>LPNX011200614.1:2765-103166 GCA_001517045.1 Pseudotsuga menziesii
GCAGCCACCAATCCCTTCAACGCTGGCTACTACCAAGGCGATGGTGCTTCACCTGTAGAGGCCGTGTCCGCCTGCCCGGGAATATATGGAAAGGGAGCATATCCGGGGTTCCCCGGGGAGCTTCTGGTGGATGAAATGACCGGAGCAAGCTATAATGCCCATGGCATGGACGGAGGCAGGATCCGGGATGGCATTCAAAATAATATTAGAGCGGCAAACACATTGAATATTCAAATTCAATTTTCCCTCCGACCGTAGTCACCGGAGAGTAGTCACCGGAAAGTAGTCATCGTTATCGATGGTGGGTATGTCATGGATGACCATGGCCGATGGCCATATGTTATGCAGGAAGAGTCGTGCGTATCTGACAGTGGACAGTCTCGTTTTAAAGACGATTCTGTCCAGTATATAACGCTCGCCTATAATGAGACTCCCATATTTTGATACTATAGCTACTTTCACTTTAAAAATCCAGCTTGGACAAATGATTAAAACATCCTACGACTTTCACTCTAAAAGGCCAGCTTGGACAAATGATTAAAACATTCTACGAATTTCCAGCTTCACAACACGTCACAGTTTAGCTAAAAATGAGGCAGATTAATCAACATGGGTTTATAATAATAATAATATATTTTTAAGGTCACTGTCAAGAGACATCAATTTAGTGTATGAGACACTCCTTTAAGCAGTAATTTAACTGCTAAAGTCTACAGAAATGTACATTCCTACCCTGTGGATTTGAACCTGTGACCTCTTAGAAGAAAACACATGCTCTTAACAGTTATAATTGGATTTAAGACTTTAACAAACATGGGTTTATAATTATGCTGATATGCAGATAGATATTATCTTAAGATTAGTCCAAGTGTATCGCAGGGATTTATTCATGGTGACAGTATCTAATGCATTTTGATTAAGATTTAAATAAACTTCAGTTAAAGGGTGGTTAAAAAAACTGAACAATTTGTTTTTATTTTTTCATATAAATTTTTATCTTTTCTATTTATCAAATAATATTTGTTTTGTGTTTATATTAATTTTAACAATTTGATATAAATAATAGAATTAAAATTATATATTTCAGTCTCTAAATAGTTAGTTTTTTTTAGATAGGTGTACCTATCCACATTCAGCCACCAATAATTTTAATATAGTCTGCCCTCTATGCTTTTAATGTTCTTTGGGTAACTGCGAAAAAAGTGGGATCATAGTTTATGTCCGTTGCTTTCATGGTTATGACCATCCGGTCCCCAGGAATCTGCCTTTTCGACTGTCATTCGCGCCGTTTCACCTTTCTGTGTGTAAAGGACATTCTTGATCATCTATTTTGGCTGTCATTTACATATACTTCAACTCGGCGAACAGTACGACGTTGACAGCTGACAGCTGCTACTCTAATGATCAATATAGGTTGCAAAATTCCGAAATTGGCAATTAACTCGATGCAACAAATTAAGAGCTTCAGAATATTGCAGAACAGGCAATTAACCGCTGGATGGAACAAATTAGGAGTATGTGAACAATACAGACCTTACGCAGAGTTTGGTCACCAGTTGGGTACGTCACTAGAACTTCAGGAATTCTTTTGCGGTGCGCTTTTACGGCTACCATTTTGAGCCCTCTCATTCCTGCATGCAAATTAAGAACAACACTTCAAAATCAATAGAAACGTAATAATACGAAAGATAAATTAAAAAAAACGTAACTAAGTGAGGGGATCTACTGCCAAATGGGGCTAAGAATAATGCAAAGGATTGTTAATTGGGGTTAGTAAGAGAGAACTGTGGTATTCATACATTGTATCTCGAATGGTATGTATACATGTCACAAAAATAAATTTAATAGTAGCATACTTCCAATGTGGGGAAATGAAACACCGTAAAGAACTTCAGTACTTTTTAAAAATGAGAGAAAGTTGTGTGTAGATAATATAAGTTTATGTAATGAAAGCAAGTCTAGGAAAATGACTGAAAATAAGTTACATCAAACTTCTAAATCGCCACAAAAGTGAAAATAAGTTTCCTTCAAAAGGATTTTGTACAGAAAATTTGTAAATTTGAAAACATTCAATGAATAAGTCAATGTTTTTGCCTCGATCCTTTGAATGCCAATGGAATCTTACAAAGCAAAAAAGTCCAAAAATCCAAGAAGCATAGTTATAGGATTTTTCCAAGTTTTAGGTAGCTTTAGAGAACCTCGAAACCCCTGGATGTGGAGGAACTATACCTTTGAAACTGAGACTTGATCTGGACGTGGAGAGACTATACCTTTGAATTTGAAACTTGAACTATGTGAGACATCAAAATTTATGCACATCATGTAATTTGCACAAGTGACACCATTTTTCTTGTCGACCATTCGCATGGGTCCTCTTATAATCTCATGTTGAAGATCATTGAATGGCCAAATAAGGTTGACAGGTCAAGAAAATATTTTCTTTCAAGTTTTTAATATCCCAAGTCAATCTTCATATTGAATATTGATAATGTATAGTCAGGATGTCCATTAGTAGCTTGTTGCTTAATTTTCATGACGTAATGGATGTAGAAGTCAACCCCCTTCTACGCACATATTGTAGCTCGAGGGGCACAAGTTTTGATAGACGTAAGAATTCCATTGAATTTCTTTTTCCTTTTCTCTTCACTACACGTAAAGGCAAAGGAATGGTGTCCTTCGCTCCTTGCAGATCACAAAACCATCACTATGGAATGTGGAGGCCCTCTGAGTCGTAAGCTTGATATATGAAATTGAAAATTACAATCCAACGAACACAAAGTTATTTTCTTATTGTTACATTTATTTGCAAAATAACTAATATAAATATGACCGCTCATTAGACTCCCATAAACCTTTCTTCAACCTTCAGATTTGCATAAGTTTTTCTTTCTTTGTCAAGTTCTGCAACTTCGGTTAGCTCCATTAGTAGAGCTCATTGTCGGATAAAAAAAATTTCAAAACCATGGCGACGGCTTGGCCTAGTGATTTTTTAAATCCCAACCAAACTTCAAATCACCCACGTGTTTTCTAGTGCAATGTCTTTCCGGCTCATAGAGTTTGGGTTTTCAGATGTACAAACCAAGTGTTTGGTGGACCTACACAGTTGTGTTTCAGATGATATGCATGACTGCCAAGTGTCCCATGGAAACTATGGAAGTAGACAGTTGGAACGATACAAATATGTATGACAAATTATGAAAGTTGGCTAAGAGATGTTGCCGAGTTCTCTTCGCCCATAAACTTTGGCATTGGACAGAAATCATCATTATTGATGATTTATTGCAGCAATCTTCTGTAAGTATTGATGATTGAATGCATAATTACCGTGTATGGAAATAGAATGGTGCTTGTTGATTATCATGAAGATGATGCATTTGATGGTATTCAAATGAGGAGGTTGCAATGTGTTGATACTGAAGCTTCTCTCTTGAAACATAGTATAATGACGATGAAGTGCCTGAATCTCATATGGATTTGCTTGAACAAACATCCCAACTCTTCTCTACCTTCTTGGATTCTAATGAAGAATTTAAGGCTTCTACAGGTGTCGGGGAGCGCAGCAGAAACAGAAATATTATGGCAGGAGGAATCACATGTAAATAGAAATTTGTCATTCACGGGTAAATAGAAATCTGTTGTGTTAAAGTTTGTATGTTTAGTAAGTATGAAAATCACCATATGTAAATATCTAGCTTATGGTGCATGTAAACATTTTGTAGGCATCTTAGAAGCAATACACAAAGAAATTTCCCCTCTCATGGCCGTCAAACCTGAAGCCAAACAAGACTGAAAGGCATGGGTATTTTCATATGAGGATCTTCAAAGCATGCATTACCTTCATGCAACAATCTGTGAATTAGTGAGACTTCATCCACCGGTCCTCTTGGACTCCAAGCACGCTCTCTGCAATGACTTTCTGCCTGATGGGACAATCGTGTGCAAAGGCATTTTATCATGCAGAGTCCCTTCAAATTTGTAGTCTTCCAAGGCGATGCGTGGGTTTGTCTGGGCAAATATATGGTGTTTATTCAGATGAAATATGTTGCGGCAACTATGGTTTCTATGTTCAGATTGCAACACCTAGTTGAATATTCGGATATGGGAAATCCAAAGCTCATTCAGAGCTTGACTGCGTCCATGAAGGGTGGTTTAGTCGTTCTACTTGAAAAGAAGAAGGCTGATTGATAGCCATAGTATCCCCATCATAACTTCATCCGGTTCAATCTATCTCACTTATAAATATACATTTATAAAATAAAGGAGATCCAAATACCATCAATTATACTTTAAGCTTTTAACTCTCATTTATTATTATCATCAAAAAAATTAAAATATAAATCCCTTATCTTTTTCTTGAAACAAAATTTCAATTAGGTTCTGAAAAAATTAAAATATAAATCCCCTATCTTCTTCTTAAAACTTTGCTCAAATAATTTTGATTTGGAATTATCAAAAATAAGTTCTCTATGCACAAGCATTTGACGGTATTCAAATGAGGAGGTTGCAACGTGTTGATAGTGAAGCTTCTCTCTTAGAACGTAGTATAATGACGATGAAGTCCCTGAATCTCATAAGGATTTGCTTGAACAAACATCCCAACTCTTCTCTACCTTCCTGGATTCTAATGAAGAAGTTAAGGCTTCTATAGGTGTCGGGGAGCGCAGTAGAAATATTCTGGCAAGAGGAATCACATGTAATTAGAAATTTGTTATTCATGGGTAAATAGAAATTTGTTGTGTTAAAGTTTGTATGTTTAGTAAGTATGAAAATCACCATATGTAAATATCTAGCTTATGGTGCATGTAAACATTTTGTAGGCATCTTGGAAGCAATACACAAAGAAATTTCCCGTCTCATGGCCATCAAACCCGAAGCCAAACGAGACTAAAAATCATGGGTATTTTCATATGAGGATCTTCAAAGCATGCATTACCTACATGCAGCAATCTGTGAATCAGTGATACTTTATCCACCAGTCCTCTTGGACTCCAAGCACGCTCTCCTCAATGACTTTATGCCTGATGGGACTATCATGTGCAAAGGAATTTTATCCTACAAAGTCCCTTCAAATTTGTAGTCTTCCAAGGCGATGCATGGGTTTGTCTGGGCAAAGATATGGTGTTTATTCAGATGAAATATGTTGCGGCAACTATGGTTTCTATGTTCAGATTGCAACACCTAGTTGAATATTTGGTTATGGGAAATCCAAAGCTCATTCAGAGCTTGACTGCGTCCATGAAGGGTGGTTTTGTTGTTATGCTTGAAAAGAAGAAGGCTGATTGATAGCCATAGTATCCCCATCATAACTTCGTCCGGTTCAGTCTATCTCACTTATAAAAATACATTTATAAAATAAAGGAGATCCAAATACCATCAATTATACTTTAAGCTTTTAACTCTCATTTATTATGTCCTCGAGAGGGGATATATATGAATCACGCAGGTAGATTAATTCACGAGGTAGGTTCATTTTTTTTGCTTTTTCAATGTATTTGTAATAGTTTGGAATAATTTTTATTTTTGGCATTTTTAAATTGTGATTTAACTTGGCTCTTATTGGTTCTACGTAGGTGATGTCAGTATGGGATTTTGTGTCCCAAGACCCGACGGCGAGTTAATGTAAGCAACCATTATAATAATTATTGGCCCTGACTTGACAGAGATTTGCAGAGATTTGTGTATTTGATGCAGTCGAAATGCATGCATGCATCTACCTCCTTGCAAACTTCCACATGGAGTGTACGATTCTGAGCAGCTGGAGCAAGGTTTATAGATTTACAGTATTATAAATCAGTAGCAAGCTAGTAAAAGCATCCTGTAACTTAAGATGTTAATGTAACTTAATATGTTAATGTTGCACGCAATACCTATTGCATTATGGTTTTAGTTTTGGTTTGCAGGTCATGCCAGTTGCATTATAGTTGGGCAAGGTTTTAAATTTGGATTTGAAACAAGGCTATGGCTTCCTTACTCCCGTTCAAACTATAGCTCCATCAAAAAACATCTATTTTAGATTCGCAGGCACCTCTAATGTAGATACTGGCATGCTCTAGCTGAAAGCTGGAGATATTTTTGAATTTGTTTCCAATGACTCACCAGACAGGCCGAGGGGAATTTATGGCTGCCTAGTGCAGTGCAATCCTAGAAGTTCGAAATCTTTAGCTTCTTACTTCTATACACTTTTGGAATAAAGAAAAGATAGCACTAGAAGCATTGTTTTGCGAGAGATTACAAAATGCCAAGCTGGATTTTTGCAGGTACTAAATTTTCAGAAGCCACCTTTTGATCTTGTACACTCGGTATTAGAGTTAGTTAACGTTATCTCTCATCATAATGAAGCATAATTATATACTACAAGGTTGAAGCAGTTTTATAAGGTTTTTCGTGGTACTACTCTCTTGCATTGGTCTTTGAAAGAGTATGGTGTAGTTATATTCAACTCAGCTACAGCAGAAGAGCTGCTCAAGAAGTTCTTGATTTCCCTGGCAGAACACTGTCCTGAAACAGTTTATGATGTTCTTCCATTGTTGAACGATATGGTACTTCAAACAAAGAGTGGACAACATATTGGTTGCCACTGTGAGTTCTTTCTAGATTTTCTCAATGCTCAGTCGGGTAATGCAATTTCCAGAATTAACTCTAATCTTTCATGGAATAAAATGCCATTGTTACCTGAAATTACAGGTAGCCGAACAGATGAGACAGGTTTGGAAAATTGTTTGAAGGCGCTTCCTTCTGTTAAGGAGAAGGGAAGCTATGGCTCTGTTGATGTGTACATGGACACTTATTTTCGATTACTCCAAGCAGACTACTTTTGGGGTCTGAAAAAGGGTATTTCTGTGCTAAGGTAGAAGTCGCAACGGAATTGAAGGAATATTAGGATTTGGACAAATGGTGTTGTTCTAGGAATCCATTTCGGTGGAAGCTATTCTGGCATAACTGTGGCAATACAGGTTGAGAACCTTAAGAATAATAAGCGTCCAATGTCGGGAAGCCTTCTGTGTCTCTCTGATGATGGTAGTAACTTGGATTCCCCAATTTGGGGTGTTGTGGCTCACTGCGAGGATTCGAAAGAAGGAATGGTAATCTTTGTAGGGATTGTCGATGTAAAAGGCGGTGCAGGAGACGTGGAGATCAAAGCAATTTGTTGACTTTTGGTGGTCACCTCGAATATTGTTTTAGCTAAAAGCCCTACATTTTACAAGGCCTATCAACCTGTGTTAAAAGCATTGCAAGAGAAAGATATAGACAATTTTCCTTTCATAGAAGAGCTTGTATACGCGAAATGGCCGAATAAGCCTCCATATTATCTCACTCCAACGACTACTTTTAACTGGTCATGTTTATTTAAGGAGGAAAAGAAAAGCGCGACAAAGGAAAATAAAAGCTTGAGCTTTATGTCCAGCCTTTCCAGTGTCCAAGGCTACAAGGAAGCAAACATTTCTGTCCAAGAATATAACAAGACAAACGCTATCAGAGGTCATATCCATGAGTTGGACAATTTTCTAAAATCTAGCTATAAACCTAAGCTCGATGCCAGTCAAATTAATGCAATTAAACTTGCTCTGAGAAATTGACTAGTTTTGATTCAAGGACCGCCGGGAACAGGTATGTATCTGGGAATATGTGATGTTCTCTGGTTTATTCATAATTATATTCATTGCAGGTAAATTCATAATTAACTTCATTGCATTGCACAGTCAACATAAATTATCTCTCTATTTTCGAAGCATTGCACAGTCAACACGATTCATCAGAGTATTTTTATTTGCATAAATAAATTTTCAGAACCCTGGCTTAAGGTCCGTATTCACTTAATCTTTTCCTATCATAAATAAAAAATTTATTGTTTTTGTTTATATTTAAACATAAAATTATAAAAATTAAACAAACTATACAGACCTTTATAATGGGTAATATACATAAAACAATTCCCCTGTTTCTCTCTCTAGGTAATGAAAGCTTATGGCTAAATTGACCGAAGATATATATCTTTTATGTATACAATTTTTTCTGTTTCTCCTTTTACGAAGTGAGAGATTAGCTCTATATATGTTTAAAGCTTCATTGAGTAAAATTAGATACAAAGAATTAATATGTGTGCCTCCTGACAATGGAATAAACAGGGAAATCTTACGTGGGTGTAAATATAATGGAGATTTTATTGACAGGAAATACTTTGCGTCTCGGTCCTATACTTGTCATGTCATAAAAAAATCATGGGTTGGATCATTTTTTATTATCCTGCTTGAAATTCTATCCCAATTTGGTGAGGATAGGAGGGACAAGTGAGGAACCTGATTTCATGCCACACAATTTATCTTCTAAAATTGGAGGAATGAACGAACATCGTTCTGATTGGATTGAATGCAAGCTTAAGTTGGAACATCTGCAAGCAAATATGGAAATAGGTTTGCAGGAGTTGCGAGAAAGCAACTTTTTAAATGTAGAGTCCTTAATGAATTACATGCCCGATAAACAAGTGAGGCAACTGGTTTCTAAGGCCGAGTTTGGTGAAGATCTCTTAGGGCATTTTCCCCAAGAAATATCCCTTCAGGAATTTATTCGAGGAGGCCTTGGCAGAGCGGGTCAGGAAACTAGAAATCTTGTGACCTTGTTGATAGAACTCTCTTAAAAAATATGACAGAATGGATACCCAAGAAGGAGACCTTCGAACTAGTAGAAAACTGTTTCTCTACTGTTAAGCTGCTGCAAAGATTAGACGAGACTAGGTACACCAATACTAGTGATACCAAATCCGAAGACCGCGATGAGGAAACAAGTGTTTTGGAAGAGTACGAGGAAGAGATAGACGTTCAAAGTAATCATGAAACCAGAAATGAAACAGCGTTGAAAGAGGACTTCTTTCCTTACAGAAAGGAAGCAAATGGTAGCTGGTCCTCTGGTGCGGCTAAGCTACTTAATATGGATGTAAGCTTGTAAAACCTTTGTATCAATATCAAGATCCTTTATATTGATCGAGATCAAGATAGCGACTTAATATTGATCAAGATCCTTTTTATATTTAAGTGCCTAAACCTCGCCCTCCTAATACAAAATTTACTTTTTTAAGTTGCATCGATGTTGCAGATGGATTTAGACAAGTACCAGTGGCTGCTACATGAGAATCCATGGCATTTAAATGAAAGCCTTAGGGTATTATTAGTACACGTGATCACCCAAGTGAATTATGAAAAGGCTTTGAAAAGCTTTGCAGATATCGAGACTGAATACGTTGAAATTTGCGAGGTCATGAAGGAGATCAATCAGCTAAGACAGCTAACATTAGAGGAAATTTCAACTCAAAATGGGCCTCCTAAAAAGAATCAATAAAATAATAGTTAAAATAATAAAATAATATTTATTAATTTTGGAGGAAGAAAAGAAAAAAACTACTTTTTTGTTTGTATTTTCGACATATCTCCCCGTGTTTTTACTCAAATTTTGATCGGGAGAGCTCATTAGATGCGGAATTAATTTCTGCATCTAACCAGTACTCACTCGGCATACTTTTGACGGACCCCGCAACCCCAAAAACAAGAAATACCTGAAAAAATGTGATGATGATGTCATCATCACATTTTTTAGGTATTTTATATTTTTGGGGTAGCGGGGTCCGTCAAAAGTATGTCGAGTGGGTACTCGATGGATGCAGAATTTAATTCCGCATCCAATGATCTCTCCCGATCGAAATTTGAGTAAAAACACGGGGAGATATGTCGAAAATACAAACAAAAAAAGTAGTTTTTTTATAATACCTATCCCCAAATTTATATTAAAAAAGTGTTTAAGACCTATACAGTATTTCAAATTTAAAGCAATTTCATTGGCTAACACATGTTGACATGGAATTTGAATCAAAGTTAAAAGGCCCATTTTGAGTTGAAATTTCCTTTGATGAAGTGCTTCGGGAGTCACAGATTGTGGGTATGACAACCACTGTAAGTTTTCTCGTGTTATTTTAAGATTAAATTAGAACTTCGAAGCAGAATCCAAAGGATTATAATAAACTTTTGATTTCACTAAGCGTTGTAGGGAGCAGCGTTGTATTTGGATGTTCTTAAAAAGCTTCGACCATCAATTATTTTTGTTGAAGAAGCTTCCAAGATTTTGGAACCTCAACTGCTCGCGGTGCTTGAACCGACCATTCAACATCTAATAATGCTTGGTGATCAATATCATCTATCTCCCCGCGTAGCATGTTATGAACTTGAGCGTGGGTATGTACTTGGTGTTCGATCTTCTCAGTAGTAGATTTTCCCAAAAGTCTGATTATGATTGAAAAAATTCCAAATCATGCTTAAAATAACTGTATACATATTATGATCAAAGTAGAGAGATATATTTAATGTGGGAGGAATTACAAATAACACTGACCCAGGTTTTGCATTTAGAGGCCTGTTATTTCATTGGCAAAGGGTTATGCCGGCACCCCTAATTAAATAACTAATTGAGCCTATTAAATTGACTGGACAAGCCTCTACATAATGTATTCTTTCACACTTAGTGCAACAATGGATTTACAAATGCTCTTCATTATTTTGTATAAGGTCAAAACAATTCTTCTTCTTGCAATTCTGCGCTATTATTATTAACCACAATTATTTGAGAGATATTTCATATAGCTGTTATAAAGACACCACCAAATGCCTACAAATTTAACGTAAATGTATGATGGTTCTTTAGACAAACTTGAAGACTAATCTGTGCTTAGCACCAGGTTGCTAATACTGGGGAAAGATATTAGTTTAAGCGAGAGTGTTTTTAGTAGAAAGAGTAGATAAACGAATTGAGAATGGAGCCTTCAGATGGACCCCATTATTCAAAGCCCATTTTACACCCCTTATTTGTTGCATTGTTTGCCATAAGTTAGGGTTGCCTGTCGAAGAAATTACATTCAATGGTAATATCCATATAAGCCTTAAGCTGATAAATATGCAAGACAATGCATGTAGACCATGAAGACCTATACTTGTTTTACATACACTGCTCCAAGATCTCCATCTCAATCTTTGTATACAATAAGGATTGCAAACTATTGATCACCGGTGTCTTTGTCAAAATGGAAGGCATTTGCAACATGTCAAGTCATTCATAAGACAATATGTGGCACTTGAACTATAAAAGTGTTGAATAATTGTGTCAAACTTCTTGTATTGCTCTAAGATGCAGCGTGTTGGTTGAGTAGATAAATACTAAGTTATCGTGTGAACAAAAGAGAGATTTTTGGCGAGCAATATACACTGCAATAAATGTATTATTGTTGGGTGTTTATGGAACACCCACATTTCCAATTGATGCCATGTCACCAAAGAACAAAGTTTGTTTCCCCGTGCTTTTGTGAATAATTGCTACACTCAATAGGGAAGAATCTAATAGCTGGTTAGTGGTACTGGCCACTATAAATAGACATGTGCCTAAAACATGTCTTATGAATTAGGACATGTTAAATCTTATGTCTAACATCATGTGCCAAGCCATATCACCTCTCCAACACTTTGGACACAAACAAAATATATATAGCACAATGTCTATATATTGTTTCATAGCTTGTGGCCCCGACCACATATTAAGTGGTTATGCTATTATAACCTAATATCCCCATTTTTATTAATATTTCAATTAAAAATTATACCTAATAGCATATGTAGGTGGCTTTTAGTGTTTTAGTTGTAATTGGTATTTAAAAATTAGAAAAATGAGAACCAAGTCTTTGTCTACTTTTATATCAGAGATGTTAACATATGCAAATTGCTTAGTTACTTACTTCTGGTAGCAGACGAGCCTGTGCACTTTGCAACTTTTATTCTATAACAAGCGAAAAAAAGGTAATTCACAATCTTTATTTTATATATTCTTAGATAATGCATTACATATATTTACTTTGCCTAATGGTTCTGTATCAAGCAATAACAAGCGCCTGTCTGCACCAGCAAGCTAAAAAAAAGGTAATTCACAATCTTTATTTTATATATTTCTAGATAATACACTGCATATATTTACATTGCTGGAATGTTTCTGTATCAAGCAACAATATATCTGGGTAATTGCTCATTTAGGTATGAGGAATGCTGACTTAGGTACCAGTAATGCCGAGAAGATAGAAAATTTATTATTTAGTGAAAAAACACTTGTTTATATATATATATATATATTCACATTCAGAATGTTGACTTAGGTACGAGCAATGTTGGGAAAATTTATTATTTAGTGAAAAAACATTTGTTTATATATATATATATATATATATATATTCACATTCAAGCTCAGGAATCTTTGGCATGCAAAAATAAACCGTAAATTATTAAAATTCAATTCAGCATGTTTACAAAATTTACCTATTTAGAGCGAAACATAATCGAAGATTGTCTTCAATTTCTTCTTCATATCAAAAGTAGCTGCGCGGGAGCACTCCATTAGAAACAGACGTCGTTGTAATCCGGTTGTGGTTCCCATTAACATGATGAACTGAATGCTCGGTAGCAGTTCCATTCCTATTAGGATATGCATCACTATACAAATGTCCATTCCTGTTGTGGGATAAGTCAAAAGAGTGATGGAATGAAAAATTCTTGTATTTTTTACTTGTTCTTTAACCATAAACATACAATATAAATAACTTCCTTTCAGATACTTAGACAACATGACATTGAGAATGCCCATCTCAAACAATCTACATGATTTGGAGGAAAATAGTTTTCATGTGTGCTTGAGCAAATTAGATATGGATATCTGTTTTGAGATGATGATCCTGGTTAGAAAATGGAAACAAACAAACCATCTGTGTCCTCTAGTAAAGCGTTTATGCCTCTATACTCTGAATTTCTTATCAGGAATAATACAATTTCCCATTATATAAAACACTTGTTAACATTAAGAAAAAATAAAAAATAGAGTTAGATTCCCTTGCTTCATAAATCTCATCAGAATATCCCATAATCCATCATATGCAAATTAGGTTATCACTTGTAAATTCCCTTTATTATACATAGTCTCCAAATAAGCTTACAAGCTATCAACATAGCTTTTTAATGTGATAAATCTACCAACAAAAATACATATGCGTGAATTGCGAATAGGCACGCCACTAGTGATAAACCAATAAAATACATGAAACTGATGTTAAATTGTGTAGCCCTTTCCAAATGATTTTGCTTTCAGATAACACCAAAAGAGAAAATGGATAAGATGCATTATAATGTAAATTCCAATTCGAACAAATTTTTAATGCATGAACAGATTTCCATTGACTTTGCAAGAATAATCAGGATTGTTGCTGAGAATAAAGTACTCTCAGAGTTTTGAAGTGGAAAAATTCAAAACCTATAATGCAAAAAAACATGTTTATGATGTTGAGCAATATACAGTGAAATAAAAATCAAATATACATCATCTCATCCCTTGTTTAATATATGGAATAATTTAGTGATTTGAAACATGGCCATCACTTTTCACCCTGAATACAAACCATTTAACTTCACAAATTTGAAGTACTATTTTATAAGTTTCAGCATGTTTACTGAAACCCCAATCCAACATCAGCAGTTCTCCCGGGTTGGGGTCCCTAAAGACAGTGGTTGATCCCTTGTTTAATATTTAGAACCATATTGACTCCACAAATTCTGGATAGCTTTCAAACTATGAAAAGAGATTCCAAGCAATTTTCAAGTCACGATGCCTTTAAATATTCTGAAAGTGTGTCACGAAACAACAACTACAATCTCATATAGCTTGATGGATCATAAATATTTCAAATATTTCACTATTGGAAATCATTCTTTTAGTAGTTGACATTTGTATTGAATTGATAGTGATTCAGTTAATGATATTGGACTCAGCTTGTGCAAGTTATTTATAACAAAATGACTATCAAGCTCATTTCAGGCTTGGATTTTCTGGTTTCAAATGAAATACTTTTCTTGTTTTATTGTGTTTGCCTCGATTTGTTTCTTGGAATCAGTTGTTTTATAAATTCAGATAAGTATAGATGTTTCGGACCTTCTGAATTAAAATTGGTGGTTGTATGGTAGAATAATCCCAAATTGAGAATTTTCTTCCATTTGGATTCAAATTTTTCCAAATTTGACCCAGGCCAGATTCTATAACCAAGATTTTAAAAAATCCATGCCTTATGTTATAAAAAGGCCTACTTAAATAAAATGAAAAGAATGGAGACAATTTTACATACAATACTAGCACATCTAGACGTTATTAGCCTCATGATATATATGATTCGTGTTCTCAAGGAATGATCTGACATCTGATAACTGATCATGCTTCTCTTTCTGTATGGCACTGGTTTCTGTTCGCCATCTCGATTCTCGCCCTTCAAATTTCCTGCAATTTCTACTACTAATGCATCAACCATTTTCTAATCCTCTATAGATCTTTTCTCCACAGAGAAAATTAGTTTTTAGCTCTACTGAAGACGACCAAGAGAAAGCAATAGTAGTGATTAAGTCATGTAGACTTGCATTGCTTTTATATTGAGTACGTTTCATGGGTACAAATGTCCCTGGTCGTGCAAGTGACCAGCAATTTTATGTGGTAGTATGCCATGCCAATGTCCATATCCACTTCTCCCTTCAAATCCCCATTTTCAACAACGTCTCTGTGGACTTGAAATGTATCTCCTCCATACCTACTCCATTTTCGCAATCTCTAGTCTAATCTAATCCACTGGAATGTTGACAGTTCTTTAAATAAATTATGGGTCACTAAAAACCAAGAAAACATTGAATGCAATGCATTTGACTGGATCAAGTCTAGTTCATTTTCTTTTGCTCGGCACCCCTAGGGAATGTGTTTAATATATACACTCCATTATTGGGCATCATATTTTACTTGAAGTTATTGGAATGTACACTGAAAACCAGCCAACGACCTTTCCTAATTGGTTGAAAAATAACAATAGCTGACACTTTCTCAAGCAGAAAATTTTGAAATTTTGGGTGACTTGTGAATTTTAGTTTTTTAAAATTCAACTGTTTTTATAACATAGTTAATATCAAGGAAATGTTATTTTTTTCCTGGAAAAACATAGGTGAGTACAAAATATAAGTACACTTTTATCATAAGATAGTAGTCTAAGATAGTAGTAGTGTCTTTTCTAAGGTTATATATAAAACTAGTTAATATATATAAAAAGTTGGTTTTCTTTATGAAAAAAAAAATGGTTCATAGGTTTTTTTAAGACCTTTATAAGTTAGTTAAAAATACTACCATTTAGCTCCTCTAAAATTTATTTACTATTTTTTTTATATTGTTCTATTAACAATATGTTTGCTTTATTTAAAATTTGAAGTATAAAGAGGATACCTATTTTTTTTCACAAGTGTGCATTTTCTTGTTAATAACATTTTCTTATAATTATTAATGTTTTTTCTTATTAATAACATACTTTTATATATTTATACTCAGAAAAACTTTAATGAAAAAACTTGTTATCAATATTTGGTGTTTCAACTATTTTTTAAAATTAATATATATCCTTCATTTTACTAATATTTTAGTAATAAATTTGTTAATATTTAATATTTATGTTAAAGTTGTGTTTTTAATATATATACCTATTGAAAATGACTAAATCTTCAATGAGGCCATCAACCTCATGTTTGGTCTCTTCATTTAATATATATAGTTTTTTTGAGTTATTTTGGATCAATTTATAATTTTTATTTTTTATAAATATATTTGAAATGTTTTAGTGACTTTAGTAGCCATTTGAATCCACACTTCATGTTTCTCATATTTAGAAGAAGTATCTAACCACTTAGAAAATATTGATAGAGATTTTATATAGGTTCTAATATATAATTATCCTTATGTAGCAAATGAATGGATTTGTAACTTACCTAAATCAATAACTCTAATATCGAGGGAAGTTTTAATGGAGTAGATGTAGTGCAGTGCAATCGAGGGAACTGACATGTTATCTACCATTTGCATGCCCTACAGCTTTAACATCAACAACGGATAGAATATCTCCAACTATTAAAGTTTCTTATTTACATTAGTTACTATAGACTCCACCACTAAATGCTCTCTCCCGAACCTAAAAAGAAAGTTACGTAGACTCGAAAAAATGCATCGATCGATTCATTTCTTGTCTACAATACCGATCAAACGATCTCACTAGCTATGGGAAACTAACTACTCAATTCATTTCTTTTCGTAATAATCACTCCTTAAAGTTTGTTTTCATATTAATATGCTACCTCGATAATGGACTTTATTTTTTGGGGTTTTCTCTCCCTTAATTGGTGAGCGAGTGCACTCACATTAGTGGTTTTTTTCCCAAGTTTTTCCATGTTATGTAGTTTGGCTTGATTGTTTTATATCATATAAAATGTTATCCAATATTTTAAATAGGGTTATGGGAAATTTATGAACGTGAAAACAAATATAAATTATAATTTCTTGTTTTCCTCACTAGGAAAAAATATATTTGTATGAAAATTAGTTTTGATTAAATTATATACATATCGGATATAATGATTAGTCATGAAAGTACTGCAAGAATATGGTTTGATTAATGGATTTCTCATTGACATTTACAAAATTTTCATATTACCTTAAAATTTGGAAAAACAATATTATTATGATATGTTTCTTTCCCATTCTAAAACTTTCATTTCTAAGTTGTTCGAAGTTCTATTGCATTTATTGCAATCAACAAGAATTTAACTAGTGTCCAATTTACTCTGGGCATGGTCTGCATTTAGGTAGGGCATTCTGTTTGATGCATCTATTGTGTCCAAAAACTTCAACGTATTGTTCTTTGCTTATGCCTATGATTGTGTTCACAATTGGGAGGGTGGTTTGTTGTTCCTTCTTTTCGATTGTCCTTGTCAATCTAGGGTGTTTGAATCTTTATTGAAAGACCACTGACCTTGTTTTCTTAAGCTTGGTGTTTGTTTGAATCTCTGTTGAGGGACCATCGAACTTATTTGCTTGGTTTTTTTTGAGCTCAGCCTACTACAGAAGAGGTACGACACTGACCAAGGTTTTACTTAATTTGTCAAAAAAAATGGTGGCATCTAAACTCAGTGTGGACATCCAAACTTAAACATGTGTTTTTTTTTATTGCATTTGCATTTTTCTTTGATGTTTTGTTTTTATTGCATTTTCATTTTCTTTGGTGTTGCATCTATTTACTTAAGTTTGTATTAAGTCATTTACATATATTTTTTAGCAATTTCTTATATCCTCATGCAATTAGCTCAAGTTGGGGACATTGCCACTTGGTGGATCTTGTTATTATCATCAAAAAAATTAAAATATAAATCCCTTATCTTTTTCTTGAAACAAAATTTCAATTAGGTTTTGAAAAAATTAAAATATAAATCCCCTATCTTCTTCTTAAAACTTTGCTCAAATAATTTTGATTTGGAATTATAAAAAACAAGTTCTCTATGCACAAGAAATCTTAATTTAACATTTTCTCAAATAATTTTGATTTGGAATTATAAAAAACAAGTTCTATTTAGAATTATAAAAAACAATTTCTGTATGCACAAGAAATCTTAATTTAGCATGGATTTATACTAATATGGAAAAGCTGAAAATACTATGTTCATAGTATGGTTTAAAATCTGAAAAAAGAGTACACATCGCTACCCCAAATCCTATACATAAACGACATCTTAAAAAACTGCATCACTTTTGTCTAGGTTGGGACTTAAGTCTAGGTTGGGACTTAAGCATCAGATATAATAGTTTATGTTTCTACTTGTCCCTCAACCTGTTACAAACATAGACAATTGCGTTCAAAACATTCCAAATATAACTGATTACATCACCAGTGTTTACGAGGATATAGAGTTGCATTTAAAAATTCCAAATATAATTGATTAATCACCTAGTGTTATAACATAGTGTACACATTAACAAATATAATAGTAACACTTCATGCCCATCTTGCATGCAGCCCGGATGGCATGAGAAAACCCACCATCGAAGCACACCATGAATACGCTTTCTCTCAAGTGATTTGCATTTTTCTCATCATCAATTTTGTGTAGTTACATCAATTCGCTCTGTGGCTTTATTTATGATTTTACAGTGGTTTGTTATCCTTCATTATCCACGAACATAGTAACTAATTAAATCTATGTATTTTTAACAAATTCATAGGCTTGGTGACACCCCCAGGTATGGTGTACATGAAGTAGATCTGTTGAAGAAATTCGCCATGAGTTTTCCTCCGGAGCAGTGTAGAACGGTCTAAAAAATTTCCTTCATTTATTTTTAATATCTTTTTCTTATTTTAACCTGGTTTCAAGCAAGAGCGTTGTTGATGTAATTGTAACTTCGGAATGTATTCACTTGTATTTCTTATGTATTGTACCCCGATGTTTATTCCGGGAAGTGTTTGTAATGTAATTAAGTCATGTCATGCCCCGATGTTCCAATCGGGAGTTTCTATAATGTAAACAAGTAATGTCTGTTGATGTAATTGTAACTTCAGAATGTATTCACTTGTATTTCTTATCTATTGTAACCCGATGTTTATTCTGGGATGCACTTGTGTCATGTCATGCCCCGATGCTCATATTGGGAGGATCTATATTGTAAACAAGCCATGTCAAGTCATTGTGGGTAACCCTCCTATTGTCTAAGGGTTAAATTCCCCGTAGTTCCGGGGCACTAGGGTTATTAGACTCTCCTAGAGAGGTCGCCCCTAGTAGGGTTTTAGTCATGTCGGGATTAGTATAAATAGAGAGCTGGAATCTCTATTTAGGACACATCTCACACACACTCAAGTGTAGGGCATAGTTGAGGAAGGAGAAGACACTGGGGCTAGATAGAAAGAAGGTTATTGCTGTCGGGAGATCACTTATTGTTTTGGGTTTTACTTTGGTGTTGATTCTATCTCTGAGGAAGTTGTGGGGTTTTCTCCATTTATGGTTTCCCCAACGAAAAACATTGTGTTCATTGTCTCTTGTGTTTGATTGCCGTGCTTGCTGTTCTCTCAGTTAAAGATCCTAATGTTATGCTAGCTTAATGTTAAAAATCTAACATGGTATCAGAGCTAATCTGAGAAGAAGACACTATGCAGCTGCGGGAACTAGGGCTTCCTACTTTGTGGATCTCTCTCCACATATTTTTAGCAAAAGAAGGTTGGAATAACTCTCCTCCCTAGGGTGCATCTTTCTATCGAAGCAGAATCCAATTTTGAGGTTTTTCAGTTTTGGACCCGACACTATTGCCGAAAATTAGGGCTTTTCACATAAGAGGAATTTTTCAGTGAGCCCAGGACTGGATTGATCTCCTCCCTAAAATCGAAGTTAGGGATAAAATTCAAAGCAATTGGTTGGACAAAACTTCGGAAAAGAAAAAACCTAATTTGCTTCTGAACCAGCTCTGCAGCATTTAAGCTCCAAATCCAAATCCGACATCTTGACCTGGTAAGATCTAAATATTTTGTATTTCCATTTGAGGTTCTTAGTTAAGATGTCTCATCATACCAAGCTTGATGAAAAGCTTGAGGGAGATGATAACTTCCGAGCTTGGAAGTATAGGATCTCCCTGGTCCTGGAAGAAAATGAGTTGGACTCCTATATCAGTGAGGAGGTTCCAGTTCCAGAGGGAGATGAGGCAAAGGCCTTACATAAGAAGAAGTTGGTTATGGAAAAGGGAATCATTGCTGATTCTATCAAGGATCACCTCATCCCACAGGTGTCCTCTCTCAAGACACCTAAAGCTATGTTTGATGCCCTAACCAAACTGTTTGAAGGGAAGAACGTCATATGGAAGATGACTCTAAGGAATCAGTTGAAGAATTGAAAGATCCAGAATGCTGAGACCATCCAGTCTTACTTCACAAGGGTCTCTCAGATCAAAGAACAACTAGAAGCTATAGATGAAAAAGTGGAGAATGAAGAAATTGTAATGACAACACTGAATGGCCTCCCTAGGTCATGGGATTCATTCATCCAAGGAATCTGTGCCAGAAAGAAGTTAGTCAATTTCAGCAGACTATGGGAAGAATTCTCTCAAGAAGAAGATTGGATAGTAGATCAAGAAGAGAATATGGGAAGTGAAGATCAAGCCCTCACAGTTCACTCCAAGAAAGGCAGAAGAAACTCTCATCACTCCAAAGGTAATAACTTTCACCATAAAGATAACATTAGAAAGGACCTACCTAGATTGAGATGTTATACATGTGATGAAAGAGGACACTTTGCAAAAGACTGTCCTAGAAAAAAGATTAACTCTCACAAGAAGAAGGGAAACAAGAGAAGACATCATTCTCATGCTGCAGAGGATGATGAGCCTTCCAAGAAGAAAACCATATATGAAAGTGAAGATTCTTCCAGTGAAGATGAATATGTTTTGATTTCCACTCTTACGGGAAACATTACTCATGGAAGCACTAATTGGCTTATAGACAGTGGGGCTTCCAAGCATATGACAGGATTCAAGGAATCCTTTGTGAAACTGTCAGAACATGAATCACCTCACAAGGTGAAGCTGGGAGATGACTACCAGTATCCAATAAAAGGTAGTGGGGAATCCTCCTATAAACTAGACTCTGGAAAGTCTATGACAATGAAGGAAGTATTGTTTGTGCCAGGACTCAAGAAGAACCTTCTCTCCATATCTGCATTAGATGCAAAAGGAATTAGGGTTGCATTCATAGATGGTCAAGTAATCATGTGGCCAAAAGGAAAGACCATCGATGATGCAGTAGTGATTAGAGAAAAAGAAGGAGGTTTGTACAAATGAAAGGGCCATCCAGAACAAGCATTGGTCCATGACACAGTAGAGCCAAATGAACTTTGGCATATAAGAATTGCACATGTGCATTACAGAGCACTACCTATTGCAAGCAAAGTTGTTGAAGGTCTTCCAGAAATCCAAGCAAAACATGATGGGGTCTGCAAAGGATATGCAAAATGAAAGAATACAAAGAAGACATTTCCAAGCAGCGAAAGCAAAGAAAAAGGAACCTTGGAAATCATCCACTCCGATGTATGCAGTCTATGTCATCAAGCTCACTAAGAGGGTATGCATATTATGTTTCTTTTGTTGATGAGTTTTCTAGGAAGACATGGGTTTACTTCATGAAGAATAAAGACGAAGTATTCAACAAGTTCAAGGAATTCAAAGCCTTGATCGAGAATCACACTGAAAAGAAGATCAAGACCTTTCGATCAGACAATGGCAGAGAATTCACTTCAAATGAATTCAAAGAGCTATGTAAAGACTCAAGGATTAAGAGGGAGTTGTCCACTCCTTACAATCCACAACAGAATGGGGTTGCAGAAAGGAAGAATAAAACTATCATGGAAGCTGCAAGAGCAATGCTTCATGATCAAGATCTTCCTATGCATCTCTAGGTGGAAGCTGCTAGAACAACGGTGTATGTAAAGAACCATACTCCACATAGAGTACTCGAGAACAAGACTCGTGAAGAAGTGTTCTTCGGTAAGAGACCAGAAGTCAGCCATCTTAGAATATTGAGTTGTCCAGTGTACATACACATTCCAAAAGAGAAGAAGACTAAATTAGATCCTTCAGGTAAGAAGGGTATATTTTTGGGATATTCTGAAAACTCAAAGGCTTATAGAATATACTTCCTAGGATTCAAGAAGATTGATATCAGTAGGGATGTGACATTTGATGAAGACACAACTTACAACAAATCCATAAAGAAACCTACTAAAGAATATGAAGAAGCAGAAGCACCTAGGATTCATGATACAACCATGAATGAAGAAGCTCAAGAAGAAGATCGAGAATTTGAAGAACCACAAATACCGGTAGATCCACCTCAGGAAAAGAATCCTCACAAGAGGAAACCTGCTTGGGTACGAGAAGTTATCTAAGGTGCGTAAAGATATGGGGCTCCAGAAGAGAATCACAGAGAAAGAAAGAGGACCAAATCTTGCTCTGGGTATGTAGCATTATTATGTGATTTCATTGATAAAGAACCTTCCAATTATGAAGAAGCAATAGAATGGAAAGAATGGAAGGATGCTATGATCGAAGAGTATCAGTCGATCATGAAGAATGATGTTTGGGATTTTGTCCCAACACCAGAATGGAAGTCAGTTGTAACTTCCAAATGGACCTACAAGATCAAGCATGCTGTAGATGGTAGCATAGAGAAATATAAGGCAATATTTGTTGCTCGTGGTTTCTCCCAGAAAGAAGGAATAGACTATGAAGAAAATTTTGCACCTGTAGCCAGATACACTTCCATCAGTTCGGTACTTGGTCTGGCTGCAGTGATGAAATGGAAGATACACCAAATAGATGTCAAGACTACTTTCTTGAATGGTGTAGTGGAAGAGGAAGGTTATGTGGAGCAACCACTCAGTTTTGAGACACATGACAGAGAGTCTCATGTATGCAGATTGAAGAAAGCCCTGTATGGTTTGAAACAGGAACCCATGACTTGGTACGGTAGAATTGATAGCTTTCTATCCAGTTTAGGCTTTACTAAGAGTAAAGTAGATTCCAACCTTTACTACAAGGTTGAAGATGGAAACCCGGTGATGCTCCTACTGTATGTAGATGATCTGTTCGTAACAGGTATGGATGGGTTGATTGCTGATACGAAGAGGAAGCCTACTGTCGAGTTCAAAATGAAGGGATTGGGTATGATGCATTATTTTTTAGGCATGGAGGTGTGGCAGAATGCATATGGGATTTCCCTGGGACAAGGAAAATATACAGTAAAGATCCTAAAGAGGTTTGGGATGATGGACTGCAAGGCTATGGCCACACCTATGGAATCGAACCTGAAGCTATTAAGTGATGCTTATTTAGAGACGGTTGATGCTACGATGTATCATCAGATGATTGGGTCCTTGATGTACCTAACGAACATGAGACAAGATATTTTCTTTGTTGTGAATACCTTGAGCCAGTTCCTGACAGATCAGAGACATGTTCACTTGATTGCTGCAAAGCATATTCTGAGGTACCTTAGGGGTACAGTTGATTATGGGCTCAATTATGAGTCAAATCAGAAGATTAACCTGGAGGGTTATGTCGATTCAGATTGGGCAGGAAGTGCCATTGATAGGAAGAGAACTTCAGGGTGTTGCTTCAGTATGGGATCCGGTGTGATCTCTTGGTTTATCAAGAAGCAATCCTGTGTGGCACTTAGTACAGCTGAAGCAGAGTATGTTGCAGCTTGTTCAGCTAGTTGTGAGGCAGTATGGTTGCGGAAGCTACTATCTGATTTATTTGATCTCCAATTGGATGTTACTTGTATACATTGAGACAACCACAGTTGTGTGAAAGTTGTAAGAGAGTCCAGTGTTCCATTACAAGTCGAATCATATCAAGATCAAGTATCACTATATCAAGGATATGATGCAGAGGGGAGCAGTAAAGATCTAGTATGTTGCGACGGAGGAACATATAGCTGATGTGTTGACAAAGCCATTAGCTAGGGTAAAGTTTGAGTACTTCAGGGAGAAGCTTGGTGTTCTCTAGATCGAGGTTTCCTCCAAGGGAAAATGATGAGACCCATATCCATTTTGACATGGTGAGAGGATTGGTTCCTTCCATGGTCAGATGTAAGGGCTGAGCCATTCTGTCATGGTGAGAGGATTGGTTCCTTCCATGGTCAGATGTAAGGGCTGAGCCATTCTGTCATGGTGAGAGGATTGGTTCCTTCCATGTTAGATATGAGTGTTGAATCCATAAGCCATTCTGACGAGTAGGTCAGATGTAAGGGCTGAGCCATTCTGTCATGGTGAGAGGATTGGTTCCTTCCATGTTAGATATGAGTGCTGAGCCATTCTAATATGACTGTAGGATTGGTTACTACATGATTAGATATAAGGGATATTGCCATTCTTGGAATGGAGCTGCCTAGTGAGGTACCAGGAATACTTGGTCTAAGACTAAGGGCCATTTTGATATGACTATAGGATTGGTTCTTACATGATCAGATATAAGGGCTATTGCCATTCTTGGAATGGAGCTGCCTGGTGAGGTACCAGGAATACTTGGTCTAGAACTGAGGGCCATTCTGATATGACTATAGGATGTGTTTCTACATGATCAGATGTGAGCGCATGGCCATTCTGATGTGATTGAGGGATGTGTTCCCACTTGATCAGATATAAGGGCTATTTCCATTCTTGGAATGGAGCTACCTGGTGAGGTACCAGGAACCCTCAACCTAGGGTTGAGATCCTTTTCATCATGGTTGCAGGATGTGTTCCCACATGGGTGGATGTAAGTGCAGAGCCTTTTCATCATGGTTATAGGATGTGTTCCTGCATGGGTGAATGTAAGTGCAGATCCTTTTCATCATGGTTGCATGATGTGTTCCCGCATGGGTGGATGTAAGTGCAGAGCCCTTCCATCATGGTTACAAGATGTGTTCCCGCATGGGTGGATGTAAGTGCAAAGCTCTTTCATCATGGTTGCAGGATGTGTTCCCGCATGGGTGAAAGAGCAGAGCCTTTTTAGCATGGTTGCAGGATGTGTTCCTGCATGGCTAAATGTGAGTGATGGGCCTTTCTAATGTGATTATAGGATTGGTTGCTACATGATCAGATGTGAGTGTTGGGCATGCCTTTCTGACGAGTAGGTCAGATGTAAGTGCTGGACGGGCCATTTTGACTTGGTGTCAGATATAAGTGCTGAAGAAAGACCTACATGGAGGCTAGGCCTACAACCGACATGAAAAAGAGATGGCTCTGTAGAAGTTCCTGCGACGAGAAGAATCATGAGATAGCACCCATAATGATCTAGTGATGATGATCCAGATCCAGTGATGATGACCAGAGATGATCCAGATCCAGTGATGATGTCCAGTGATGATCCAGATCCAGTGATGATGACCAGTGATGATCCAGATCCAAAAATGAAGATGAATTGAAGACGAAGATGACTTGAAGATGCATCTGACGAGATGATATAGAGAAGAAGACCAGTGATGAAAATTGTGTCGAGAGAATACCTTCCTAGTTAAGAGGGCGTGTTGATGTAATTGTAACTTCATAATGTATTCACTTGTATTTCTTATCTATTGTAACCCGATGTTTATTCCGGGATGTACTTGTGTCATGTCATGCCCCAATGCTCCTATCGGGAGGATCTATATTGTAAACAAGTCAAGTCAAGTCATTGTGGGTAACCCTCCTATTGTCTAAGGGTTAAAGTCCCCGCAGTTCCGGGGCAGTAGGGTTATTAGACTCTCCTAGAGAGGTTGGTCCTAGTAGGGTTTTAGTCATGTCGGGATTAGTATAAATAGAGAGTTGGACTCTCTATTTAGGATACATCTCACACACACTCAAGTGTAGCACATAGTTGAGGAAGGAGAAGATGTTGGGGCTAGATAGAAAGAAGGTTACTGCTGTCGAGAGATCACTTACTATGTTGGGTTTTACTTTGGTGCTGATTCTATCTTTGAGGAAGCTGCGGGGTTTTCTCCATTTATGGTTTTCCTGAGGAAAAACACTGTGTTCATTGTCTCTTGTGTTTGATTGTTGTGCTTGTTGTTCTCTCAGTTAAAGATCCTAATGTTATGCTAGATTAATGTTAAAAATCTAACAATGTCAAGTCATTGTGGGTAACCCTCCTATAGATCAATGGTTAAAGTCCCCGCAGTTGCGGGGCCCTAGGGTTGTTAGACTCACCTAGTGAATTCGTCCCTAGTGAGTTATTGTCAAGTTGGGAATTAGTATAAATAGAGAGTGAGCCTCTCTATTTATCATACACTCACTCACACTCAGTTGTAGCACATAGCTGAGGGAGAAGAAGTTGCTGGGGCTAGAAAGAAAGAGGCTACTGCTGTCGGGAGATCATCTTTATGTTTTTAGGTTTTACTTTTGGTGTTGATTCTATCTCTGAGGAAGTTGCAGGGTTTTCTCCATTTATGGTTTCCCTAAGGAAAAACACTATGTTCATTGTCTCTTATGTTTGATTATTGTGCTTGTTATTCTCTCACTTAAAGATCCTAATATAATTCTAGCTTAAATGTTAAAAATCTAACATGGTATCATAGATAACCTGAGAAGAAGACACTGTGTAGCTGCGGGAAATAGGGCTTCCTAATTTTTGGATCTCTCTCCATAGATTTTCAGCAAAATAAGGTTGGGATTACTCTCCTTCATAGGGTGCATCTTTCTATCGAAATAGAATCTGATTCTGAGCTTTTTCAGTTTTGGACCCGACACTACTTCCGGAAATTAGGATTTCCACAGAAGTGGAATTTTTGAGTGAGCCTAGGCCTGGATTGATCTCCTCCTCAAAATTGAAGTTTAGAGATAAAGATCAAAGAATTTGGTTGGATAGAACTCCAAGAAATTCAAACCCTAATCTGCTCTTGAATCAGTACTACAGAAATTCAGCTCCAAATCCAGATTTGACATCTTGAATTGGTAAGATCTAAATATTTTGTATTTCCATTTGAGGTTCTCAGTTAAGATGTCTCATCATAGCAAGCTTGATGAAAATCTTGAGGGAGCTGATAACTTTCGATCCTGGAAGTATAGGATATCCCCGGTCCTGGAAGAAAATGAGTTGGACTCCTACATCAATGAGGAGGTTCCAGTTCCAGGGGAAGATGAGGCTAAGGCCTTACATAAGAAGAAGTTGGTTACGACTAAGAGGATTATTGCTGATTCAATCAAGGATCACCTCATATTATAGGTGTCCTCCCTCAAGACACCTAAAGCTATGTTTGATGCCCTAACCAAACTGTTTGAAGGGAAGAACATAAACCGAAAGATGACTTTGAGGAACCAGTTGAAGAATGTAAAGATCCAGAATAAGGAGACCATCCAGTCATACTTTACAAGGGTCTCCCAGATCAAAGAACAACTTGGAGCAATAGATGAAGATGTGGAGAATGCATAAATTGTGATGACAACCTTGAATGGTCTCCCTGGGTCATGGGATTCTTTCACCCAAGGAATCTGTGCTAGAAAGAAGCTAATCAAGTTCAATAGACTATGGGAAGAATGCTCACAAGAAGAAGCTCAAATAGCAGCTCGAGAAGAAAAGATGGGAAGTGAAGATCAAGCTCTCACAGTACACTCCAAGAAAGGAAGAAGGGAAAATCATCATCACCAAGGTAAGCATTCTCATCAAAATGATAATTTTGTGAAAAAAGATCCATCCAAACTCAGATGTTATACATGTGATGAAAGAGGACACTTTACTAGAAATTGTCCCATGAATAAGAGTGGATCTAAGAAGAAGAAGAAGTCCAAAAGAAGACATCATGATCACACTGTTGAGGATGATGATCCTCCCAGAAAGAGAGTAAAACAAGAAAGTGAAGACTCTTCAAGTGATGAAGAATATGTTCTAATCTTTGCTCTCATGGGAACTGTCACACATGGAAGCAAAGATTGGCTTATTGATAGTGGGGCTTCAAGGAATCCTTTGAGAAACTATCCAAACATAATTCACCCCATAAGGTGAAACTTGGGGATGACTACCAATATCCCATAAAAGGTAGTGGTGAATCCTCCTACAAGCTAGACTCTGGAAAGTCTATGAAAATGAAGGATGTTTTGTTTGTACCAGGACTAAAGAAGAATATTCTCTCCATACCGACACTAGATGCAAAAGGCATGAGGGTTGCATTTGTAGATGGACAAGTCCTCATGTGGCTAAGAGGAAAGACTATTGACGATGCAATAGTAATTGGAGAGCAAGAAGGAGGATTATACAAATTGAAGGGCCATCCAGAACAAGATTTGGTCCATGACACAGTAGAGCCAAATGAACTTTGGCATAGAAGGCTTGCACATGTGCACTACAGAGCACTACCACTTGCAAGAAAAGTTGTTGAAGGAATTCCAGAAACACAGTCAAAACATGATGGAGTCTGCAAAGGATGTGTGAAAGGAAAGAACACAAAGAAGACATTTCCAAGTAGCGAAAGCAAAGCAAAAGGAATCTTGGAAATCATTCACTTCGATGTATGTGGTCCAATGTCATCCAGTTCTTTAAGCGGGTATGTATACTATGTTTCTTTTATTGATGATTTTTCCAGGAAGACATGGATATACTTTATGAATAACAAAGATGAATTTTTCAGCAAGTTCAAGGAATTCAAATCCTTGATCGAGAACCACACAGAAAAGAATATCAAGACCTTTCGATCAGATAATGGTGGAGAATTCACATCAAACGAATTCAAAGAGTTATGCAAAGATTTAGGGATTAAGAGGGAGTTATCCACTCCATATAAACCACAATAGAATGGGGTTGTAGAAAGGAAGAATAGAACTATCATGGAAGCTGCAAGAGCAATGCTTCATGATCAAGATATTCCCATGCATCTATGGGCAGAAGCTTCTAGAACAGCGGTGTACGTACAGAACCGTACTCCACATAGAGTACTCGAGAACAAGACACCTGAAGAAGTCTTTTCTGGAAAGAAACTAGAAGTCAACCATCTCAGAATATTCGGTTGTCCTGTGCACATACAGATTCCGAAAGAAAAGAGGACAAAGTTAGATCCTTTAGGAAAGAAGGGTATATTTTTGGGATACTCTGAAAGTTCGAAGGCTTACAGAATATACTTCCTAGGATTCAATAAGATTGACATCAGTGGGGATGTAACATTTGATGAAGACTCAGCTTACAATAAGTCCAGAAAGAGACTTGCTGAAGAACATGAAGAAACAGAAGCACCTAGAATTCATGACACAACCATGAATGAAGAAACTCAAGAAGAAGATGGAGAATTTGAAGAACCTCAAGAACCAGTAGATCCACCTCAGGAGAAGAATACTCATAAGAAGAAACCTGCTTGGGTAAGCTATCCAAGGTGCAGAAAGATATGGGGCTCCAGAAGAAAATCACAGAGAAAGAAAGAGGACCAGGTCCTACTCCGGGTATGTAGCTTTATTGTGTGACTTTATCAATAAAGAACCTTCCAACTATGAAGAAGCGACAGAAAGGAAAGAATGGAAGGATGCTATGATCGAAGAGTATCAATTGATCATGAAGAATGATGTTTGGGATGTTGTCCTAAGACCAGAAGGGAAGTCTGTTGTAACTTCCAAATGGATCTACAAGATCAAGCATGCTACAGATGGAAGCATAGAGAAATATAAAGAAAGATTTGTGGCTCGTGGCTTCTCACAGAAAGAAGGAATAGATTATGAAGAAACCTTTGCACCTGTAGCTAGATACACTTTTATCAGATCAGTACTTGCTCTAGCTACAGTGATGAAATGGAAGATACACCAGATGGATGTCAAGATAGCTTTCTTGAATGGTGTAGTGGAAGAGGAAGTGTATGTAGAGCAGCCACTCGGTTTTGAGACACATGATAGGGAGTCTCATGTGTGTAGATTGAAGAAAGCACTGTATGGTTTGAAACAGGCACCCAGGACATGGTATGGAAAAATTGATGGCTTTCTATCTAGTTTGGGCTTTACCAAAAGTAAAGCAGATTCCAACCTTTACTACAAGGTTGAAGATGGAAACCTAGTGATGCTCCTATTGTATGTAGATGATCTATTTGTAACAGGTATGGATGCGTTGATTGGTGATACAAAGAGGAATCTTGCTACCAAGTTTGAAATGAAGGACTTGGGTATGATGCACTATTTTCTAGGCATGGAGGTGTGGCAGAATGCAGATGGAATCTCCCTCAGACAAGGGAAGTATGCAGTAGAGATATTGAAGAGGTTCGAGATGATGGACTGCAAGGCCATGACCATGCCTATGGCATAGAACCTGAAGCTATTGAGTGATGCTTCATCCGAAGCGGTTGATGCTATGATGTATCGTCAGATGATTGGGTCCTTGATGTATGTGACGAACACAAGACCAAATATTTGCTTTGCTGTGAACACCTTGAGCCAGTTCCTGATAGATCCGAGACATGTCCACTTTATTGCTGCAAAGCATATTCTGAGGTACCTGAGGGGTACAGTTGATTATGGGCTCAAGTATGAGGCAAATCAGAAGATTAACCTGGAGGGTTATGTTGATTCAGATTGGGTAGGAATTTCCATCAATAGGAAGAGCACTTCAGGGTGTTGCTTCAGTATGGGATCAGGTGTGATCTCTTGTTTTAGCAGGAAGCAATCCTGTGTGGCACTTAGTACAACTGAAGCAAAGTATGTCGCAGACTATTCATCTAGTTGTGAGGTAGTATGGCTGAGGAAGCTACTGTCTGATTTATTTGATATCCATTTGGATGCTACTTGTATACATTGTGACAACCAAAGTTGTGTGAAGTTGTCGGAGAACCCGGTGTTCCATGACAAGTCGATGCATATCAAGATCAAGTATCACTATATCAGGGATATGGTGTAGAGAGGAGCAGTGAAGCTCTAGTATGTTGCGATGGACGAACATATAGCTGATGTGTTGATGAAGCCATTAGCTAGAGTGAAGTTTGAGTATTTCAGGGAGAATCTTGGTGTTCTCCAGATCGAGGTTCCCTCCAAAGGGAAGTGATGAGTCCATGAGCCATTCTGACATGGTGAGAGGATTGGTTCCTTCCATGGTCAGATGTAAGGGCTGAGCCATTCTGTCATGATGAGAGGATTGGTTCCTCACATGTCAGATATGAGTTCTGAGCCATTCTGATGTGACTGTAGGATTGTTTCCTACATGATCTGATTAAAGCGTTGAATGCCATTGTTTGAATGGAGGCACCTGGTCAGTTACCAGGAATACTCAGTCTAGGATTGAGGTCCATTCTAATGTGACTATAGGATTGGTTCCTACATGATCAGATATAAGTGAAGAGCCCTTTCGACATTTACATAGGATTGGTTCCTCACATGGTCGAATGTAAGTGTAGAGCCATTCTGAGGCGATTATAGGATTAGTTCCTACATGATCAGATGTAAGTGCAGAGCCCTTTCGACATGTACATAGGATTGGTTCCTCACATGGTCGAAAGTAAGTGCTGGGCCTTTCTAACATTGGTTGTCAGATGTGAGTGCTGGGCCTTTTTGACAGGGTTGTGGGATGTGTTCCCACATGGTCAGATGTGAGTGTTGGGCATGCCTTTCTGATATGATTATAGGATTGGTTCCTAAATGATAAGATGTAAGTGCCGGGTGGGCCATTCTGACTTAGGGTTAGATATAAGTGCTGGAAAAGAACTACATGGAGGCTAGGCCTACAACCAGCATGAAAAAGGGCTGGCTCTGTAGAACTTCCTATGATGAGAAGAATCAAGAGATAGCACTTGTGATGATGATCCAACAGAGATGTTCCAAAACTAGAGATGATCTAGATCAAGTGATGATCCAGATCCAGTGATGATGATCCATATCGAGTGATGATCCAGATCCATATGAAGATGAATTGAAGATGACAAGGACTCGATGATGATCCAGATGATACAGAGAAGAAAACTTGTGCCACTAAATTGTGTCGAGAGAATACCTTCCTAGTTAAGAGGGAGTGTTTATGTAATTGTAACTTCAGAATGTATTCAATTGTATTTCTTATGTATTGTACCTCGATGTTTATTCTGGGAAGTGTTTGTAATGTAATTGAGTCATGTCATGCCCCAATGTTCCGATCGGGAGTTTCTATAATGTAAACAAGTCATTTCAACTCATTATGGGTAACCATCCTATTGATCAAGGGTTCAAGTCCCCGTAGTTGTGGGGCCCTAGGGTGGTTAGACTCACCTAGTGAAGTCAACCCTAGTGAGTTATTGTTAAGTCGGGAATTAGTATAAATAGAGAGTGAACCTCTCTATTTATTACACACTCACTCACACTTAGTTGTAGTGCATAGCTAAGGGAGAAGAAGTTGTTGGGGCTAGAAAGAAAGAGGCTACTGTTGTCGGGAGATCATCTTTATGTTTTTGGGTTTTACTTTTGGTGCTGATTCTATCTATGAGGAAGTTGCGGGGTTTTCTCCATTTACGATTTCCCCAAGGAAAAACATTGTGTTCATTGTCTCTTGTGTTTGATTGTTGTGCTTGTTATTCTCTCACTTAAAGATCCTAATATAATGCTAACTTAAATATTAAAAATCTAATAAGCGTGGTTCCCCTCGTCTTGTCTTCTCGGTTGGAGGTGGCTCTACTTCTCGACCCACCTCCTTTCACGAGATTTTGAATAGTAGCAAAAGGCGATTTGAGAGCTCTAAACCCATCATTGTAATGGTTTGAGTTTCTCCACTGTGTTATTGAATGTGCATTTATGTTAAGGAAAGTGGCTTAATGAAAGCATGTTGAGTGAGTTATTCCTTTCCAAATCCGGTGCTGCTGGGTTAGGGATCCATCCTCTCGATCTCCCTCGTCTGATAAAGCAATAGACACCAAGCCATAGCCCTTTCATTGGTCTGTGCGGTGCATTAAAACAAAATGTTATGAGCAACAATTTGAAAGCTCTGAAAGCATATGCTCATGAGTCTGAGGATAGTGGTCGGGATGCGGATCCTTACGCATACCTTCCATTTCAAGAAGGAACAGTTCAAGATTCACAGCAGTAGACCGGCTTCTTAGTTGTTGACCTTGATCTAGTTGTTGAAGTAGATCTAGTAGTTGATTCTTCTGTTCAAGCAGTATGTACCATAGTATTTGGCTGGAGATTACTTGGGCACATAAATTATTGAAAAGTAAGCTTGACGGCACCGACTACGGACAAGCAGCTGCCCAACCGTCCATCAAATACCCAGCCACCCATCAACCACCAAGCAATTGTCCAATAAATGAATCTCACTCTCCAGCAGAAATTTGAACAGTAAAACATGTGTTGCAAATCTACTATAAATAGATCATCTCATAGCTGCATAAGGCAGAATTGCAGTTTTCTTCTTTGCTAATGAAATTCTAAGCAACGGCTCATATTTGCTTATATTTTCTATCTTTTGCATTTTCAGCTCTTCAATTTTTTAGTCTTCTTCTTGCATCCTCCTCCTACAAATTGGTATCAGAGCAAGGTTGTGGAGAAACTGATTGTGAAAGAGCACAGGTTGGTTATGGAGGTGCAAACTCTAGTTGTGAAGGAGCATAATTATGGAACGGAAGAATTGATTTTGGTAATGTTGTTTTATGCTTAATGCAATGCTAAATTATTTAATTTGGTGAGATGAAATTACTGCAACAAGGTTATTGTTTTTGGGTCACTAGTTTAATTTTAATTTTGTGAAAATGTAATTGGAATATTAAAAAAATCACAAAGTATTGTGAAAGTGCAATATTTAATCAGTATGCATTACGTTGTGCCAATTTGCATTGACAAAGTGTTGTGGAAGTGATATATTTTGCTGCAATTTAATTATGGCGGGTGTGAGTAGCAGTAATCTCACTCAACCCCAAATTTGACAATTTAATGGGAAAAATTATGAATATTGGAGCATTAAAATGAAGACTTTATTTTGTTCACAAGAATTATGGGACTTGGTTGAGAATGGTTTTACAGAGCCACCAGATCAAGCAACATCTAATGTTTTATCACAAACACAAAAGGATCTACTCAAAGAGAATAAGAAGAAGGATGCCAAGGCGTTATTTTTGATACAACAAGCAATGGAAGAATCCATTTTCCCATGGGTTGCAACAGCTACAAGGTCCAAGCATGCATGGGACACTCTACAAATTTTTTATCAAGGTACTAGCAAAGTCAAGTTGGTAAGATTAAAAATGCTTAGAAGAGATTTTGAAAATTTGCAAATGTCAAATTTTGAGACAATAAATGATTTTTTCACTTGTGCATTGAGTATAGTAAATCAAATAAAGTCTCACGGAGATACTTTGGATGATCAAAAGGTTGTAGAAAATATTTTGAGGAGTCTTCCTATTAGATTTGACCCAATTGTTGTAGCTATTGAAGAATCTAAATATTTGTCTCAAGTTTCTATTGATAGCCTTATGGGGTCTTTACAAACCCATGAGCAAAGAATCAATAGGTCAAACGGTTCCTCTATGGAAAATGCATTCAAATCACAAGTTCAAGCTAGTGGTAGCAAAAGAGGAGGAAGAATCACTAATAGATATGGAAGAGGATTTGGAAGAGGAAGAATGAGCAATCGCAATGAAGGTGGCAGATTAGAGAACTCTCATGAAGAAGGAGCAAATTCCAATTTCTTTGCAAGCAGAAGAGGCAACGGTGGTAGACATTCTCTTGACTTTCATGGCCAAGGACAAAGGTATGACAAATCACATATCCAATGCCACTATTGTCAAAAATTTGATCATTATGCACCTGAATGTAGGAAGAAGCAATTTGATATGAATAGGCAGAATGCGAATTTCTCAAGAGAAAATCACTCTAAAAATAGTGATTCAATGTTTATTACTTGTAATAGTGCACAAGAAAGCTCAAAAGAAGTATGGTTCTTAGATAGTGGTTGTAGTAACCACATGAGTGGAAACAAGTATATGTTTGCAAACATAGATGAATCTGTGCAGTCAGAAGTAAAATTGGGAGATGATAAAAAAGTAGCTGTCATGGGTAAAGGTAGCATAAAATTTGAAACTAAGCATGGTGAAAAGAAACACATTCCAAATGTGTATTATGTCCCTAATCTCAAACACATTCTAATTAGCATTGGCCAACTACTACAAAAGGGATATAAAGTCTATTTTGAAAATGATGCATGTGAGATCTTGTATTCACATAGAACACTAATTGCAAAAGTCCAAATGACACAAAACAATATGTTTCCTTTAATATTGCAAAATGATTTGTCTGTTGCTTTCAAAGCAATCCTCTCAGATCAGTCATGGTTATGGCACTTACGATTTAGTTATTTAAGCTTCAGCGGTCTAAATTTGTTGCATAGAAAGAACATGGTGAATGGTTTGTCGTTGATTAAACAACCAAACAAACTTTCTGAAGGTTGCATTCTTGGTAAGCAACATAGAGAATAATTTCTTGTTGGTAAGTCATATAGAGCAAGAGCTCCACTTGAAATTGTGCATTCAGATTTGTGTGGGTATATGCAGACACCTTCTATTGGGAATAGCTTGTATTTCATAACTTTCATAGATGATTATTCCAGGAAAACTTGGGTATATTTCTTGAAAAACAAATTAGAAGCTTTTGAAGTGTTTAAGCGGTTTAAAGTCATGGTTGAAAAGTAAAGTGGGCACTACATTAAAATTCTAAGAACAGATAGAGGCAGAGAATTTGCATCAAATAATTTCTTGAATTTTTGCAAAACAAATGGGATCAAAAGGAAATTTACAACTAGCTATACACCACAACAAAATGGTATTGCATAAAGAAAAAATAGAACAATAATGGAAATGGCAAGAAGCATGATGAAATCTAAACATCTACCAAATGAATATTGGGCTGAAGCTGTAGCTTGTGCAGTATATATTTTGAATTGTTCCCCCACAAAGAGTGTCAAGGATAAGGTACCACAGGAAGCATGGAGTAATAAAAAGCATAATGTTTCTCATTTAAGAGTCTTTGGGTGTATTGCATATGCACATGTTCCTACTAAAAATAGGAAGAAGTTAGATAATAAAGGAGAAAGATGTATTTTTGTGGGATATAGTGAGCAATCAAAAGCATACAAGTTGTAAAATCCTATCACGAAAAGGACTATAATCAGTAGAGATGTCAAATTTCTTGAAGATGAAGAATGGATTTGGAATGAAAATCTACATCAACAACAACAATTTGAAATGAAAGATTTTGATGAAGATCAAGCTCCCAAAAATGGATCCAGTTCACACAGCACAACATCAACACCTCAATCAGCTTCAAGATCTCATTCAAGACCAATATATCACTCAAGTAATAGCTCAAGGTAAGATGGAACTCCAGTGAAGACTAGAAGTCTCCAAGAAATATATGAGGTAACTCAAGGTAATGATGATGATGGTTTGATTTCTGATTTTGCATTATTTTCTATTGTTGATCCAATATGTTTTGAAGAAGAAATTAAATATGAAAGTTGGCAAAAGGATATGGATGAAGAAATTGAAGCAATAGAGAAAAATAAAACTTGGCAATTAGTGAATCTTCTAGAAGGAAAAGATGCAATAGGTGTAAAATGGATCTATAAAACAAAGTTTGATGCTGATGGAAATGTTGTAAAGCATAAAGCAAGGTTAGTTGCAAAGGGTTTTTCACAATAGCTTGGGATTGATTACAATGAGACTTTTGCTCCAGTAGCTAGATTAGATACAGTAAGAACAGTGTTAGCAATAGCAGGGCATCATGAATGGAAAGTCTATCAGATGGATGCCAAATCATCTTTTTTGAATGAGATATTACAAGAAGAAGTATATGTGCAGCAACCACCAGGTTATCAGATAATGGGTCATGAACAAAAAGTTTATAGATTGAAAAAGGATTTGTATGGTCTCAAACAAGCTCCAAGAGCATGGTATAACTGCATTGATTTATATTTCCAGAGCCATGGTTTTAGCAAATGCAGCAGTGAGCCAACTCTTTACATCAAGGTAAACAATCAAGGTAAGGTCTTAATTGTATGCCTATATGTTGATGATTTGATATTTACAGGAAACTTTTCAATTGAGTTGTTTAAATCAATAATGAAAAAGGAATTTGAGATGACAGATTTGGGCTTAATGAAATATTTCTTGGGCATAGAAGTAAGTCAAACAAATGATGGAATTTTCATTTGTCAAGCAAAATATGCAAAGGATGTTTTGAAAAGGTTCAAGGTGTTGAATGCAAGCCAGCATCTACACCTGTAGCAACAGGATTGAAATTGAGCAAAGAAGAGAAGGGTACAAAGGTAGATCCAAGTTTGTTCAAAACATTGGTAGGAAGCTTGATGTATTTGATAGCAACAAGGCCTGACATTATGTGTGCAGTCAGTTTGATTTCAAGGTTTATGGAAACACCAATGGATTCACATTGGCATACAAGGAAAATGATTTTAAGATATATCAGTGGAACAAGAGATTATGGCATCTTATATTCAAAATCAGATGATTTCATTCTAGTTGGGTACACAGATAGTGATTTTGCAGGTAGCATTGATGATAGAAAAAGCACATCTGGGTATATTTTCCATCTTGGTTCAGGAGCAATCTCTTGGGATTCTCAAAAACAAAACCTATTGTTACTCTTTCAACTACAGAAGCATAATATGTAGCAGCAACATCAACAGCATATCAAGCAGTGTGGATAAGAAGAATAATGTCAGATTTGATGCAAGATCAGGAAGGAGCAACACAAATTTACTATGACAATAATTGAACAATAGAACTATCAAAAAATCATGTTTTTCACAAAAGGAGCAAGCACATTGATATCAGATATCATTTCATCCGAGAACTTATCAACAATGGTGAAATATGTCTTGAGTTTTTCAAGTCTAAAGATCAATCTGCAGATATCTTCAGCAAGCCATTGGCAAAAGAAAGATTTGAACATCTAAGGAAAGCTTTGGGCATCATTGAGAAGTCAAGCTTAAGGGGGAGTGTTGAAAAGTAAGCTTGACGGCGCTGACTACGGACAAGCAGCCGTCCACGAACCGACGTCCATCAACTACCCAACCACCCATCAACCACCAAGCAGTCCTCCAATAAATGAATCTCACCCTCCAGTAGGAATTTGAACAGTAAAACATGTGTTGCAAATCTACTATAAATAGATCATCTCATAGCTGCATAAGGCAGACTTGTAGTTTTCTTCTTTGCTAATAAAATTCTGAGCAGTAGCTCATATTTTCTTTTATTTTCTATCTTTTGCATTTTCAGCTCTTCAATTTTTTAGTCTTCTTCTTGCATCCTCCTCCTACATAAATAATGTATACCAACTCCGATTCCTTAAATGTTGCTCTGGTTGAATCAGTTCCTCCTGAATCACGCCGTGGTCATGAGATCAATGGGACAGTTGAGAAGCAGTCTCCTGGAAAGGTGCAAGTGACCTCGAATTGGAATCCATGACAAGTCGGTTGTTCGTGAAGATTGTTCTCTGTATTTACATCCAGCAGGCTCAGTCATCCATGAATAACTCTTGTTGGTCAACCCTGTATCACGGATACAGAGTCAGTGGACACGGATACGATATACAATATGGAGTTATTGGACACGATATACGATACGGAGTTTGTGGACACGGGGAGGCTCCTCACAGGCTGTCGACAAGCGATGAAAGCTGCAGAGGAGCAGCCCCTTAAATAACACCTTCGGTGTAATTAAGTTATAAATTTTTAAATATAAATGATATATTGAACCATATATTATTATTAATTATATAAATGATATATTCAACCATAAAACTAATGACCAACTTCACTCATTTTTAAACGTCTTCAAACTTCTACATGAATTGGCATCTATTCGTGAGAGTCCCAAAACACCTTACCCCTTGTAGTAATGGTCATCCAGCTATTAACAGCAGTAGGTAGCGCATGCTCATAGAGTAGCGCGACACTGATAAGCAGCTTAAGACTGACAATTAGAGTGATAAACCATATAATATGGTTGGCCATATCTAAAACATTAAAACATCAAAGTTTCTAAGCTTATAACTTTTCTTCAATCTTGACTCTCAAGGTTATTTTCGAAACTCTAAATCCTTGAAACCAGTTGGAATTGCCAGGGAAGATGGACAGTTTAAATAGAATTCTAGTGGAACATATTCAATAACGCTAAGAAAACTACTCATAAAAAAATTGAAATAATGCAAAGCAGGTCTCCGAGCGTGCAAAAGATGGTAATAACACAATCCAAAGATTTAATGATAATTTTGAATGTTTCATTACACACTTTGAATGCCTGAGTGGTAATTGTTTAGAGGTTGTAAGGCGGGCGGGTAGCATTTGCGTTTATTTAACATTATTCAAATCTTCACGCTGCCGACCGGAAAACGTGAAACTAAGTAAATTTAATTGGAGAGCGCAACAAAAAAGGTCCTATAAATTAAATAAATCTGAGGACCATGTAATCCTCCAACAACCTAAGCAAGAGTATAAGCCTAACACTAACACTGAATAAGTCCTTCATGAAAATGCAGTTAAAACTTAACATGGCGATCCTTGTCGACCTTCATCGTGGTGTACTTCCCACTGAATGTGGGTCGAACATTGTTCCTATCACATTGCTATTGCATATAACCACCAATCATATGCTCCAAGCCTTCGAATCCGCTGTTTATTAAGAAGTATAATTAAGAAAAATAAAATGAATAATAAAACTTGTTTGTTTCTTTCATTAAGTTTGAATTAATTTTATTCCAAGTTTTTTTTAAAGAATACTTTCTTATAAATTTTTTATATTAAAAATTAGTGCTTTAAATGTATTAATATAGAACTTCAAAATATTAATATTGGATTTCAAAATCATATTTTCAATTTGATATAATTATTTTTAGAATTAGAGTTTGTACTTAAATTTAATATTGGTTACTTTCTAAGTAAATTATACCCTTTTTGTAGACAATGTTAACACTTTTTAAATATTACTTTGAAAACATTATATTTTACAATTTAAAATCAAATATTAACACTAACACTTATAATCTCATTTTGTATTTTATAAGTTGTCATTTTTCACTTAATTATCAATCATGTTGAATACATATCATGTCCAAAGTTTTTTAAATAGGTTACTAGCTTTGATTGATGTCTTCATAAGTAGATGTTTTTTGTAATTTATAAATTGTTTTTTTATTATATATATTTTGTTGTCAATGAGTAAGTATTATATATATATTTGTTAATAAGTATATATCTATAAAGTATAGTTGTCAGCGATTACCCTATTATGCTATGTTAAGTATTAAAACACTACTAAATACAAATAAAAAATGTAAGTACATGTTTTAACATTTTAATCTAGAAATATTAATATTTCTAACCACTTTTAAATACAATTAATTATACAATACAAATTTTAGATTTTATTAATATTTCTAACCACTTTTAAATACAATTAATTATACAATACAAATTTTAAATTTTATGAAGTAAAAATGTTTCATTTTAATATTGTTATAATATATTTTTAATAAGATAAATAAATAAGAACATCAAGATTTATCCATTTAAAAATTGAAATAGCCATGTCCACAATTAAGACCAATATAATATTCATAAATTATAAATTATAATTTCTACCGAGCATTAAAACACTTATCATTCTCAAATAGTATACTCTTGCTTTAAAAGTAACCATTATCTATTTTTTTTTTTTTTTAACTACAATGTTTCATGGTAGAGTCATCTTCCTCTTGCATTGAATCAATTATTGTTGAGGAGGGTGGTCTAGGTTATTACCCAATAAAGACAATACACTTGCACTTTTGTTTGGTTAGGGGACTTGGTGTTGTGTTTAGTGAAAACACATGGATTTAAGTACATCATAGAAACATAGGTGGTAAAAAATCAATTAAGAATACCTCAACTTGTATTTTTTTTGAGATAATTAGTCAAAACATCTTGCTTTGAGTAAAAAAGATGAAATGTAGGAAATTAAATCATGGTTCTTAATATATAGGTTTATGTATTAAAAAATTTGAGAACTATGTCAAGTTTCATTTTTATTAACAATCACTTTTTATTTTTAAGGCAAATCATAATGTATATGTTAATGTGGGTGAATCCTATGAGGGCCTAAATGATGAATTCAGGGTACAAAAATTTGCAAGCATGTAGAGAACATACAACACTAGTGCAATGCTATTTTCTGAAAATAAAACTAGTAACTTTTTATTTTTTATATAATTATTTAAGTGATCATTCCCCGGAAATGTATGTATTTTTGTGGTGTTTTGTGGGTGCATCCTTCAAAGGTTTTAATGTGGTAATCGTGAAATAATTACATATTTGCAATCTACATAAAAAATGCTATCTATGTCTAAAATTTCGTCAAATATGGTTGTGTCTATCCAGCTGTAACAAATGGTGTAAGACAAGCATATTGTCGAAATGGAGGAAATGCCTAATTAGCTATACTTTTCCATATTCAGTAGCACATGTTTAGTAACTCTAAACCAACCACATAGGATACTGGATGACACACTGATGCATGTGAGGGTGGGTTTTATGCACTATAGAAAAATCATGTGTTATGTTTAAAATCAAATATATTTGTGTGCACCTTGGGTTGATTGAGACAATCCAATGTTTTTTTATTGCAAAACGATATCATGTCTTGTAACACATGACACTTTAGTGTTATGGAATACATAGCGGCACTAGCGTTATGTAGAACATAACGCTAGAAGATTATGTATTAGACAACATGCTAGCGTTTATGAATTATAAAATAGTCTAGAGTTTCAAACTACATAGATTAAATGTGTTTCAAGTTCCTAATGGAGATAAGACTGAGGGGGTGAAAGAGAGGGGATACGATAGAGGGAGGGTGATATAATATCCTTGTATTCCTTATCCCGTAATTCCCTAATCCATTAACCCATCATAATCCCTTAACATTATTTAACACCTAATCACTTAATTCCTAACCTTTTAAAACTGAACCCATTAACCCTACGAACCTAAATTCCTTTAATCCTAAAGGCCCTATCTCCTAAACCCATTAATTATTGTAATTTTTTACATCTATTTCTTTTATCATTATCCTAACCTCTAAGTCTTAGTTAACCCCCTGACCATAAAAATCCTAACCCATAATCCTTAAATCCTGAAACCTTAAATCCTCAGAAACCCCTAATCCATCATCTCCTAGAGGTCATTAAGCCATTATTTCCTAACCGCATAAACCCTAACACCCTATCCCATAGAACTTAATTCGTTAACCCCTAGAGCCCCTAACCCTTAAACCCCTTAACCACTTTACGTCTAATCCAACAACTCCTAACCCCTAAACAACCTAACCAATAATACTTAAATATCAACTCCCCAAATCCCTAATCTATTAACTTCTATAAACGATTAAACCTTTAACAACTTGAGCCTTAACCCCTATCCCCTTAACTAGTGAACCCTAAATTCCTTAACCCCTAAATATCCTAACCCCCTATCTGCTTAACTCCCTAACCCATATATATTTAATCATGTTAACCACTTTATGCATTTACCTCTAAATTCTTAATCCCTAACCCCTAATTCCTAGTTAAATACCTAACCCTAAAACACCCAACCCATAATCCTTGAAGCACAAAACCCCTAATCCATCATATCCTAGAATCCACTAAGCCATTAATGCCGACCCTCATAAACCCTAACACCCTAACTTTAGAGCAATAAATCCCTTAATCCCTAAACCCCCTAACCACTTTATGTCTAATCCCACAACCACTAACCCATAATCCATAATACCTACTTGACCCCTAAACCTTAAACAACCTAAACCATGATACTTAAATCCAAAATTCTTAAACCCATAAATCCATAAGCTCTTAACCCCTAAAAAGAATTAAACCTTTAACATCTTGGGCCTTAACACCTATCTCCCTAACAATTGAGGCTAAATTCCTTATCCTTTAAATCCCCTAACCTCTTATCTCCTTAAATACCTAATGGGTCCTAAAACTTTAGTAATGTAAACCACTTTATTCCTTTACCTCTAAACTCTTAATCCCTAATCCCTAAGTTCTAGCTAACCCCATAACCCTAAAACCACTAACCCATAATCCTTAAAGCCCAAAACCCCTAAATCCTTAAAAACCCCTAATCCATCATCTCCTAGAAGCCATTAAGCCATCAATTCCTAACCTCATAAATCCTAACATCCTAGCCCCTAGAGCCCCTAACCCCTAAACCCATTAAGCACTTTACATCTAATCCCACAACCCCTCTCCTAAGATTTATCCCACCCCCAACCCAGAAACAACTAAACCATAATATATAAATCCAAAATCCCTAAAGCCATAAATCCCTAAGATATTAATCCTTGGGAAATATTAAACCTTTAAAATATTGGGCCTTAACCCCTATCCCCCTAACCATTGCGCCCTAAAATGCTTAACCCATAAATCCCCTAACCCCTTATCTCCTTAATTGCTTAATGGGACATAAATATTTAATCATGTTAACCACTTTATTCCTTTACATATAAAGTCTTAATCCTTAACCCATAAGTCCTAGCTAACCCCATAAGACTAAAACCCCTAACCCCTAATCCCTAAATCCTAAGACCCCTATATCATTATAAACCCCAAATCTATCATATCCTAGAAGCCATTAAGCCATTAATTCCTAACCTCATAAACGATAACAACCTAACCCTAGAGCAATAAAATAAATTAATTCCTAGATCCCATAAAACCTAAACCCCTTAACCAATTTACGTATAATTGCACAACCCCTAACCCCTAAACAACATAACCCATAATACCTAAATCCCAAATCCCTAAAGACCTAAATATGTAAGATCTTAATCCATAGAAATAATTAAACATTTAACAACTTGGGCCTTAACCACTATCCCCCTAACCATTGAGTCCTAAATTTATTAACCCCTAAATCCCTTAACCCCTAAAACTCCCTAATACCCTATCTTCTTAAACTCTTTAACCATAAATATTTAATCTTGATAACCAATTTATGGATATACCTATAAACACTTAACACCTAACCCTAAGTCATAGCTAACCACCTAACCCTAAAAAATCTAACCCATAATCCCTAAAGAAAAAAACCCATAAATCCATAGAAACCCCTAATCCCTAGAAACCCTAATGCCTCATCTCCTAAAATCCATTAAGCCATTAACCCCCAATATTTCAATCATTTAACCACTTAAAACTTAGTTCCCTTAAAATGAACTAAACATTAACATCTTAAATTTATATCCCCTAACCTTTATGGCCTTAACTAGTAAGCCTGTAATCCCTTAATCCTTTACAAGCCCTTACCGATCTCTTGCCATCCCTTAACACTTAAACTCCTCACCCTTAACATTTAAAATCTCTTGAACCTTAACCCCTGTAACATTGATACCCCTAAACTCCTTTATCTCTAAGAACTTCACACCTAACACCTAATCCATAAGCCCCTTGACCCCTTGAACTGTTTACCTCTAAATCTTCAACCACTTACCCCAATTTTACCCCTTCACCCCCAAACCAATTAACCCATAAGCCCTTAAAATTGAACCCCTAACCTCTGAAACACTAATACCCTAACACGCGAGCTCTTAATCCCTTAGCGACTAAATCCCACACAAATCCCCTAACTTTTTAAACTTTATCCTCTTAACTCTACTTAACCACTTATTATCCCTTAACCTGTAACTTTTAAACCATTAACACATATCCCCTTAAGATATAACCTCTAAATATCATAAACCTTAAATAATATAACACCTTAATTAACTCCTCATACATAATCCCTTAAACCCTATCCCCTGATTGCTTAGATAGAAAACTCCATAAACCCTTATCTCATTATCCCTCTAACCCCAAAATCACTAAACAACTCAACCTCTTAATTCCTTTTAACTTTAATCCCTTAACCCCTATTCCAAATCCCTAGGAAACCTTTTAACCCATACAACATCAACGACAAAAACATTGAAGATAAGCAGGGATAGGGAAATAAATGAAATATTATATTGGCAAGAAAATATTAAACTATAAAGTTTCAAGGAAAATTATGTGTAGATAACCATAATGCGAGAGGGTTTATTTTTCCTCGAGTAGATGTTACCTAGACGTGCACAAAACATATTAATTGTTTGGTTTTTTTTATTGAAGAGGAATCCTCTAGCATTATGGACTTAAGAAACACTAGAACGTGTTATGGACTTGAGCAACACTATAGTGTTTTTTTCAACTATAATGTTCCATCATTTTGGCTTTGCATAATTTTACAAATACTCCAGGAGTACTCTGCATATTGTCTCCCCAACAACAATACCATTTTATACGTCCCATGCGAATAACGATTTTAAACAATGATCTATGTAAGCTTCAAGAGTCTCTATGCATTTTTGAAGAAGATTCTACATTCATAATCAAACAAACTTGAATAATCTATGTTCACAATTGAAGAGAACACCTCATTCAGAATTGAGAAATCTTGAAGAATCTATATTTAAGTTTGATGAAGAATCTATATCCACAATAAAAAACAATGTTGAAGAGTTTATATTGAGGGAGCTTGAAAAATCTATATTCAGGTCTTAGAAATAAACTATGTCCATAGTCAAAATCAAGGTTGAAGAATTTATATTCACAATTGAGGAAGTATCTATATATTCATAATTGAGCGAGCTTAAGGAATGTACATGAACACAATTAAAGAAGAATATATAGTGACAAGTGAGCTAGAATATACTTTCACAATTGGGCAATCTTGAGGAATTGATATTCAGAATTGTGGAAGTATCTATATTCAGAATTAAGCAAGTTTGAAGAACCTATATTCACAAGTGAGGCAGAGATTACTTTCACATACTTTCACAAATGAGAATGCTTCACGAATTTATTTTATAATTGAGGAAGTATCTATATTCACAATTGAGAAAGCTTAAAGAACCTATACTCACAATTAAGAGAGAATACATACTCATAGTTGATAACCCTTGTAGAATCTATTTCATTGCAAATTGTTCATTTTTTTAATGGGGAATGCATGCAATCGAACAAGGAAAACAGAAAGGAAATAGAAGACTCAAGAAACCATGGAAGAAATTAGAGAAAAGAAAATATTTGACATGTGGAATCGAAGGAATTCCATGGAAACTCATCTAATTCCAACCATATATGATGCCATGGTATTTCCTACCAATCTATGACAAGAAAAATGAAATAACTCACTAGAGGGGCCAACAATTTCAACAAACTTTGATGAATAAACAACCCATGGAACTATTCAAGAAGTAAAACATAGGTGCTCACTAGGGAATCTTTCAATTCCCACATCAAGTAAACCTCATACTAGGGCAGTGAATGACTTATTGGGTAGTGGTTATACAAGAGAATGTTAGGGATCCATTGAATGTAGGATTTAACATGAAAGGAGTAGATGTTATTGAGAGTGTTGTTACAGAGAAAAATTTCTTATGGCTTGGGGTAGACCACAAAAAATTAAATGAAACCAGAAATCAATCCATTCCAACATGCAAGAGAAATAAATGCATCTAACACTAAGGAATATGAAGCGTACCTTATTTCGAGCTGTTGATGTAGATCCCTATTGAGCTTTTACAACACGCTTGCATTTACAATTCACTCTCAACAACAACAAACAAGACAAGAATGCTATATAACAAAGTGTGAGGCGTACTCTAGCATATATAAACCATCATGTATAAGAAAATATAACTACATTCATGGAAAAAATATTCATAGTTATACACATGTATTGGATAGGAAATGGATATTTCTATTAATAATAAATAGAGATAGAACAATGACAAACTCTGTTGGCACCTCGTCAAAATGGAGAAACCGAGTCCTCCACCTTGGCCTCCACCACTTCAATCCTCCATCTCAATGGTAAGCTTACAAAGCAAAGGAAATATTGGGAAGAGAAACAATGTGTGCTCCAAAGGGACAAAGGGATGCATACTTAAGCATAAACAAGTGAGGCAATAATGAACTATAGTTTCCTTTCTCTGCAAATTTCTCCTCCTTCATTGCATCCAAGAGGCTCAATATATAGCCCTGCAATAGGAAATTGAGGTTCATGTCCGAGCATTTTGCAGGAATATGGAAGGCCAAGAGTCAATTTATTTAGGATTCTATGAGAAAAACTCCAAAAGTTTTGTTTTTATGCACATTTCCCAATGTACATGGGTATTGGATCAAAAGATACATGAACACGCAAGTATTGGATTAAAAGTCACATATACACATAAACATGTGTTTTTTAGGGACTTTCTTGGTTGATCAAGGTATAGCTTGAGCGAGGGGGGTCCAAGGAGTCTATAGAAGGACCAGGAAGGCCATAAAGGTGTGATCTACCAAGTGTGGTAAAATCAACTATAATCGATTTCCCTTAATGTGTGAGGCCAGAGGGGTAACATGATGTCCGAAATACATTATATCCATCCCAGAAGTGGAGTAATGAATACCCAGGTGGAAGAAACAACCACTCATCAGTACAATACAATGATAAATCTCAGCATGTGACTGAAAATATACATGTAGCAGTCCCAGGTATATAAGAGTGCAATGGCCATGAATAGGAATGATATACAAATGTCATGTGTGGTCATCGCCACATACAATATACAATGAACAAGATCTCCGTAGTGGATGAAGATATCTGATAATATACTGGACTCTATTCATCATAGCTAACATCTCATGAATATTGGCATGATCAAGGAAATAGCATATATGGAATGCCACTAAGATTGGAGGTCTTCTACGCAAACCACTATGATTACATGTCCCATCACGTGAACAAAGGTGTCGAGGTCGAATATGATGGTCCATTGTCTGATTACTGGTCATTGATGTATACCATTAATAGACGTGAGATATCCCACCGATAATGATAGTGGGAATCAAGGTACATAGTGCAATCTAACAAGTGTGAATAGATGTGTTGAGTTTGAACACTTGAAAGAATCCATTGATCAGGGAACATGATGTATTCCCAAAACTATCGATGGAAAGAGAAACTACCATTGATGACTACAAGTCTCAAGGAACTCAAATCGACTCTAGACTTATATTCTAGAATAAATGATCTAAATTCGATGGAATGGAATCCATTGGAAGAAGGGCATTAGGGCATCCCCCATCAACCAGCATGAGGTACTCTACAATGCTGGATAATATGGAAAAAATCAAACGAACAAGATGTGCACAAACCAATACCTATACTAGGAATGGCTGACATGCAAAGACAAGATAAATGATGAATGGCCGACTCAAGATAAAACTTCCTTCGAATAAGAACATAAGGCAAGTGGTGACTGGATATAGGTAGCATATACTCAACATGCAAACTGGGACAACTCTGTGACATAGGAGGCATCGATAGAGGATCCATAGGGACTGGAAGCATAACTAGTCAGTGGAGAAAACTCAGAGTAATGAGTACAACTCCTAAAGTCATACTAACAAGAAAACCAATGGATGTGATATACAGTCCCTTGTTCGAAGGTGACACGACTCGACGTTGTCAAAATTAATATCATTCCCGGTCCAACTTTTTATGTTTTTTTAAATTTTTTTGGACTTTTTTTTCCTTCAAATTGACAAGCTTGAAAAAAGAATAAAAGTGCTTATAGTATACAACTAGGAGGAGACAAGTGTCAGAGCCAAGCAAACTGGTTCCAAGTAGTGGAACTTACCTATGCTCAATGCAAGGAATCATGTCCAGGATGAGGACACTTGAGGGAAGGTATCCTCCCGGTAAGGGATGATCAAGCTGCAAAGGATATATAAAAGGTTGTACTTAGCTAGGATTGAGGCAATCTTGGGCTATATGTCTTATAAATCTGAAGTGGGGAGCCGACATAAATCTCAATAAAGCAAGCAAAACACATGAAATGCAACTACAACTTGATATACAAGGGATTCCCTATGGGAGATGGCCAACATAAATTTCAAGAGGGATATGAATCTCTTGCTCAAGGACGTGACAGGACTATAAGGGACTCCCAAACCTAGTGGAGAAAGATCGGCATGGATACCAAACTGCAAAATGGGATCTAACTAGGGCACCCTTGAATAGGAAAGCTCTACCACTTACATAATTCCACTTCTAATAGAAGTATGAAGGTTCTGTGACACTACAAAGTGGGTTCGTACCTAAAGTTAAGGTGAAATGGTCATAAGGCGATGCATAATGGAAGTGGATGGGTATTCCTAACCTATATGCCAGTTCAAAATTATACCTGTAATATATATGAATGGGTCAAAGTCTCGGTTAAAGTACACGAGAATCAGATCCATACACCACAACATTAGGCAAAAACAATCCAAAATATTAAATAAGGTTCCAGACTATAGAGTGGTGGGTAAAAATTTCAAACATTTTCTATAAAATAGTAAAAAAATCATTTTCACCATACCATTGAGCTGCAAAAAGACCACATTTTATTCATCATTTCATATACTATTTATCACCTTATTCCATTATATACTTCCATAAAACCATTAATATTCATCACTTTCATAATAAATATGGGTTTATATTACTATTTTCCAAATTATTTATTTTTGAATATTTTGAGTGAATTTATGGTTAATTATTGAGAAAAATAACATATTTTCATTATACTTTAAAGTTGGGTGAGTTTGGTGATGTGTATAGGTGTATTTGAAGAATTTAGCAAGCTCAAAAGTGGCCACCTAGCCTCAGATTCGAATTTCATCTTCTAGATGTGGCTAACTTCAAGGAGAAGATCATGGAGGTGTCGAGAGAATATCTCATCCAATATTTGGTGGAGGATTTAAAGGGATGAGTTGTAGATTTGTTGAGGATTTGGGGGGATGAGTTGTCTATTTGTTGAGAAATTTAAGGGATAGGTTGAGAGAATAGTGGATCTGTAATTATGATCAGTTATCTTGGATTTATGTATAAATAGTAGGGCTCTCTCCTCATTTTGGTTAGAGGCCTCTCTAGTGGTTTGGAAGTAGAATATAGTCTAGATCTCTTTCAGAGTTAGTCATAGAATAGATGCTGCGTATTATGTAATGGAGATGATGCTTATTGCACCTCCTTTAACTCTCTTATATTAATATAGATTTCCAACAATTTCTTTCTTTATGAGTTGATAGTGTAGATTTCCAGTTATGTCTTGTTTATGAATTGTTAGCATAGGTTTATCATGAGCTCACCAGTTATTGTTAATTGCTTTGTACCATTTATTGTTAATTGCTTTATACCAGTTAATGTTATTTTCTTTATACCAATTTATTTCATGCATTCTTATGTTTTATTATATCAGATCCATTTCTTGCAATTTCCTATTTTTAGATTAGATTTATTTTTATGTCATTTCCTATTTTATCAAGTTTAATTTAATTACAGTAATGTATTTTTAATTTTAGTTTTAGATTAAGTTCAGTGACACTCTGCCCCTGCATATATTTTGTCTGTACCTCACAAGTTTACGCTCTCCCTGGGTTGACAATTAAATCGTTGGAATTTTCTTATAATTTGATCAATGTTTTTATCCAACACATACCATTTGGAATTTTTACCACACATAGTGCATTTGAACCACGAACATCAAACACTGAGTTTGGGAGCTACCGGCCAGGAAACCAGGAACCGTATGATCCATGTAACTCTTCATCCCATCCTCTTTCATTTTAATGTTTTTCTTTTGATTTTCTATTGCTGAATTTTTATTTTGGAGAACCCTAAAATTGGTGTTTTGGCCCAGGTGGAAAACCTTTCTATTTCCATGTATAGGGCCGATTATACATCGGAAATCCTTCAATTTCCTTGCATACACATAACTATTTGAAAAACAGACACGTACAAGGCCGTGCATACCAAATTTTGAGGTGGAAACTCATCAAAATCTTGTGTTTTTGTGTAGGATGGTATTGGAATGGAATGAACGCGAGCACAAATATGTGGAAAGGGCTGTACAAGATGATTTGATGGCCCAACAATCTTTGGGGTCATGTGTCTTATGTATGTTTTGGCATCTTGGTATTTTAAGGGATAAACCAAGACTACTCTAGATTTTGGTGGACTATTGGGATCCATATACAAAGACCTTCCAGATCGATGGGATGCCCCTTAGCCTCGAGGTTGAGGATATTTAATTTATTACTGGACTATCTTGTCGAGGTGAGGTAGTCGATCTCAGAGATTGTGGGGTTGGAGGTGGCCTCACAATTGAGGAGTACATTGTTGTATACTTCCTCCCAGACACAGAAAAGGTTAGTAGTAAGGTTCCAGTGAACTCTATCCAGAACTATTACGGAGAGAAATTCTTATGTCTTGGGGTGCCACAACAGATAGCTTGACTCCAGAAATCAATCCTTTCCAATATGCAATATAAATTAAATATCTAACACGAAAGGATTAGACCTCATACCTTATTCCGGACGGTTGAAGTAGATCCTCGTTGACCTTTCCAACTTCAGCTTGAATTGATAGATTACTTCCTCAACAACAAGTAAACAATACAAGCATACTACATATATTGGTGTTAGATCTATTCTAGCATATATAATCAACAATGTATAAGCATTTGAAAACATCCATGGATAAAATATTCATTCAAACATACATTATTGGATAGGAAAAGATATTTCTATTAATATAAAATTAGAGATTACAATGGATACAACCTCTATCGGCACGTCTACAAATCGGAGAAACTAAATCCCCCACTTGGGCCTCCACCACCTCAATCCTCCATCTCTCGATAGCAAGCTCACAAACAAAAGGAAAGATTGGGAAGAACACAAAAGTGCTCCAAGGGACAAAGGGATGTATACTCAAGCATAAGTTTCGACAACAATGGACTATAGTTTCTTTGCTCTCAATTCTCTCATATGCCTTCAATGTACCATAGAGTTCCTTATATAGCTTTTCAAAGGGGTAATGAAAGGTCGAATCCGAGCGATCTCAAGGAATAGGGAAGGCCAGGAGTCAAGTGAGTTAGATCCATGTCAAGAAAAATTCCAAAAGGATTTGGATTATGCACACATCCCGATGTACGTGGTTTTAGGGGTCAAACCCGTGTATACATGTGATTAGGGGTTTAAAAGTCGCGTATAGCAATTTTCACATGTTTTTAGGGATGGTATAGGAAACATCAAAGGACAAAAAATGGTCCAAGGGGTCCAAGGAATCTGCAAAGGGACAGGGAAAGGCCATATAAGTGTGATTCACATAGAGTGGTAAAATCAGCTATAACAAATGCCCCCTAATGTGTGAGGTCAGAGGGGTCATACGATGGCCGAAATACATTATAAGTCCATCCCAAAAGTGGAGTGATGAAGGATCCCAAATGGAAGACCAGCCATCCAATAAGCACAGTACAATGATACAACTCTGCACATAACTGCAAATACATATAGTAGTCCCGGATACATAAGAGTACAATGGCCATGAATAGGCATGATACAAGATATCACATAAGTTGTCATCGCCACATACAATATACATAGATCAGAATCTCCATGATGAAGATATATAAAATATCATGATATCCATAATGGCTAAAGATATACAATGGATCAAGATCTCCATAATAGCTGGAAATGTTTGACATATATTGGAATCAAGTCATGAGAGCTGAAATCTCATGAACACTTGCATGATCAAGGAGGTAGCATATAAAAGATGCCACCAATCTGGAAGGTCTTCTACACAAACCGCTACGAGTACATGTCCTACTATGTGAATAGAGGTGTTGAGGTCGAACATAGTAGTCCATCATCTGATTATCGGTCATTGATGTATACCGTTAACAAATGCGAGATCACCCACCGATAATGAAAATGGGAATCAAGGTACTAGAGTGAAAACTAACAAGTGTGCATAAATGTGTTGAGGTCAAACACTTGAGAGGATCCATCGATCAGGGGATATTGATGTATTCCCAAAGACTGTCGATGGCGAGAGAACCTGCCACTAATGACTGCAAGTCTCAAGGCACTCAAAATGACTCTAGATTCCAATCCCAGAATAAATGATCTGAAGTCGATGGGATGAAATCTGCTTCAAGGAGGGAATTAAGGCATCTCCCATCATCCAACACGAAGTACTCAACAAAGTTGTATAATGTGGAAGGACTCGATCATAGGGTGCACGAACCAGTAACTGTACCGGGAATGGACGACATGCAAAGTCAAGATAACTAAGGAATGGCCGACTCAGGTTTCAACTTCCTTCGAACAAGAGCATAACGGCGAATGGTGACTGAATAAAGGCAGCATAGACTCGATATACAAACTGGGACATCTCTGCGACACAGGAGGCATTGATAGAGGCTCCATAGGGACTGGAAGCTTAACCAGTCGGTGGAGATAAACTTAGATAAATGAGTACAGCTCCTAAAGTCAAACTATAAACCAAACCAATGGATGTGATATATAGTGCTCTGTTCGAAGGCGACACAACTCGACAGCTGCCAAAGATAACATCTTTCCTTGTACGGCTTTTTGGTTTTTTGATTTTTTTGGACCTTTTCAAATATTTAAAAATCTTGAAAAAGAATAAAACTACTTTATAGTTACAGACTAGGAGGAGACGAGTGTCATAGGGGAAAACAAACTAGCTCCAAGCAATGGAACATACCTATGCTCAATGCAAGGACACATGTGTAGGATATCGACACTCGGGGGAAAATCCCCTCCTGGTAAAAGAGGGAATCAAGCTGCAAAGGATATATAAAATGGCTTTGCATGGCTAGACATGAGACAAGCTCAGGCTATACGGTTGAAGCACAATGTTAGGGAAGCTGGCATAAAGCTCAATAAGGCAGGAAAAGATCATGCTAATGCAATTACAACTTGAAATAAGGGAGTCCTGAGGGAAATAGGCCAGCAAAAGATAAATAGGAGTATGAGGCTCTAGCAAAATGTCATGGAAGTACTATACAACAGACTCCCACACCCTAAAGGACAAAAAGTCAGCATGGGCACCAAATGCAAATAAGGCGCTAACTAGGGTACCCATGTAAGGTCAAGCTCTACCACTCATACCATGCCACTTCTAAAACATTAAGAAGGTTCCATGACATAATAGAGTGGGTTCATACCTAAGTCTATGATGAAATGGTCATAAGGTCCTGCAAAATGCAAACAGTGATGAAACCTAACCTATATGCCAATTTAGACATGATACCTGAAATCGGCACAAACGGGTCAATCCAACGGCTGAAACAACACTAAAAAAGGTCTCCTACATCATGAATTAGGTAAAAAATGGTCCAAAATGATTAGAAATTGTCCAAACTATAGGAAAGGGGGTAAAATTTTTCAAAACTTTGAAAATTTTCTATAAATAGTAAAAAATTTAAAACATTATAAAACATTTGAAATTTTTACCCAATTGAGCTCAGATTTTCAACAATGAATTCCAGGAGATCCAGCCGGCGGAATACACTACTGTTTCTTCCAGGTACTTACCCATGCTCTTCTCTTCCATTTTGATGCAATTTTTATCAAATTCCATGGTCATTTGAGGTTTCTAGGACTTTCTAAAAAAGGCGCTGCGACCCACACGGAAAATTCCCTCACAGTCATGTACATACGCGGCTGTTTGGCAAATAGTCGCGTATGCTGCCGTGCATGAGGTTTTTCAAGTAATATAATGGGGAAACTTGCAATTTTTTGTGCAGGATGGTCCTAGAATTGAGAGAGCATGAACATGGTGAGGTAGAGAGGCAGTAAGGGCTAATCTAATGGCTCAACAAGCTCTGTGTGCATGTGGACTCTATAAGTTTTGGTATCTTGGTGGCTTGAGGGAGAAACCAAGACTGTTGCAGATGCTGGTGGATTACTGGGATCCAGACTCCGAGTCCTTCCAGATAGATGGGATGTCCCTCACCATAGAGGTGGAGGACATATACTTCATTATTGGACTTTCCCAACGGGGGGAAGTAGTGAACCTTCGTTCTCATGGTGGGCTCGGAGGTGGCTTGACTATTCGATGAGTACATTGCGGTGTACTTCTATCCAGACACAGAGAAGGTGGGGAGTCAGGTCCCAACCAAATCTCTACAGGTGCTGGGCCTAAAGGCCATCCTATTGACATTGGGCAGGATAGCAGGCTTGGCTTCACTACACCAAGCCTCATGTCCTTTGATGTTCTATGCAGTGGAGTGCATGAGACCCATGGTCTATGACTAGAGCACTACACTACTGAGCAACATGAAACATCATCTCAGTGAGTGTAAGACGGGAAGAGTGCGGAACTTTGAGTTCAGTAGCATATTGAGCACATTTTTGTTCGAGCGTGTTCCGGGATTGAGCCCCAGAGTTGACGTTCCTCTTCACGGGGTTCGAGATCTGGCCCAACGGCATTGGGCAGATGCGATGCACAAACTAGGGGGAGGTAGGGTGTCCAACCCCAATCCAGTTGAGTTCTTTTCATGGTGGCGACGATAGATAGTTTCCATCAATGGCTACCCCTATGCGGGGATTGATTTTCGAGGTGACACGGACATGCCACTACCACTAGGATCGGCATATGGTGACATATGTAACGAATCTCGACCCTCTTTTTTAATTTTTTGAGTTATTTAATTTTTTTGTGTTTTCTGATTATATGGAATCAAAAGACATATTTTTGTGTGACAATACATAGTGACATCTACCATTTGTATGCAGATGTGGGACCATGGTGGCCTAAAGGCTTCCCCCATCACAGACGGAGGGGAAGAGGACATGATATCACAGGTGTGGATGTGGAGCAGACGCTCCAGAGCATTCATACCAATTTTGTGAGGCTGACACATAGTGTTCCCATGGCACAAGTCGAGGAATTTCCCGAGGATATGCAGTGCCAGGTGGTGGGTGTACCATGAGCATGGGTGCGCTTATTCCGATGGCTAGCTAGAGCTGTAGTGACCTTCCATGATCACAACCCCCCTCCTCCTCCATAGGCTTAGATACCTGGGAGTTATATATTTTGTACTACCGTGTATTATATCTTGGTGGCTCGAGAGCCCCATTTTTGTAGCATGACACTATGTATTACCACATTTTGGATGTTAGATATAAATTTTTTATGGTGATTGGTTTATTTATTTACATGTGTAAAAATTTGTGTTTGTGATGAATTTATTGTGTGTGAAACAAATGCCAATCTAACACGTAGTTAGCATATGAGTCAGTAACTTGATTATTAATTATTGGAATATGTATGTATGTTATATTGTCAAATTGCCGTTCTAATAATCTCACACGTAAGAATCTTCTTAATAACTTCAAATCTCTAACATGGTACAAGCCATTAAGTTGTGACACTACTAACTCTGAATCAAGACGTACCTCAAGCAAGAGAACGCCATGTGAAATAACATCCCATAGAAGCTCAATAATGGCACTATATTCAGCAACATTGTTTGAAGGTGGCCACAAACATACGTCTCCTGAAGAGAGTACTTGACCCATAGGAGTATAAATCACCCAAGTAGCAAAGGCTGAGTGTTGAGTGTGATGGTTCGTACCATCCATGAAACTTATGTAGGTGGAAGATTCCATTGACATCTACCAAAAGAAATGGAAACTAATCAAAAACCCGATCACTATAAGAAAAAGACCTAACTATGTAAAAATGTACAATAATATACAATAACCAGCCTTAGCTGAGAATCATGCATAGTACTTCTTGAGATAGAGCCCATTTCTAGGCTCTACCAAGGCCGTTCCCTCATAATCGACTAACTCATAAGCACCCTTCTCTAACACATGTTTGACGATGTAAGGACCACACCACATGGGGTTAAACTTTCCTGCCCCCAAGGGTTCTTTTAGTTGATCCCACAAAAGGACCAAGTCTCCCTCACTAAACCTCCTTGGACGGACAGACTTATCATACTGGACCTTTACACGACGTTTATTTACTTCTAGAGCCACCAAGGCATCTTGACGCTACTCATCAAGTTGCTCAAGGTGGACCAAATGCTCCTCCAATGGTGAAGTGTCTGGTAAGAGTTCTACGACTAGCTTCAAAGAAGGGATCTCGCATTCAACCAACAATATCGACTCCACTCCATGTACGAGTTGATATGGAGAAAAACCCGTGGCAGTCTTAACGACGGTTCCATATGCCCACAAAGCAGGATATAACATGATGTGCCAATTATTCTTTCTCTGTGCAATGGTTCATTGGAGAATGGGTTTGAGTGATTTATTCACTGGTTCTACCTGTCCATTCGCTTGAGGGTAGTAAGAGGAGGAATGCTCTTGTTTGTACCCTAACTTTGATGCCAACTCTTCCATCATACGATTCTGAAAGTGCGAGCCATGGTTAGTGACAAGCTCTTTTGAAATTCCAAACCGAGTAATAATCTAGTTGAATACGAAGCATGTAGCTGTCTCACCGTCGGATTTAACTATAGGCATAGCCTCAGCCCATTTTTTGAAGTAATTAACAACCACTATGATATGATGATGCCCCCGAACTGAAGCTGGGTTGCAATCCATAAAATCAAGCCCCCACTTAGTGAAGGGATCGGCGGTGATGATGGGATGTAATAGGGTAGGTTTCGAGTGCATATTATGTGTGAACACTTGGCAAGGGTGGCACCTCTTGACCGCATCTACACAATCCTTAAAGATCGACGGCCAAAAATATCCCGCTCTTAAGATTTTTTGGGCTGTAGAAAGCCCAGATAAATGACCACCACACGCCCCTTCATGGCAATCATTCAGCGCAACCTCAGCCTCTTCATGAGTTAAACAACATTGTAAAATAGAATCTACCCCACGGAGGTACAAAGTGTTATCCACAATGAGGTAATTCTTAGACATGTGACATAATCATCGTCGTTCATCCCGTGAGAGGTGAGTAGGGACCTTCAATGTTTGTAAATATATAATGATATCCCCATACCATGGGTCTAAAGTTGAGATTAAGAAGATGTGTTCATCGACAAACGTATCTTCACAAACCACCTCCTTGGCCTCGCTTGGGAAATCCGATATAAGCTCTGCAAAAATTAACGATTTCTTTGATTTTGCCGAAACAAATTCAAGATCGAATTCTTGTAGGATGACAATCCATTTATTATATTTTCCCTCAATCATCCTTCGAGTGAGGATGAATTGAAATAGATTGACATGGGCTACAACCAAGGTCTGGCGAAGGAGAATATAATGTCTCAACTGTTGAACCGCATGTACAGTAGCTAAAGCAAGATTCTCAGCACAAAAGTAATGAATCTCTATGTCAATAAGGTTTTGGCTCAGATAGTATATGACATGCTCTTGGAGATCCTCATCCTCTTGAACCAAAACCATACCAATCATCTCCATGGACGTGACCACATAAAGTAAAAAATCACGGCTATAGTCTGGGGGACTAATCACCGGGGCTGATGCTCGGGCTCGCTTGTGTGCATCAAAGGACTCCTGGGTTCGCTCATCCCAATAAAAGGTGGTGTCCTTCTTCAAAAGACACATGAAGCCTCTAGTCAAATTGGCAAAATTGACAACAAATCTCCGTAAGAAGTTTGCCATGCCTTGCAAACATTGAAGATGACGAATATTATTCGGGGGAGACAACTGAAGTATTGTGTTGTAATCTTACAGATCACATAAGGTTACCAATAATACACACTAAAACATATATAAATCTAGACAAGAGATAAGAACAAATAGAATTTAAACAGATTATATTATTACAATGAGTCCATACAATGCAGAGAACAGAACTGAGTTCTCGTCTGGCTCAACAGCCTAATATATATGATTTACAGATGGTTACAAAATAACTACCTGTCGGTTCGGTGAATTGACGTGACTTTAGATGGCCAACCTAATCTCTTGTTTTAGTCAGTCGACTGACTTAGTCGGCTGATCGACTAAGTTGGCTCATCGACTTAGTCAGTTGATCGACTAAGTCAGCTGATCGACTTAGTCGGTTGATCGACTAAGTCAGACCTTGTTCAAGTCGATTGATCGACTTTCTCCTTCTACATCTCCCCCACGAACAAAACGTTTCTTCGTCCCGAAGAAACAGAGAGGTACACAAAATTTGGCGGTTTGCTCCTTCAAAATTTTATTGTGGTGGACTGTGAAGACTGATGGTTGGTCTTTTCTGTACATAGACCTCAACAATGGCTGGAGCTGTGATGGCGAGGTGATGTTGGAAGTCTGTCCAACCCTGCAAAGCTTTTTGGATATCAATGGTCGGTGTGGTTAAGGCTGACAAGATTGACATTTTCTCTATGATAGAGACTTCTGCTATATTTTCCATGTTGGGGCCTATTAACTGGTCCTGCACCTCTGCAGTCTCAATCAGTTGTTTCATCTACAGGAAGATAACGTTGACTTTCTCTAAGTTGGGGAGAGCTTGTTACACCCACTGATGTGCTTCCCATTCCAGTTTCTGCAATTTGGTGGTTTCCAGCACTATCTGTTCTTCGATCGTCAGCCTAAGTGCTACCTCTGTGGTCTTCCTTCTCTCCAAAGCCTGAATCCCTTGCCGAGTCTGTCATGTCTGTTGATAAACTTGCCCGTAGTGAGTAGGCCAGTCTCTTAGGACTTCTTCGGTTATGACAGGCTCCTCCATATGGTCCTATATTACTTTGTATGCTTCCAAGAATGCAGTGTACTATGCCAATAGGAGTCTGGTAGTTTCCTCTTTCTATTCCTCCTTGGTTTCCTGGAGGTGCACCTGGATGGTCGACACCATGGTCTCAAATAGCTGGTATGCTCTTTCAAGTGGTCAATTGGTGTCGACTTCTATGGGGCCTGGTATGACGGATTGAGCTAAAGTACCGCATTTGTCGAGGAACTTGACCTGTTCGGTATTTTTGTCTGTGAGTTCTTTGGTTTTTCGCTCAGTCCTTGTCTTTGCTTCTTTGGCTAGAGTTTTGAGGAGTTGGGCCACCTCTGTGTCTGTTAAGGAGCTTGCATCCTTCAAGCTAATACGAAGTCTAGGAGTCTTTCCATGATGCTCCTTCCTCTTCTTGCGCTTTTCTGCTTCTGTCTCCTATGTACCTGCAACAGTTGAGGGGGGCCCTTTGGTTTGCAGGATAGAAGTCGATGGTTTTTCTGGCTGGGGAGGTGGTATGACCACCTCCGGCTGTGTGGATGTAGTTGGTTGTGATAGGTCTGTCTATGAATCAGGGGGTGGTGGGGGTGGTGGTGGTGGTGGTGACAGAGTGGGTGAATGGTCGGGGGTGATGGGTTTGGGGGAAGTATGGTGTGGACTTACGTCGGAAGGTATGTCTGCTTTCGGTGGTGTATTGGTTGGTAGGTCGGCTTGGGGTTCGGGGTCGGTCAGTTCAATGGTAGATGGTTGTTGTTGTGGCTTTGGTTTTGCAGGCTATTGTACTTCTTGCTTTGCAGTCGGAGGTTTGATAGTTATTTTCCTTGGTCGATGGTCTAGTCTACTTGGGGGCCATTGTGTCTGTTTGGTCAAGGTTACTACAGGGTTCTTGGTTTTTGGTCTACTGAGTGTTCAGATGCTTTGGGTGTAAAGGTTGCGGTGAATGAACCTTCGACGGTCTGGTATTTATAGGCGATGCTAAGTTTGGATGTGACAATGGCTGCATTAATGGTGGACGTGATGTTCCAGCTGGAGTGCACGAGTGTGAGTTAAGGGTTATTTTCTTTCGGTGCTCAAGGTCATGAATGTGTGATGGGACTATCAAGGTTGTCGGCTGGTGTCGGTGCTGAGAATGGTCGATAGGAATGGTCGATGAAGATGGTCGAGGGTCATGATGTCGGCTCTCGAAGTGGTGATTTCTTGTCATGGTGTTGTGTCTGTGGGTTATTTTTTTGGTTTTGGAGTTTTTAGTTTTGTATGTATTTTGGTGGCCGGTTATGGTCGTTATATGATTTGTTTTTTTTTTTTTTAACGTTTTAGTCGGGCTCCATTAACGAGCTTCTGAAATACTAGGCCATGTATCGTCCTTAGTCGAAATGAACCATTGGGGTGTATCTCATCAACAATGTAGGGGCCGATCCACTCTATTTGGAGTTTCTTAGGTTTTCCTTTGACCCAACTATTGTAGAGTAAAGCAAAGTCATCGACCGCTAGGTTTTTGTTCTTGATGTTGCGGTCGTGCCATGCTTTCTGTTGTTGCTTCTGAATTTCTTGGTGTTGTATGGCAATGAGTTGGTTCTCTTCCAGCTTACTGAGCTGAAGTAGTCGGTCCTTCCTTCCCTTTTTGACATCGACATGTAGGATTTTTGCGATGGTAGGCGTCTGTTGTCGGAAGTGTAGTGGAACTACTGCTTCTTGTCCGTAGACTAGTCGAAAGGGGGTTTGGTCGGTCGACCATTTATAGGATGTTCTATATGCCCATAAGACTGCAGGTATTTTCTCATCCCATTCATCTTTGTCAGCATTACATATTTTTATTAACCCTTTTGTTAATGTTTTATTGAGAGCTTCAATCACTCCATTTGACTGAGGATGATATGCTATACTCCATCGGTGGTCAATTTGGAACTGGTCGGTCATGGTTTTGATAGTTTTGTTGATAAAGTGTGTCCCTTGGTCGCTAATCAAGGTTAATGTGCATCCGAATTGAGTGATAATGTTTTTATAGATAAACTTAGCGGCGATCTCACTCGAACATGTATCGACAGGTTCAGCTTCTGCCCACTTAGTAACGTATTCTACTGCAGTAATAATATACCTTGCTCCTAATCTTTTCACTGGGATAGGAAATGGTCCTATGAATTCTATAGCCCAGATTTCGAATGTGAGACTGGGGTTTACCTGTATCAAGGGAATTTCTGTACTAGGTAGGGGTCTACCAAGTCATTGACATCTGTCACATCGACTAACAAAACTTTTGCAATCTTTGTGGAGTGTCGGCCACCATAATCTTGACTGTTGGATTTTCTTTGCAGTTGTGTCTGCTTGGAAATGTCCTCTTATAGGTCCATAGTGTGCTTCATGCATGATTTGGTCTCGTTCATGTTTGAGTACACACCTTCTAAGGATGTCGTCTAATCCCATTTTGTATAAAAATCCATTAATGAGACTGTATGGTGCAGCCTTCATAGCTAAGATTTGTTTTTTCTTGGTATTCATACCTTCTGATGCCTATCCGTTTTCTAATAACTGAGCTATTTCCTCTAGTTCTGCTGGAACTGCTTCTATGTGAAATAAATGTGCATCAGGTAAGTCGTCGTTGACTCTGGTCGGTTACTCTCCTGTGTCTATTTGGGACAGATGGTCGGGCCCGACATTTAGCTTTCCTGGTCGGACAACGAATTTGAACTCAAATTCTTGGAAGAGAAGTAGCCAATGACAAATCCTTCCATGATGGAGTGGTTTATTGACAAGGTACTTGAGGGATTGATGGTCGGTATAGAATGTGAAGGGGTTGGCTAAAAGGTAATGTCGATAATTTTGGAGGGCAAATACCATACCTAGGGCTTCTCTTTCTATAGTTGAATAGTTTCTTTCAGCCTTATTTAATTTGTGATTATTGTACACTATGGGATAATCCATTCCATCATCCCCTGGTTGAGTTAGGATTGCTCCTATTGCTATTCCTGATGCATCGATATGCACATGGAATTTGATTGACTAGTTTGGGAATTTTAAGATGGGGGCTTCGACTAGTTTTCTTTTTAGTTTCTCGAATGAGATGTGACATTCCTCTGTTCAGTTAAACTCTTGATCTTCCTTTAATAGTTCTTCGAGAGGGTAGGTCATATCTGAATAGTATCTTATAAATTTTCGGTAATAGCCTGTATGGCCAACTAACACCTTGACTTGTTTGGGGTTTATTGGTGGTTTCAGGTCGAGGATAATTTTAATTTTTGCAAAGTCGACCTTGATACCTTCTTTACAGACAATATGTCCTAATAGTATGCCTATGGGAGTCATAAATATACATTTCTTAATGTTCATGGAGAGTTGAATCTGTCGACATCTCTCCAGCATAAGTCTGAGCCATTTGCAGTGATCTTTTAAGGTGGAGCATATTGTCCAGTTGTCGAAGTATACTGCCATGGTATTATATATGTACTCTTGGAATGTTTTGACAACAATTCGAGAAAACACTGCAGGCGCATTCTTTAATCCAAAAGGCATAGCTCTGTAAGCAAAGGAACCAAATTCACACACAAATGTTGTCTTCTTTTGATCTTATTTAGCTATTGGTACTCGGTTATAGCCTGAGAATCCATCTGTAAATGAGTAGCATTCATGTCCTGCAACTTCATTCAAGATTTCATCAGCATAGGGGGTTGGGAATGGGTCTGTCAGTGTTACTTTGTTGAGTTCCCTAAAGTTGACACAAATTCTTAACCTTGTCGGGTCATGTTTCTTGGGCTGTACAACCATTGGACTTGCCCATTCTGACTGGTCGATAGGGTAAATGATCCCTACTGCTAACATGTTATCAATTTCCTTTTTGACTATTTCTTTGTATTTGTGAGCCAGTTTATAAGGTCTTTTCTTAACAGGTCGAACATTAGGTTTAGTATCAATTTTCATTTCTCCCATTTCTTGGACTAAGCCTTTTAGGTCTTTATAGTCCCTGGAAAAGACATCTTAGAAATCTCTTAGTAAGTTCACTCTCTCTATGGTCTGTTGTTCATTCCAGTAGTCCCCAATTTTTGCTAGTTTTGGTTGGTCGTCGTTTGAGATGTCGACTTCTTTAGTTTTTACTTTGGCGTCTAGCCACTCTGGTGATTTAGCTTCATTAATCGATTGAATTCCTTCTTTGAACTGTGAGAATGTGGCAGGGAAGTCGGCTGCAGTCATTCTGTTAGTATCTTGTTTGTCGGTTGTTGCAATTTTCAGGATCGAGTGGATAGGTTTTGTTGTTTCGATGTGGTTGGATTTCCATCTGAAGCTCTTGCCTTCTGTGTTTTCATTTTCTAATTGTAAACGGGTCGGCTGTGGTATTGCCCATGTTTGTAGGTTGTTACAGTATTTTATTTGTCGATGGTCCCGTAAGGGTTGTTTTTCAGTCAGTTGGATAAATTGTTTAATTTTCTTTGCTGTCTCAACTAGATTTTCATTTTGTGGTATGAAGTTCAAGTCTTTAATAAAATTCTCCCTGCGTTTGTGCCATAAGAAGGTTTCACCTTCTTCCATCTTATGCCATTTTTTGGTAAGTCGGCTAGGGTTGAGGGGAACAAATGTGGCCAGGCTCGCTCGTCCTTGTATCCAAGTCTTCTCCACTTCTTTTCACAGGTTTTGATATGTTCTTCTGGGTTTTGACCTTGAGTAAATACATGTATCTGAACTTGCTGGTTTAACTTCTTTCCTCCAAACCTCTCGACAAAGTAAGTCGAAGCAGTTGTCCAGGTCTGTAGTTTTGTCTGATGGGTGTCCCACCATCTAGCTGCTTGTCCTATAAACGTTTCAACTAAGCTTTGAAGTCAGCCATGTTCACAAATATTTTTAGATACTTGCTCAATATGCATGACTGGTGATTCCCTCTCCTTATACCTTGGTAGTTGTGTAGAATTTAGGTCAGTTGGTTGTAAGGTATGGCGTTCCCTTATTTTATTTTCGAATATTTTTGGGAAAATGGATACTATGAAGCACTGTTGGGTGGGCTTTTTCTGTACTTTTTGTATAGTCCAACACCATCTTGCTTGTGTTTCATAATTCTCAATCTCCCAGTCGTACAATTCAGCATCTGAGTTATAACCAATTGAGTCTTGGTTACCTAAGTTAAATTCTCCATAGATGTTTGGTTCTGTGCAGTCTGCATCATTGTGGATTTCATACAGTTGTCTAACATTGACTTATTCAACAATAGGTTTAGTCCAAGGTTCTCCTTGGGATGGATGAATGGGTACAATGACCTTTTGACCGTTTCATTTTAACTTGATTCGTTCCTTGTCCAAGGATATAGATGCTTTCATCTTCCTACCCCAAGGTCGATCGACTAGTGCTGGGAAGGAGCTGGCTCCTTCTTTTGGGTCAATGATTTTGAAGTCAACCTTGGTCGAGATTCCTTTGATAGTCGTATTGACGTTTTTCCATACTCCAATGGGTTCAATTAGGCCTTGGTCGGCTAGTTTCAGGTATATACCTGACTCATATAGTCGAGGTCGACCTATCTGTTCCTAAGTGTTACGAGTCATGATATTGACTTGTGACCCGAAGTCGAGCACTACTTGTCGGACGTGGTAACCATCAATTTCTAGGTTGAAAAGTGGGTCAGCATCACTTTTGTCTTTTTGGTTCAAGCTGCAGATGTTTTTGGTTTGTTTTTCAGGGTTTGTATCTTTTATTACATGCAATAAGTCAATGAATTGAGACACTGATTTGTCTCTTTGAAAAAGTTGGATTAGTTGATTGATTGTGTTGGGTCCATTGTTATTGATTTCTTCTTATCGTGCAATGTCTTGAAAGACATGGGTTGCTTCTCTATATGTTTGTTTCTCATGCCGTGGGTCAGGATAGACATTTGTTTCTTTAATATTACTAATTTGAGGGTTATCAGGTCCTGTTTTTGTTCCTTGTTGAGTTACAATATGTAAATTTTTAGCGGTTATTACATCATGTTTTTGTACACAAGACAAGACATTAACATTTTTCTTGGTATTAATTTTTTCTAACATAGTAGGACAATCCTCAAGTGAGTGATCGCCTACTTCGTAGTGGGTAAAAAATTTGAGATCAGTCCTGTCCTTGTATGGAAAGTATACATACCGGTGACCTTCTTTATAACATATAAAGCACTAAATTGGTCAGCGTGGGCGTATGTCGGGATTCCCAGGGAATCGATCTCTTCCTCCATAGCCTTGGCATCGATTATCGTATCGGCGCTCATATCATCGGCCGTCATATCTTTGTTTGTTCTGATCATTTGGTGGATTGTTCTTCTCGTTATGTTGGGCCACTGCATTTGTTTGATATACAGCTTGATAGTTCTGTTGGTTCTTTAGGTTTAACTGACAGTCGGCAGTGTTATGACTTTTGGTTTCATAGATGGCACACCAGGAAGCCTTTTCGTTCTTCATGTTAAACTGGCAGTTTGTTGTAGAGTGATATCTGTGTTCCTGGAAAATGTCGCAAAAGGATTTGGTCTGTACAAATCAGACGTCTTGTCGACTATATTCTTGTCCATAGTTATCTTTGGAGTGGCCGTTCGTTGTGCATTTGGTGCACCATATCTCCTAATTATTGAAGCTTAGCTCCTTTAGAGACTTCTGCACATTCTCTAGCTGTTGTTCCAATATGTGGTCCATGGGGTAAGAGGGTATATCCTCACCCTTCTCAACCTGAAGAGCTTTCGTTAGCGCATCCTCATACGTTTTGAATGTCTCCAGACTAATGTGTCGACATACTTTTTGTGATAGTCCTGCAAGAAACCATTGAATTAGTAACTGTTCATCTATAACATAATCCAATTAGCTCAATAAGTCTTTCCAACGCTTATTGTAGTCATGGACAGATTCTCCTGGATTTTTTGATGTGGTTTTAAGCTTCTTCGTGGCCAGGTGCTTAGCATCTGGAGTTTTCAAAAATGACAAGAATTGTGCCTTAATCTCAGCTTTTGTCGCTCTGGGTTGTCTCTCTGAAAAGGTCATGTACCATGTCAATGCCCTTTTCCTTAAGGCTCCTGCGAACTGTGCCATTTGTCTATCTTCATCTGTAACCTGGTTGGCTTCCCAGGTTGAATTGCAGATGAACCAATGCCGTCGAGGGTCTTCATCTCCTTCATATAGAAGGATGTGAGCCGATCCATGACCCATGTCTGAATCATTGTCACTGCTCTCAGAAGTTGGCAGTGGTGGAGGTGGGGGTGGTGATGAGGGTGGTGGGGTTATTGGTGTATTCGTGTCTGCAGAATTCTGGTCGATGGAACTGGAGTTCCCGTCGGTTGTCGAGTCTTCATTGACGTGTAGCCATTTGATGTCGAATTCTCCTGTCGATGGTCCACTGCAACTATTTGTTCGCAGGTCTGATTGTTCGATTTCTTCTAAAGCTGTATTTGGTGGGGGCGGGGTTGCTCCTTCATGTGTCGGTAAGAGTAAGTGGATACTTTGGAGGGAGGTTGCTATTTGAAACGTCACCCAATTCCCTTCCATCGGTCGACGTATAATAAGGTGTCGACCAGGGTATGGTTCATCACCTAGTCGGCTCCATATACTGAAGTTACAAGTTCATAGTTAGAGGTCTTCTTCGACAATAGTCTGTATTTGAGTACGCGGATTCACTGAGGAAAGGGTTATTCCTTCATTGGGAGCTCTTAGATGGAGAGCTTTTGGCTGCTCTATCCACAATTCTTCCTCCTTAGGGGAAGCCTCTTTCTCTACGCCCTCTTCATGTCGGTCATGACCCGACTCTGGCGGATTCTCTTCCTAGTCGTTCTCCCTAGGGTTTTGTCCTCTGTGCAGCTCTAAGGCCCTTTCTTGTCTTGCGTCCCTTCTCTGATGTCTCTCGTCTCTTTCTACTTTCTGAGTGTCCGACATAATTTTGTAGGATACAATTCTCTTGAGGTCCCCTTTAGTCGACTTTTCTTTACTGGTGACTGCTATCGGATTTTAGTTGACTAGGATCCACTATAATCTATCTTCGACACATGATCAGCTAACCCCCCATATCCTACCCGACGCTTTTTAGAAAGCTTGGATAGTTCAGTCTATTTGATTAGGAAGTATTCCCACTCCCTTTCGGCAATGAATTTTTCCCACTTCCTCTGCTTCTTCACCCAGTTAGAGTTTGTTGGCAGTTTGTGAAGTGATGGTCGAGGTTTGACGATATGTGCTACTCTTTTCTCGATCAAAAATTTGAACAACAAGGTCGGTAGGGAACATAGAAATTGTTCGGTGAGGTCTGTGTAAAATTTCTCCTTCACTGTTTCTACCAAAGTTTTGTCTTCGACTGCTTGTTTCTCATAGAAGTCGTCGACGATTTTCTCAAACCACTAGAACAAGTTTGTTCTTCCTCCATGAATTAGTATTTCGAGTAGCTATTGTTCTTTAACCTCGTCCGATTTCCTCATCTAGGAATTTCGTCAAAAGTTGAGGCACTGATTCGACAAACTTTTCATGTGTCTCTGTGAAAATATTTTCTTTTGCTTGTGCGACTGTTAATCTATTCCTTCATGCATAATTTTGCAAGTAGTTCGTAATTTTACGATTCCACCAATCCTTAATCTCTTTCTCTGGTATCATTTGTTGGTATACATTCAAGTCGTGTACTACCGGCAATGGAACCAATGTTGTAATCTTACAGATCACATAAGGTTACCAATAATACACACTAAAACATATAGAAATCTAGACAAGAGATAAGAACAGATAGAATTTAAACAGACTATATTATTACATTGAGGACATACAATGCAGAGAACTAAACTGAGTTCTCGTCTGGCTCAACAGCCTAATATATATGATTTACAGATGGTTACAAAATAACTACCTATTGGTTCGGTGAACCAACGTGACTTTAGATGGCCGACCTAATCTCTTGTTTTAGTCGGCCGATCGACTTAGTCGGCTGATAGACTAAGTCGGCCAATTGACTTAGTCGGTTGATCGACTAAGTTAGCTCATCGACTTAGTCGGTTGATCGACTAAGTTGAACCTAGTTCAATTCGACTGATTGACTTGATCCTTCTACATATTTCCTCAACCTTCAAAGGGTCGACTCTTATACCCTCTTTAGAGACGATAAATCCTAACAAGCGACCTGACTTCACACAATAGATGCACTTATGAGGATCTAACCTAGCTAAATAATGGTGGCATCTTTTAAATACCAATCTCAAGTGATAGGAATGACGCATTCCCATACCAGAATGAGCAGCAAGGTCATCCAAAAATACTTCGATAATTGACTGGAGATCGTGGAAGATCAAGGCCATTGCCTACTGAAAAGTAGCTCTGGCATTCTTAAGGCCAAAAGGCATTTTCCGATATGCAAACGTTCTCTAAGGACAAATAAATTCAGTCTTATGTTGGTCCTCAGGTTTAATTTGTATCTGATTATATCAGGAAAAGTCGTCCATAAAGGAAAAAACCTCGCTACCTGCACACTCTTCCAAAATATGATCAATAAATGGCGTGGGGAAATTGTTCTTAGGATAGGCACAATTCAAATCACAGAAATCAATACATATGTGGTTCTCTCCCTGCTTCTTATCCACTGGAACGGGGTTTGAAACCCACTCCATTAAGGGAATGGGATAGATAAACTGGCTTTCAATAGTTTCTCTATCTCTACCTTAATCGCAGATGCTTTCCTAGGATTCACCACACGCAAGCGTTGTCGAACAGGCTTAGCATTGGGATAAGTCTTAATCTTGTGTTCGACAATACGAGGGTTGATACCTAGCATTTCATCGTAATACCAAGCAAAGATATCATGAAATTATTTAAATAGCTCGGTGTATTCTTGAATCCCAGCATGGGAACATTCTACCCCAATATAGACATTCTCTATCCTGCTAGGATCGTGAGAGATATTGATAGGAATCATTGAAGATATGTTTTCCATGTTTCCATTAGTCATCGGACTAGGAGAGCTTAATGGAGCCATAGGACTACCAACTCTCTCACTAAGAACCGCCCTAAATTCCTCATGCTCCAAGCGGTCAAGCTTAGGAAGAAAGTAAGATCTATGATGGAGTTCCTCCCATGGTGGCTCAACTCCCGACATGGCCTCAATAATCGCTTCATCTGAATGGAAAACAGTATCAAGGAAATCGTGCATGTGAGAAGACTATACTGCCCATGCCAGCAGCACATAAGGGTCCTCCTCCTCCATCCATGAAGAGGAAGGACTGGGCTTCGCAACACACTCTAGATTGGCTTGATAAGCTATCATAGTTGCAGGCAATGGTACGTTCATCACGATGGGCTCACTTGGAGTACTTGGTGTAGGAAGAATACAAGGATCTTCCATATGACTCATGCGAAAAGACACCGATCTCATAGATGTTGAAGCCTCAACGGAACTAGACCCTATCATAAGGATCGGTGTAGGACAACTAAAGCTTCCCATGAGGGATGGATACATGCCTACACCCACACTCCCAGTTACCGGCTGAAAGTGTTCAACGATCGAGATCGAAGCTCCCAAAGATGTGGTAACAAACAGATTCTTGAATGACATCTGATCAATCATGACTATCTTTCTGTTAAATGGAAAGCATACAACGTGAAATAGGGAAGAAGCAACAACTTTCATACTGTACATCCAATTCCTACCCAGCAAGAGATTGTAGTCAAGGGGCGCATCAACCTCCTCAACCTCTATAGCAACGGTCTTCCCTCCCAAATGGACTTTAAGGGAAGGAAGGATGTCATGCGGCCTAAATGATTTCCCATCAAAAGCAGTTAACATGGTCACTGATTTAGATAGCTCAGGGGAACCTAAACACTTCCAACATGATAAAGACATCACAGAAGCGGTAGTGCCTTCGTCAATGATAGTGCACTTAACGGTCATGTTAATACATTCTACGTGAATCGAAAGAGACACATAGTAAGGCGAGCGAGGCTGAAGTCCTGCAGTTTCAAATTTAATCACGGAGAAAGAATCATCATCATTCACACCAAGGGTAGAAAGCAAAGCATTCCTTTGCGAAGGACAACTATGAAGCACTTCCAATGCAGACATCGCACAAGGAGTGTGGCCAAAAACCTCGACAACTGAATAGTTCTGGGTAGTTTGGGCATTAGGATTTTTCCTCAAATGCTTAAGGACTCCCTTAGGAATGCGAGGTGCAGCTTCAGGTTTATCCATAGGTTTCTCAATATGCAAAGGAGACCCTGGTGGATCAGGTTCCTTTCTTGGGCTGGGTTGTGACAAACCATAGTCCTTCGCATGGGTCACAACTTTCGCAGCACGTACCATGTTAATGCAACCACGACCACTACCCTTTGGCTGATCTTGGTCACCACCAGACTGATCATGGGTCCTCGAGTTCATATTTTGAGGTAAAGGGTTAGTTAGTACAGCTGGGCCCTGTGCCAAGAATATCGATGCTTCATCGATACGAGGGCACAAGTAAGTGAGGTGATCGTCCTTACACAACTTGCAAAGGAATTTAACCTTATGTTTAGCTTGCTTTTCCCCCCTAGCATTATGGGCATTCTTGTCATTATTATTAGCATTCTCATTCCTATTCCCACCCTTACGATTATTCTTACCCTTCTTTTTATTCCATCTGGGCTGCTAGTTACCCTTCTGGTTTGAAAATTGCACCGAAAGTACACTCGTCGTTTGGGTGGGTTGAGACGAAGTCGTGGCTTGTCCCAAAGCAGATTGGTTGATTGACAGTTGACTGCCTTGTTTTGCAACTGAATCTGCAGGTTTAGCACTTGCACAACCAACAATTCCATCAGCATGTTGTCCAGGTTTAACTTTGGGGTCGAAACTAGAACGTGGAGCATTGGGAATGATCTCATATAACAAACTGGATTGAGTGTAAATCAAGTCCAGTTCCTGCGCCATAAAAATCTCTTTTTCCTCATTTTGCACTCCGGATGTAGAAACATCCTTTGCTATATATGGCAATAACTACTTAAGGAACCATTCGAGGAGGAATTCCAGTGGCATAAAGGCTTTAATTAACCTCTTCCGTCTATGCCACTCTTGGATATGATCCGAGATATGTGTGGTCTTATCCTACTGAAATGTCGACAAGAGTTCAATACCAACGTCATAATGCACTGGTAGTTGGAAGTGGTCAAGAAACGTCATCGCTAGGTCATCAATCAAAGCGAATGCACCCCTAGGTAGTTCTATATACCATTTCACGGCAGGCCCTATAAGGGTGCGTTGAAACAGCCTTAAATAGATGGAGTCCTGGTGTAAGGAATTCAAAGAGCACCATAGGTGAAAGGTAGTAAAATGTTCACTCAGATCCTCTCCCACTTTTCCCTCGAACTTAGGTATGTCCGAGGGAAGCTTAGTAGGGCCATCCGGCCAAGCTAGGTCATGAGCTATAGGATAGTTCGTCAATCTCAACAATTCAGGAAGATTCAACATCGCGAGGAAAGGGAGCCTAGGATGATGAGGTCGATGGACCACTGCTTGATAGTTCTAATTCACATAGGTCTGATTACCACCATGGCCTTGGCCATAGTGCCCTCCTACCGTTTGACTCGTATAGGGTGGCATGGAAGCACCATAGTGTGGTGTACCTTGACTATTCGGAGCTACAAAGCCATAATTTGGAGAGTAAGTAGGTTTTTGATACCTGCCCCCATAAGGTGAAGAACCTTGTCCATACTGCATCCCATAATAGGGTCCATAAGTCATCACATGAGATGTCCCATGAGACACTTTGTAAGTAGGAACATACGCTCCGGAAGTAGGAATATACATTCCGGAAGTAGGAATGTGACCTCTAGAAGTATGAACATGACCTCCTGAAACAACGGGTGGTGCATGAAGCTGAGACACAACCGGCATATTAACTGCAGTACAGACATAACTTGTAGCAACGTTCCAGCCTGAAGGACCATGTGCATGAGGTGGAGGGTGAACACTCAAAGAACTAGGGACAGAGGATGAAGGGATCTATGTAATTAAGTACATACTATTCCCTATTGTCACTCGTCTCGGATATGGTATCCTAATAGGATCACTAACCCTAGACCTAGGAGGAATATGTGATGTAGCTTCCACCACCGCGATGGAAGGTGCAACGTGACTAGTGCTCCCAAACCTCTCCGCATGGTAAGGAATGAGAGTGCCCGTAGGCATAGTGTTAGGCATGAACTCAGTTTTGACATGAAATGCTAAATCATGTGTGGAAAAACTAGACATACCATAACTACCATAACTAGTGCTCGCGGGTTCAAAATGAGTCTCGTCATCCTTCGTCATCCTCCGGCATTCCATACCGACGATGCGTCAATGGGGAATCAACCCTAGAGTAAGTAGGTCTATCATGAAAGGTTCCTATCTCAGAAATCATGGTACCTAACTCAGTCAAGTCGGGTGAAGGATCATAGCTAGGAGAAAACTCCCCATCTTCCACATGAATGGGAGAAGGTGGTTCATGAATACCTTCTATATGGTCTCCCATGGTGTGTGAATCAATGTGCGAAGTAGTTCACCTGGTCTATCTATTTCTCTCTCCCAAAAGAGGAGGAAAAGTAGAAGGTGGAAGTCCTACTAAACGACAAGAACGGTGAGGAGCCACACCTGAATCCATAATGACTCGAAAAATAGAAAAGACTCTCTATCTATGCAAACCCTAGGCAAGCTATTGTGCACAGAGCAATCACCAATAAAATCTAAATCCAAATGCAAGCAATCAAGGGTAGGATAAGTGAGCTCCTGAATGAATCAAGTATGTCTCACCTAGGAGAGGCTTGAGACTCCCATACACAACAAGCGAAGGTACGTAACCAATTATTGTGTCCCTCAGCTTCAACACATAAAGCGACTGTGCTGTCCAACCCAAACCTGGCCAAGACACTTGCAGAATAACCCCTACAAAGTACCCCCTTGATATCCTAGGTAAGGCCACTAAGGTCACCTCAATATAATCAATGCTCAGGCGGACAGTCACAGGTAGGATTGACCGTATGGGCAGGGTAGGAAAGCCCAAAACTCTCGAAAGAGCCCCCAGATACGAATACAATCTTGGAAATATCTCCAGTGCTACTCAGTTATGACTAGGGGTCATCCCAATCAATAACCGCTCACACTGCCTCATGCTTAACTCTCTTTTGAGAGGAGGATCTTGAGAAACATTGGTTATACCAAGGATTTTACACACTCACCTGGACAGACACATACGTGTTATTGTTTAGTGGTCTTGTATAATTTACTCACAATGAACTCTTTCAATACTCTAAAACCTAATCTTGTTGGTGAACCTTATCAAATAAAATAGTGTAGTTCATTTTAATTAAGCGTTGATTTTAATTGGATTTATTACTCAAAAGAGGGATATGGCCATGCAACTAATGGTGTTATGACACAACATGAAGTAAAATGCACACTTAACAATCAATGCAAATGCATTGTGTCCATGAAAACAAGGTATGCTACTACGTGAAATGCACAATTTTCTTCAAATGATAAATGCAAGCTTTCCTATATGAAATCCTGACTAATAATCCAAAGAAAATCTAGTGCAAGTACTTTGCAAAATGCAAAATGCAATGCATGACGATAAGCAAATATTTTTGGATTTTTTGAAATAAAATGAGATATAAAAAGCAAAAGAATGATTCTACAACCCCCATAGCCTACCCGACGCTTTTTAGAAAGCCCGGATAGTTCTGTCTATTTGATTAGGAAGTATTCCCACTCCCTTTCGGCAATGAATTTTTCCCACTTCCTCTGCTTCTTCACCCAGTTAGAGTTTGTTGGCAGTTCATGAAGTGATGGTCAAGGTTCGACGATATGTGCTACTCCTTTCTCGATCAAAAATTTGAACAACAAGGTTGGTAGGGAACATAGAAATTGTTCGGTGAGGTCTGTGTAAAATTTCTCCTTCACTGTTTCTACCAAAGTTTTGTCTTCGACTGCTTGTTTCTCACAGAAGTCGTCGGCGATTTTCTCAAACCACTCGAACAAGTTTGTTCTTCCTTCATGAATTAGTCTTTCGAGTAGCTGTTGTTCTTTAATCTCGTCCGATTTTTTCATCTAGGAATTTCTTCAAAAGTTGAGGCACTGATTCGACAAACTTTTCATGTGTCTCTGTGAAAATATTTTCTTTTGCTTGTGCGACTGTTAATCTGTTCCTTCATGCATAATTTTGCAAGTAGTTCGCAATTTTACGATTCCACCAGTCCTTAATCTCTTTCTCTTGTATCATTTGTTGGTATACATTCTAGTCGTGTACTACCGGAAATGGAACCAATGTTGTAATCTTATAGATCACATAAGGTTACCAATAATACACACTAAAACATATATAAATCTAGACAAGAGATACGAACAGATAGAATTTAAACAGATTATATTATTACAATGAGGCCATACAATGCAGAGAACTAAACTGAGTTCTCGTCTGGCTCAACAGCCTAATATATATGATTTACAGACGGTTACAAAATAACTACCTATCGGTTTGGTCAACCGACGTGGCTTTAGATGGCCGACCTAATCTCTTGTTTTAGTCGGCCGACCGACTTAGTCGGCTGATAGACTAAGTCGGCCCATCGACTTAGTCGGTTGATCGATTAAGTCAGCTCATCGACTTAGTCGGTTGATCGACTAAGTTGGACCTCGTTCAAGTCGACTGATCAACTTGATCCTTCTACATATTTCCTCAACCTTCAAAGGGTCAACTCTTATACCCTCTTTAGAGATGATAAATCCTAACAAGCGACCTAACTTCACACAATAGATGCACTTATGAGGATTTAACCTAACTAAATAATGGTGGCATATTTTAAATACCAATCTCAAGTGATAGGAATGATGCATTCCCATACCAGAATGAGCAACAAGGTCATCCAAAAATACTTCGATAATTGACTGGAGATCGTGGAAGATCAAGGTCATTGCCTACTGAAAAGTAGCTCTGGAATTCTTAAGGCCAAAAGGCATTTTCCGATATGAAAACGTTCCCTAACTACAAATAAATGCAGTCTTATGTTGGTCCTCAGGTTTAATTTGTATCTGATTATATCAGGAAAAGTCGTCCATAAAGGAAAAAACCTCACTACCTGCACACTCATTCAAAATATGATCAATAAATGGCGTGGGGAAATTGTTCTTAGGATAGGCACAATTCAAATCACAGAAATCAATACATATGTGGTTCTCTCGCTACTTCTTATCCACTGGAATGGGGTTTGAAACCCACTCCATTAAGGGAATGGGATAGATAAAACTGGCTTTCAATAGTTTCTCTATCTCTGCCTTAATCGCAGGTGCTTTCCTAGGATTCACCACACGCAAGCATTGTCGAACAGGCTTAGCATTGGGATAAGTATTAATCTTGTGTTCGACAATACGAGGGTTGATACCTGGCATTTGGTCGTAAGACCAAGCAAAGATATCACGAAATTATTTAAATAGCTCGATGTATTCTTGAATCCCAGCATGGGAACATTCTTCCCCAATATAGATATTCTCTATCCTGCTAGGATCGTGAGAGATATTGATAGGAATCATTGAAGATATGTTTTCTATGTTTCCATTAGCCATCGGACTAGGAGAGCTTAATGGAGCCATAGGACTACCAACTCTCTCACTAAGAACCGCCCTAAAGTCCTCATGCTCCAAGCGGTCAAGCTCAGGAAGAAAGTAAGATCTATGATGGAGTTCCTCCCATGGTGGCTCAACTCCCGACATGGCCTCAATAATCGCTTCATCTGAATGGAAAATAGTATCAAGGAAATCGTGCATGTGAGAAGACTGTACTGCCCATGCCGGCAGCACATAAGGGTCCTCCTCCTCCATCCACGAAGAGGAAGGACTGGGCTCTGCAACACACTCTAGATTGGCTTGATAAGCTATCATAGTTGTAGGCAACGGTACGTTCATCACGATGGGCTCACTTGGAGTACTCGGTGTAGGAAGAATACAAGGATCTTCCAGATGACTCATGCGAAAAGACACCGATATCATAGATGTTGAAGCCTCACCGGAACTAGACCCTATCATAAGGATTGGTGTAGGACAACTAAAGCTTCCCATGAGGGATGGATACATGCCTACACCAACACTCCCAGTTGTCGGCTGAAAGTGTTCAACGATCGAGATCGAAGCTCCCAAAGATGCGGTAACAGACAGATTCTTGAATGACATTTGATCAATCGTGACTATCTTTCCGTTAAATGGAAAGCATACAACGCGAAATAGGGAAGAAGCAACATCTTGCATACTGTACATCCAATTCCTACCCAGCAAGAGATTGTAGTCAAGGGGCGCATTAACCACCTCGACTTCTATCGCAACGGTCTTCCCTCCCAAACGGACTTTAAGGGAAGGAAGGATGTCATGCGGCCTAAATGATCTCCCATCAAACGCAGTTAACATGGTCACTAATTTAGACAGATCAGGGGAACCTAAACACTTCCAACATGATAAAGACATCACAGAAGCGGTAGTGCCTTCGTCAATGATAGTGCACTTAACGGTCATGTTAAGACATTCTACGTGAATCAAAAGAGACACATAGTAAGGCAAGCGAGGCTGAAGTCTTGCAGTTTCAAATTTAATCACAGAGAAAGAATCATCATCATTCACACCAAGGGTAGAAAGCAAAGCATTCCTTTGCGAAGGACAACTATGAAGCACTTCCAATGCAAATATCGCACAAGGAGTGTGGCCAAAAACCTCGACAACTGAATAGTTCTGGGCAGTTTGGGCATTAGGATTTTTCCTCGAACGCTTAAGGACTCTCTTAGGAATGCGAATTGCAGCTTCAGGTTTATCCATAGGTTTCTCAATATGCAAAGGAGACCCTGGTGGATCAGGTTCCTTTCTTGGGCTGGGTTGTGAAAAACCATAGTCCTTCGCATGGGTCACAACTTTCGCAGCACATACCATGTTAATGCAACCACGACCACTACTCTTTGGCTGATCTTGGTCACCACCAGACTGATCATCGGTCCTCGAGTTCATATTTTGAGGTAAAGGGTTAGTTAGCACAGCTGGGCCCTATGCCAAGAATATCGAGGCTTAATCGATACGAGGGCACAAGTAAGTGAGGTGATCGTCCTTACACAACTTGCAAAGGAATTTAACCTTACATTTAGCTTTCTTTTCCCCCCTAGCATTATGGGAATTCTTGTCATTATTATTAGCATTCTCATTCCTATTCCCACCCTTACGATTATTCTTACCCTTCTTTTTATTCCGTCTGGGCTGCTAGTTACCCTTCTAGTTTGAGAATTGCACTGAAAGTACACTCGTCGTTTGGGTGGGTTGAGACGAAGTCGTGGCTTGTCCCAAAGCATATTGGTTGATTGATAGTTGACTGACTTTTTTTGCAACTGAATCTGTAGGTTTAGCACTTGGACAACCAACAATTCCATAGGCATGTGGTCCAGGTTTAACTTTGGGGTAGAAACTAGATCGCGGAGCATTGGGAATGATCTCATATAATAAACTGGATTGAGCGTAAATCAAGTCTAGTTCCTGCGCCCTAAAAATATCTTGTTCCTCATTTTGCACTCCGGATGTAGAAACATCCTTTTCTATATATTGCAATAACTACTTAAGGAACCATTCGAGGAGGAATTCCAGTGCTATAAAGGATTTAATTAACCTCTTCCGTCTATGCCACTCTTGGATATGATCCGAGATATGTGTGGTCTTATCCTACTGAAATGTCGACAAGAGTTCAGTACCAACGTCATAATGCACTGGTAGTTGGAAGTGGTTAAGAAAATTCATCGCTAGGTCATCGATCAAAGCGAATGCACCCCTTGGTAGTTCTATATACCATTTCACCGCAGGCCCTGTAAGGGTGAGTTGAAACAGCCTTAAGCAGATGGAGTCCTGGTGTAAGGAATTCAAAGAGCACCATAGGTGAAAGGCAGTAAAATGTTCACTTAGATCTTTTCCCAGTTTTCCCTCAAACTTATGTATGTCCAAGGGAAGATTAGTAGGGCCATCTGGCCAAGCTAGGTCATGAGCTATAGGATAGTTCGTCAATCTCAACAATTTAGGAAGATTCAGCGTCGCGAGGAAAGGGAGCCTAGGATGATGAGGTCGATGGACCACTCCTTGATAGTTCTGATTCACATAGGTCTGATTACCACCATGGCCTTGGACATAGTGCCCTCCTACCGTTTGACCCATATAGGGTGGCATGGAAGCACCATAGTGTGGTGTACCTTGACTATTCGGAGCTACAAAGCCATAATTTGGAGAGTAAGTAGGTTGTTGATACCTGCCCCCATAAGGTGAAGAACCTTGTCCATACTGCATCCCATAATAGGGTCCATAAGTCATCACATGAGATGTCCCATGAGACACTCTGTAAGTAGGAACATATGCTCCGGAAGTAGGAATATACATTCTGGAAGTAGGAATGTGACCTTTAGAAGTATGAACATGACCTCCTGAAACAATGGGTGGTGCATGAAGTTGAGACACAACTGGTCTATTAGCTGCAGTACAGACATAACTTGTAGCAATGTTCCGGCCCGAAGGACCATGTGAATGAGGTGGAGGGTGAACACTCAAAGAACTAGGGACAGAGGATGAAGGGATCTATGTAATTAAGTACATACTATTCCCTATTGTCACTCTTCTCGGATATGGTATCCTAATAGGATCACTAACCCTAGACCTAGGAGGAATATGTGATGTAGCTTCCACCACCGTGATGGAAGGTGCAACGTGACTAGTGCTCCCAAACCTCTCCGCATGGTAAGGAATGAAAGTGCCCGCAGGCATAGTGTTAGGCTTGAACTCAGTTTCGACATGAAATGCTAAATCATGTGTGGGAAAACCAGACATACCATAACTACCATAACTAGTGTTTGCGGGTTCAAAATGAGTCTCGTCATCCTCCGGCATTCCATACCGACGATGCTTCAATGGGGAATCAACCCTAGAGTAAGTAGGTCTACCATGAAAGGTTCCTATCTCAGAAATCATGGTACCTAACTCAGTCAAGTCGGGTGAAGGATTATAGCTAGGAGTAAAATCCCCATCTTCCACATGAATGGGAGAAGGTGGTTCATGAATACCTTCTATATGGTCTCCCATGGTGTGTGAATCAATGTGCGAAGTAGTTCGCCTGGACTATCTATTTCTCTCTCCCAAAAGAGGAGGAAAATTAGAAGGTGGAAGTCCTACTAAACGACGAGAACGGTGAGGAGCCACACCCGAATCCATAATGACTCGAAAAATAGAAAAAAATCTCTATCTGTGCAAACCCTAGGCAAGCTATCGTGCACAGAGCAATCACCAATAAAATCTAAAGCCAAATGCAAGCAATCAAGGGTAGGATAAGTGAGCTCCTGAATGAAGTAGGTATGTCTCACCTAGGAGAGGCTTGAGACTCCCATACACAACAAGCAGAGGTACGTAACCAATTATTGTGTCCCTCAGCTTCAATGCGTAAAGCGTCTGTGCTGTCCAACCCCAACCTGGCCAAGACACTTGCAGAATAACCCCTGCAAAGTACCCCCTTGATATCCTAGGTAAGGCCACTAAGGTCACCTCAATATAATCAATGCTTAGGCGGACAGTCACAGGAAGGATTGACCGTATGGGCAGGGTAGCAAAGCCCGAAACTCTTGAAAGAGCCCCCAGATACGAATACAATCTTGGAAATATCTCCGGTGCTACTCAGTTATGACTAGGGGTCATCCCAATCAATAACCGCTCACACTGCCTCATGCTTAACTCTCTTTTGAGAGGAGGATCCTGAGAAACATTGGTTATACCAAGGATTTTACACACTCACCTGGACAGACACATACGTGTTGTTGTTTAGTGGTCTTGGAGAATTTACTCACAATGAACTATTCCAATACCCTAAAACCTAATCTTGTTGGTGAACCCTATCAAATAAAATAGTGTAGTTCATTTTAATTAAGCGTTGATTTTAATTGGATTTATTACTCAAAAGAGGGATATGGCCGTGCAACTAATGGTGTTATGACACAACATGAAGTAGAATGCACACCTAACAATCAATGCAAATGCATTGTGTCCATGAAAACAAGGTATGCTACTACGTGAAATGCACAATTTTCTTCAAATGATAAATGCAAGCTTTCCTATATGAAATCTTGACTAATAATCCAAAGCAAATCTAGTGCAAGTACTTTGAAAAATGCAAAATGCAATGCATGACGATAAGCAAATATTATTGGATTTTTTGAAATAAAATGAGATATAAAAAGCAAAAGAATGATTCTACAACCCCCATACTCTATAGGCACACTCAAGCAAAGAACTAAGGTAAAAGAAGTCTAATGCACTAATCCCAAAACAAAAAATTGAAAATGCAATGACAAGAACATTCTTAAAAAAAGTAAATTTACCCTAAAAAAACGTCCTTGGTCAGAAACATAGGTGTATACAGAATCTGGCAGTATCAAAGGAGACTCAACAATCATCAAAACTCACCGAACAACCATTCAACTTCCTCTAAAAGGAAAAAATAAGGGAATACACGACTGTTCGCAGTAAACCCGCATGTATGCATGGAAATGGCTGAGCAAACCACGTGTATATGCGACTGTGACTTCAAAACTCACGTATAGGAAGAAAAGTGCATAAAAATCAAGGCAAACAGACAAGCTGAGACAAACTTTACACCAATCAGACACTGCCAAGAAAACATGCCCCGAGACCCGACACAGAAACAAGAAAGATAGAGCAATTGAAAGTCATTGAATGCCGATAGAAAACCCCAAAAGGACAACTACTAGGAGCTCCCTAGCGGAGTCGCTAATTCTGTTATGGAGAGAATTTCCTATGCATTGGGGTACCACAACAGACAGCTTGACTCCAGAAATCAATCCTTTCTAATATGCAATAGAAATTAAATATCTAACACTAAAGGATCAGACCTCGTACCTTATTCCGGACGGTTGAAGTAGATCCCCGTTGAGCTTTCCAACTTTAGCTTGAATTGATAGATTAATTCCTCAACAACAAGTAAACAATACAATCATACTACATATATTGGTGTTAGATCTATTCTAGAATATATAATCAACAATGTATAATCATTTGAAAACATCCATGGATAAAATATTCATTCAAACATACATTATTGGACAGGAAAATATATTTCTATTAATATAAAATTAGATATTACTATGCATACAACCTCTGTCGGCACGTCTACGAATCGGAGAAACTGAATCCCCCACTTGGGCCTCCACCAGCTCAATCCTCCATCTCTCGATAACAAGCTCACAAACAAAAGGCAAGCTTGGGAAGAACACAAAAGTGCTCCAAGGGACAAAGGGATGCAGACTCAAGCACAAGTTCTGGAAACAATGAACTATAGTTTATTTTCTCTCAATTCTCTCATATGCCTTCAATGTACCATAGAGTTCCTTATATAGCTTTTCAAAGGGGTAATGAAAGGTCGAATCTGAGTGATCTCAAGGCATAGGTAAGTCCAGGAGTCAAGTGAGTCAGATCCATGTCAAGGAAAACTCCAAAAGGATTTGGATTATGCACATCCCAATGTACATGGTTTTAGGGGTCAAACCCATGTATACATGTGATTAAGGGTTTAAAAGTCGCATATAGAAATTTTCACATGTTTTTAGGGATGGTCTAGGAAACATCAAAGGACAAAAAATGGTCCAAGGGGTCCAAGGATTCTGCAAAGGGACAAGGGAATGCCATACAAGTGTGATTTACTTGGAGTGGTAAAATCAGCTCTAACAAAAACCTTGGCCTCAAAGCCATATTACTAGCACTAGGAAGGATTGCAGGGTTAGCATCTCTCCATCAGGATTCCATGCCATAAATGTTGTGGAGTGCATGAGGTGCACTATCTACAACTGGAGTACCTCACTATTGGGTAACATGAAACAACAATTATAGGACTGCAAGCTGGGTAGAATGTGAAACTTTGGTTTTGCCAGCATCTTGAGTACATTCTTCTTTGAGCATGTATCGGGGATAAGGCCAAGAGTGGATATCACTCCTCATGGTCCTTGAGATCTATCTCAACTGTGCTGGGAAAATGTGATACAGAGGCTAGGAGGAGGACGAGTGGCTATGCCCTACCCACCCAGATTTTTCTACTGGTGGAGCAGGAAGATCACAACTATAGATGACTACCCCTATGAAGGAATAGACTTCCATGGTGATCCAAACATGCTTATTCCATAGGGATCCGCATACGGTGATATAAGTAACAATCCCGAATCTATTTTGTTTTTGAATTATTTTATTTTTTTGTATTTTTTGATATAATGAAATAAAAAATATGCTTTTGGGTGGTGACACATATTGATACTAGTCATGCAAGTGTACATATTGGTCCTAGGCGACTAGGTGAATTCCCTCGACATCGTCGAAGGGGGAGAGTTGATTATATAGTGTGTACATTTGTGGAGCGTATGATACAAAACATCCACACAAAATTTGTCCATTTGACACACAGGGTTCCCATGGCACAAGTCGAGGACTTTCCTGAGGTGATGCAGCAAAATGCAGTAGGTTTACCCTACGCATGGGTTCGACTATTCAGACGGCTACCTAGGGTTGTCATGTGTTTTCATGATCAACACCCTGCTCCAGAGGCTTAGAGACCTAGATGTACTTTTTCTATCGAGCATGTAGTATATTTTGGTGGCTCGAAAGCCCCAATTTTGTATCATGAAATTATGTATTATGACAACACTTTTCAGACTATATTTTGAATGAAAAAAGCTTATGATGATCGATTATTTATATTTACATGTGTGAATGTGATGTGAATGCTTTATTGTATGTGTATGAAATGCCAATCTAGTCTGTAATTTGCATATGAATCAACAACATGATTGCAGTTCCTAGGAATGTGAATGTATGTAATGTTTTCAAATTTTCGTTCTAACAACCTTACTCGCTAGAATCTTTGTAATAAAATTGGATCTCTAATACGATACACACCATTTAAATGTAATACCACTAACTGCGATTCAAGATGTGCCTCAAGAGATCAAATACCATGAGAGATGGCATCACGTAATAACTCAATCACGACACTATATTCAACAATATTGTTCGATGAAGGCTATATATATACACCTTCTGAAGACAAAACCCGACTCGTAGGAATATAGATCACCCAAGCAACCGAAGCTGAGTTCTAGGTGTGATGGCTGGAACTGTCAACATATCCTACATATACCAAAGACTCTGTTGACATTTTCCACAACAAATGGAAGCAATTCAACGAACATGATCTCCACAAGAAGATCAAAACTAAACTATGCAACTATATAATAATATACAAAGTATCAGCCTCGAGTGAGAATTCCGCATAATTTTTTTTAAGATGTATCCCATTTCTAGTCTCCGCCAAGTATATCACCTTGTAATATACTATCTCGTAAGACCCTTTCTAACACTTTTTTGACTATGGAAAGCCCATGCCACACGGGGTTGAAATTTCTCGCCCCTAACGTTTCACTATCTTGGTCATACAAGAGGACCAAGTCACCTTCACTAAACTTTCGTGGATAGACAGACTTATCACACTGAGCCTTAACATGAAACTTTCTTACCTCAAGAGCCACTAAATCATCTTGACGATGCTCTTCAAGTTTCTCTAAGCGAACCGGATGTTCCTCTAACTCAGAAGTTTTTGGAAAAAGTTCTACAAATAGCTTTAGAGAAGGGATTTCACATTCAATCGATAAAATCGACTCCACCCCATGCACCGACTGATATGGAGAAAAGCTAATGGCAGTCTTAACCATGGTTCGATTATTCCACAAAGAAGGATACACCATGATATTCCAATTAGTATTTCTTTGTGTGATGGTTATTTGAAGAATGGACTTAAGGGATTTATCCACAGCTTCAACCTGTCCATTCCCTTAAGGATAATAAGAAGAGGAGTGCTCTTGCTTAAATCAAAACTTCAAAGATAGCTCAACCATCATCTTTTTTTGAAATTTCCTTCCATGGTTAGTGACAAGCTCCCTTAGGATACCAATCTGAGTGATAATTTGATTGAAAATCAAATGCGAGACTGTCTCACCGTTGACTTTAATAGTGGGCATAGCCTCTACCCATTTCATAAAGTAATCAACAACCACTATGATATGATGATGTCCCCCAGCCGAACATGGGTTGCAATCCATAAAATCAACCCCCCACTTGGTGAAGGGACCAACAATGATAATCAGATGTAACGGGGAAGGATGCGATCACATCTTTTGTGAAAACACCTGGAAAGGGTGGCATTGCTAGACTGCATTAACAAAATCCTTGAGAATCGATGACAAAAAGTAACCCACTCTCAAAATATTTTGGGTTGTATAAATCCCATATGAATGACCACCACATGCCCCTTCGTGGAAATATTTCAGCGCATCCTCAACCTCCTCATGAGTTAAACATCGATGGAAAATGGAATCAACCCCATGATGATACAAAGTGTCACCGATAATGAGGTAATTCTTAGTGATATGACATAACCATCGACACTCATCATGTGAGAGGTGAGGAGGAACCTTCAAAGTTTGCAAATAGACAATAATATCCCCATAGCATGGGTCCATAGTCTAAATGAGAAAAATATGCTCATCCATGAAAGAGTCTTCATGAACCTTAACTTCATCCAAACTAGCAAAGTTTGATATGAGCTTCCGAAAAATAAACAATTTCTTCGACTTTGATGAAACAAATTTGAGATCAAATTATTGCAAAATAACAATCCATTTTTATATTTCCCCCCTATCATCCGTCTGGTAAGGATGAACTGAAATGGATTGATGTGAGAAACAACCAAAGTATGGTGAAGGAGTATGTAATGTCTCAATTGTTGAACCGCATGGATGGTAGATAAGGTTAGCTTCTCGACATGACTATAACGAAGCTCAACATCAATGAGGTTTAAACTATGATAATAGACAATGTGCTCTTGGAGCTCCTCATCCTCTTGAACCAAAACCGTTCCAATCGTCTCCTGAGACATGACCACATATAACAAGAAATCATGGCTATAGTTTGGAGGATTAAGCACGAGTTCCAATTCCAAGGCTTTATCCAATGCATCAAAATACTCCTGGGCTCACTCATCCCAGATAAAAGGTGTGTCTTTATTCAAAAGGCACATGAAACCATTGGTCAAATTGGAAAAATTGACAACAAACCTCCGCAAGAAGTTAGCCATCCCTTGCAAACTTTGAAGATGTCTAATAGTGTGTGGGGGAGACAATTGAAGTATTTAGTCAAACTTAAGAGGGTCAACCCTAATTCCCTCCTTAGAAATGACAAACCCCAGTAAGAAACCTACTTTCACACAAAAGATGCACTTTTGAGGATTTAACCAGATTTGATATTGATGACATCTTTTGAAAACCAAGTGTAGATGGTCAGGATGATCCTCTCTCAAATGAGAGTGAGTAGCTAAATCATCAACATACACTTCAATAATCCTCCTAAGGTAATGAAAGAAAAATGTCATAGCCCATTGAAAAGTATCTTCGGTGTTTTTAAGGCTGAAAGGAATTTTTCGGTATGCAAATGTACCTCAATGAAAAATGAAAGAAGTTTTATGTTGATTCCCAGGTTTGATCTAAATTTGTTAATTTTTTGAAAATCCATCTATGAACGAGAACACCTCGCTTCTCACAGACTCATCCAAGATCTGATCTATTAATGGTGTGGGAAAGTTATTTTTAGGATAAGCTCTATTCCAGTCTCGAAAAAAAGTGCACGCACGGATAGTCCCATTTTTTTATCAACCAGAATGGGATTGGATACCCATTCATTCAAGGGAACCGAATAGATAAATCTAGCCTTAAGCAGCATCTCTATCTATGCCTTAATAGTGGGTTCCTTACGGGGATTCACCACTCGTAAGCGTTGTCGAATAGGCCTAGCATCCAGATAGGTGTTAATATCATCTTCAATAATGTGAGGGTTGATTCTTGGAATTTCATCATACAACCAAGCAAAAACATCTCGAATTTCCTTGAAAATCTTGGTGTATGCCTCAATTTCATCGGGGTAACAATATTCCCCAATGTAAAAATTTTCAATCTTTCGAGGAGTTCAAGAAAAGTTGATAGGGATAGTTCATGACAAATTATCCATGTTCCCTTCGACAAACTTACTATGGGAACCTAATGGGACCATGGGCCTACCAACATTCGCGCTAAGGATCGCCCTATATTGATCACACTCAATATGTTCAAGTTCTGGGAGAAAGTAAGAGCTATGATGTAACTCTTTCCAAGGCCCATCTAAACCATTCATGGCTTCGAGGATAGATTCATCCAAAGGGAAAGTGTCATTAAAGCAATCATGAGAGTGTGGTGAAGTGACTACCCAAGAAGGTAGTGCATACGAGTCCTCCTTCTCCATTCGTGAAGAGGAAGGACTAGGATCTAAGAGGAAGGACTAGGATCTACAATGAGACCAAGAGTGGCTTGATATGCAATCGCCATTGTAGATAAAAACATGTCCATCTTGTTACGTATAGGATCTTCATCTGAAGTGCTCGAAGAAGGGAGAGTCCAAGGGTCTTCCAAATGTGAAACATGAAATGGAATAGAACTCAATGATGACGACTCACTACCAAGGATGGAACCTATTGTAAGAATTGGTGTAGAAATATTGAAAGTTCCATCAATGATGGATAAATTCTGATCCAAAAATTATCAGTTGTTGGCTGAGAATTATCGATGACTGGGATAATAGTTCCGCACGATGCTTTCATACTAGAATTATCAAAATATTTTTGCGTGTGCGTGACTATCCTCCCTTCAAAAGAGAAACAAACAACTTGGAAGAGAGATGATGCAATTGCTTTCACATCATAAATCCATTTATGACCCAATAGAATATTATAGTAAAGGGGCGCATCAACCACCTCAACCTCGATCAACATGGTATTCCTTCCTAATTGGACCTCGAGAGAAGGAATTATCCCATGTGACCGAAACAATCTCCCATCAAAAGCAGTCAACATGGTTCCTAATCTCGACAATGTAGGAGAAACTAAACCCTTCCAATAGGCTAAAGACATCACAGAATCCGTGACACATTCATCAATAATTGTGCATTTGATGGTGTTGTCCATACACTCCATGTGGACAAGGAGAGGCACATGGTAAGGAAAATGAGGCTAGACTTCATGGGTTTTAAATTTAATCACTGTGGAAGGATGTGAATCAACCACCCCAAGGGAAGACAACAAAGCTTTCCTCTTCAAAGGGAAAGTCTTAAGGACTTCTAAGGCAAACATCACACAATGAGTCTAGCACAAATCCTCGACAATGGAATAGTGCTGTGTGGCTTGGGCATTAGGATTGTTCCCTGACCACTTTAAGAATCCCTTAGGAATGCGAGGTGTAACTTCAGGCTTGTTGATATGCAAAGGGGCCTCAGGAGGAGCAGTCTCTTTTCCTAGGTGGGGTTGTGATGAACCATAATATTTAGCATGTCACAAAATTCTTGGTGGACATCATGTTTATGCACCCATGGCCACTTTCGGTGTTCGGCAGGTTTTGATTTCCACTAGAAGCACTTCCGGAGCCCACGGTCCTAGGATTCATATTTTGATTCTGCGGTAAAGGATCTGTCAACACAATTAGGCTCTGTATGATGGATTTCAAGGAATATTCAATATGAGGGCACAAGTGAGTGAGGTGATCCACCTTGTAAAGTTTGCAAGGGATCTTCACCTTATGTTTATACTTCTTGTCCCATGCAACATTGTTATCGTTCTTTTCATCACTAGAATTTCCATTTCAATTCCCACCCTTATGATTATTTCTTCCCTTTTTCTTATTCTGTTCGAGCTGCTAGTTACCCTTCTAGTTCAACGATTGCACATAATGTACATCCATCGATTAAGTGGGATGAGATGAAGCTGTAGCTTGTCCCCACACAGGGTGGTTAATAAACAAATTCTTCATTTGATTCATAACCAATGATACAGGTTTAGTACTTGCAGAGCCAACAATGCCATCAACATGTGGCCTAGGTTTGAACTTAGGATCGAATTTTGACCATGGTGGATTGAGAATAATATCATATAAGATCCCAGACTGGGCGCAAATCATGTCTAGTTGTTGAGGTCAAAAGATAGCTTGTTCCTTGTTCATCACTATAGATGTGGAACATCCTTTGCTATATATGGAAATAACTATTTGAGGAACCATTCTAAAAGAAACTCTGGTGGAATGTTTTCTTTAATCAACCGCTTTCATCTACGCCACTCTTGAATATGGTCGGAAATATGTGTGGGTTTATCTTTCCGAAATGTGGATTAGAGCTCATTACTGACATCCTAATGCACATGTAGCTGAAAGTGATTGAGAAAATTCATGGTTAGGTCATTGAATGTTTGATAATGCCCCCAGGAAATTCTATATACCATTTCTCTGTAGGACCCACGAGGGTGAGTGGAAACAGTCGTAAACAAACAGAATCATGGTTCAACGAATTCGAAGACCACCATAGGTGGAAAGTTGTAACATCCTCTCCAGGGTCCTCTTCACTCTTACCTTTGCATTTTGGAATGTACGAAGGAATATTTGCTGGAACAACCGGCCATGTCAGATCATGAGATACCGTATCATTGGGAAATATTGATAAATAAGGAAATTTCACTATACCTAGAAAAGGGAGCCTAGGTTGTGCCATATGGCTCCATTCCCCTTGATAAGATTGATTCATGTAAGTTTTGTTGTTGTAAATACCATGTCCTTCATCAGTGGTATAATAGCCTTCTCCCACTTGACCCATAAAAGGGTACATGGGAATGTTGTAATTCGGAATACCTTGAGACTGGGGTGTCACATAGCCATAATTGTAGGATTGATAAGTAGATTGACCCCTGGACACGTAGGGTGGTACAAAATGTGGTACATAACCTACCTTCAGGTAAGGAGGCACATATCCTTGTGATACTAAGGTGTGGGAAGACGAGGGAACAACATGCTTATAGGTAGTACTTTGGCCCGAAGAATCATGTGAGCTATGGGGAGGATGCGAAATTAAAAAAGCATTCGAAGGAACAAGTGTAGTGGAAGATGGAGCATAAGATGGAATATAAGTTGTGCTTCAAATGTTCATGTGTTTAGGGAAATTTTCATGAACGGGACAGTAGTATTAGTTCTAGGTAATGGGTATGAGGATCCTCCCACTACATGTGTGGAAGGTCCAATATGACGACTACCAAACCTATCTGCATGGAAAGGGATGGTAGTTCTCCCAAGCATAGTACCAAGGTCAAAACTAGATTCGACATTAAATGAAGAAACGATCTCTGGGATGTATGGCATGCCAAATTTAAATGGCCAGTGCTAGAAGGGACCAGATGAGTCTCACCGCTTGACCTATGTGAATAAGATCGATGGCCCATGTTTACATAATATGAAAAATGTGATTGCACATTATATGAAATACCAACCTCAAAGTGATCCGCTTCTTCCGGAGTCCCATGTACACTATCAGGCACATTCTGCGCTCCAGGGGGTGGAGAAGGAGGGGCCTCCAAGATCTCATATGTATGACTCATAGTGATATCAGTGTGTGAATCAAAGTGAGTATGATTCTTCCTAGACTATCTAGATCTCTTCCACGAAGGAGCAGGGGACACAGAAGGCAGAAGACCCACTAAAAATTGAGAACGAAAAAATTCCGCTCCTGGATCCATGACGATTCCACAAAAATAAAAAGACTCAAACTAATTATGAACCCCATAGAAATCTAGCGCACACAGAGAAAACTCCTAAGATAATATAAGCCAAAATGCAAGCAATCCAAGGGCAAAATAAATGAGCTCTCAAATGAAGTAGGTATGTCTCGCCTAGGAGAGGCTTCAAACTCCCATACACTACAAGAAGAGGTGTGTAACCAATTAAAATGGCCCTCAGCTTCAACGTATAAAGAGACTATGTTTTTTGACCCCTACCTGGCTAGGAAACTCACCGAATAACCTCTGCAAGTGCCCCCTGTGATACCTAGGTAAGGAAACTATGGTCACCCAAATATAACTAATGCTGAGGAAGATAGTCGCAAGCAGGATCTACCATATGGGAAGGGTAGAAAATCCTGAAGCTCGAAAGCAACAAACAATACCTCAAAATCCCCCATATATGAATAAGATCCTGGAAATATATCTAGCACTGCACAAAGAGTGGCAAGGGGCTATCCCCACCACAAACGTGTACGGTGCCTCATGCTTAACTCCTATGTAAGAGGAGCCTCTCGAGAACACTTATTATACCAAGGATTTCACTCTCTCACCTGGATAGACACCTACTTGTTTTTTTTAGTAGTCTTAGGGAAATTTACTCATAATGATCTATTCCAAGACTCGAAAACCCAATCTTGTTGATGTACCCTATTAAAGAAAAATGTGTAATTATTTTTAAATTAAGCATTGATTTTAGGGGATGTTATTAATCAAAGGAAATGACTGTGCAACCAATGATGTTATGACTCAGTAGTGAAAGTAAATATACACACCTAACAAACAATGCCAAGTGCAATTTTGTCTTTAAATGAGAAAATGAGGTATGCCACTACATGAGATGCATATTTTTTCCTTCAAATGACAATTCAACCATTCCTATATGAAATCGTGATTACTAATAAACTAAGAAAACCTAATGCAAGTACCATGCAAATGCAAATGCAAAAATGCATAAACATGCCAAAAATAAAATATTTTTTATTTTTGAAATAAATGATATGTGAAAGCAACAAAAGACTCTACAACTCTCAGACCCCACAACAACTATAATACAACATCCAAGAAAGACACTGAGATAAAATAAATCTAATGCACTAATACAAAAAAAAGGAAATAAGATGACAAGAACAACTTCTAATAAAAAAGAAAATGAAAATGGTCTCTGGTAAAAAAAACAGGCAGTAGAGAGACACCAATAATACCCAAGAAGACTTAGAAACATTCAAACCTTACCCATCAACTCTCAATCATCCAAATCAAATTAAAAAGAGAAACATACGTGACTAAGTGTAGAAAACCTACGTGTATATGTCACTATTTAGGAAAACCCCTTGTGTATACATAGCTGTGAGGCAAAAATCACGTATAGGAAGAAAGAGGGGGTAAAATGATAAACTAAGACCAAAATCACTTCCACAAGGTACTAATGGGAAAAAATACTTATGGACCCGACATAGAAACACAGAGAAAAAAAGAGAAATTCAAGCACATTGTGCACCCAATCCCCAAAGAAAAACAAGGAACCTCCTGAGCGGAGTCGCCAATTTTGTTATGGAGAGAAACTTCCTATGGCTTGGGGTATACCACAATAGACTGAATGACACCAGAATTCAATCCATTCCAATATTCAAGAGAAATAAATGCATCTAACACTAAGGGATATGGAGTGTACCTTATTCCGGATGGTTGATGTAGATCCCCGTTGAGCTTTTACAACACCCTTGCATTTATAATTCACTCTCAAGAACAACAAACAAGACAAGAATGCTATATATCGAAGTGTTAAGCCTACTCTAGCAAATATAAAACATCATGTATAAGCAAATATAAATACATCCATGGAAAAAATATTCATAGTTATACACACGTATTGGACAAGAAATGAATATTTTTATTACTAATAAACAAACATAGAATAGTGACAAACTCTGTTAGCACCTCGTTGAAATGGAGAAAATGAGTCCTCCACCATTTCAAACCTCCATCTCAATGGAAAAATTACAAAGCAAAGGAAAGATAGGGAAGAGAAACAATGTGTGATCCAAAGGGACAAAGGGATGCAGACTCAAGCATAAACAAGTGAGGCGATAATGAACTCTAGTTTCCTTGCTCTCCAAAATTATCCTCTTTTAATACATCCAAGAGGCTCAATATATATCCCTCCAATAGGAAATGGAGGGTCGATTCCAATCTTTTTCCAGGAATATGGAAGGCCAAAAGTCACGGTATTCGGGACTCTATGAGGAAACCTCCAAAAGTTTTTGTTTTTTATGCAAATTTCTCGATGTACATGGGTATTGGCTCAAAAATTGTGTGTACACGCAGGTATTAGATTAAAATTCATGTATACACATAAATAGGTGTTTTTTACGGACTTTATTCATTGGTCAAAGTATAGATTGAGCAAGGGGGTCCAAGGAGTTTGTAGAGGGACATGGAAGCTTACAAATTTTAATTTACAATTAAGGAAGTATCTATATTCACAATTGAGAAATCTTAAAGAACCTATACTCACAATTGAGAGAGAATCCATACTCATAGTTGATAACTCTTGTAGAATCCATTTCATTGTAAATTGTTCATTGTTTTCATGGGGAATGCATGCAATCGAGCAAGGAAATTGGAAAAAAAATAATAGACTCAAGAAACCATGGAAGAAATTAGAAAAAAGAAAATATTTGAGATGTGTAATTGAAGGAATTCCATGGACACTCATCTAATTCCAACCATATATGATGCCATGGTCTTTCCTACCAATCCATGACAATAAAAATGAAAGAAATCACTAGAGGGCCTCTCAATTTCAACAAAATTTGATGAATAAGCACCCCATGGAACTAGTAAAGAAGTAAAACGTAGGTTCTCACTAGGGAATGTTTCAATTCTCACATCAAGCCAACTTCATACTAGGGAAGTGGATGATTTATTGGATAGTGGTAATACAAGAGAATGTTAGGGAGGCATTTAATGTAGGATTTAACATGGAAGGAGTAGATGTTATTAAGACTGTCCAAGAGAATTTCCAATTTCCCACCTCCATATGCCAACAAGAGAATGAAAGACAATGATCCTATTGAAATGCCAAAGCATCCTAATGATTCTGTACAAGATACAGTTCCAACAACCTTACCTCCATCAGCAAGTACATGCCTAAAAACTACGAAACATATACATGTTGATGAAAGTCCCATTAGTTCACTTGAATTTATGTTGTCTGAACTTTTTACTGCTTATCAAACTTGAGAATGAATGCTTGATAAATTTTTCGATTCTAAATGTGACAAGAATAAGTGCAAGTTATTTTTGTCATTTTTAAAATCTAGGTCTATGACTGTTGTTAGAGAGAATTTAAGGATAAATATGACAAAAAAGACTGAACCAAGTTCTCATATTTCCATAATTTTAGTAGACGCAACTAGTAAAATTGGAAAGAAATCATGTTCAAAGGATCGCAATACAGATCACCGTGTATTGCAACAATGAATTGTGAACAAAAGCACTAGGGCCATTTATCTTCTTAATCCTACCTCTAAGCTTGTTAATTTGGATTTCAAAACACTCTGTAGGTATTGTTCTAGAAAAAAATAACTTGACTCTAGTCAAACAAATGTCTAGGCCTTGATCGCTAGGTTTCGAGGGTCTGATATGAATCTAATTGATGTGGTGAAGGGACTAGTGTAATATTTTTGAGATGAGAACACTAGATATTCTTCCAACCAAAAATATGTGTTAAAATTGATAAGGGGTTCAAGGGAATGTGAACCCAACATTAGACATTTTCTTGATAGGACACAAACATAATTATATGAGAAATTTAAGCACCAACATAATGAACTTAACTTGGGCCAACGATCCTTCAAAAAATGAAAACCATGGTATGATAAAATAAACAAAATTCATAATACATATTGTTGTCTATACCGGATTGCACACACACACACACACACACACACACACACACACATATTGTGTGTATTGCATAACAGTCTTGCGCAAGAATGCTTAGCTACATTGCCAGTGATGCCATATAGAGACTTTATTCATAACATTTTGTGTAGAAGGAAAGAACGTTGCACATTTTAACAAAAATATTGCATAGAGGGAACATGCCCAAGGTGTGGTGGAATGGAATTATTGGAAAAATGCATACATGTGACCAATAAGCACGAACTTGGGAGTCAGGAGTTGAAATTGCAAGAATTCAAATTTGTGACATATGATATTGATGGAGGGAATGAAAGAAAAAAATACAATTGGTCACTTCATAGGTTCGCAATGGGTTCTTGAATAACATTTTTTTTGCTTATTTCAATTTCATACGTAACAATCCATTGATATATGTTTTTGTTGTTGATCTACTAGGTATGGGTTTGAAAATTCATGAAGTGATTGTTTGAAAATACATAACAATATGTAAATCATCTCTATGTGGCTTGTTGGAAATATGACATGTAGGGATACATTTCCTATTGGGAATATCTTATCAGTGGTTGATTTTGCGGAAAACTACAGTCTTAAAATGAAAAATGAGATTCAAATTCTACATTATCGCTCATACTACGTCATCATAATGGTCCATATCACCTATAGACATGGGGAAAATAGTAATTAAGAAAACAAGGTTATATTGAAGTAGTGGCACTTCTACATAAGTGATGACAAATGTCGTGACTTGGATTTTGTACAACACAACTTTCAATTGTTCTATAATTTCTTGAAGGATAACAACATACAGATGGAACAACATTGGATTTGGTATTATGGTTATGTGGGGCAATTAAAAAATTCATGTGTCCTCCAATGGTTTTGTATGTTGGAAAAAAGGCATAAGGTGCCACATATTGGGAACTATTTTGAGAATGGACATCGAAAAGGTGAATGCGATGGAGAAGGTGCGTGCATAAATACTAAAATATGCAGAAAATAAAAGATGCTAAAAAAATAGGTCATCTAAGATGTAAAGAGAATTGTTGAATGGCGTTCTTCAGTCATGGGGGAGTGAGCAAGAAGGAAAGGAGACTAGTCAACTAGGAAAACACATGTACAATATATTTTTGGGAGGTTGTCAATATAGATCTATCACAATTAAATGAGTGTAATAAATTCTAGGGTACTCATGCATTTCACTCAATTAGAACATCATAAAATGATATAATTTAAATGTGGACAAGGAAACTCTCTTGTTTTTGTTCTCCTTGTATTAGTGGTGAATGGGACAATTTACAATCCACATATTGGGTTGATAATTGGTTTCATGCATCACTCCTCATTAGTTGAAATATAACTATATAATTATACCAGTTGGATGTGTACCAATCAAGTATTTCAACAGACTATCACCATATATCACATCTTGTACAACTAGGTTCGATTAATGTCTTGACAATTTGGAAATGTTTGACAACTAGTTATGTTTATTTAGCTAACTCCTATGTTGGCACATTATTTTTTGTAGTGAAAATATATGGAGTGGTTTCCCCAAGAGTAAATGAATAGGGCATTAAAAATTGGTTGGAACATTTCTTGGATGGGAAGAAAACACTCAATGTCTCTTTGAGAGACTCCAAGGGAAATGATTTTTTCATTAGGTCAATGGTTATCAAATTAGGGGAATATTTGACATAGGTTTGTAATGCACTAAAAAGAAAAGGTTATGTGTTTGAATATTATAGACCAGGTCATATTGTAATATACCATTATACAAAATTATTTATTAGCACCAACCCCCATATGAAAACAATTTCAATGAAGAACTCATAAAAGGAGTGATACTTCATGCCTTACTTTGAGCATGAGAGGTTAAAGGATACCATTGGTATTAGAGGTGATCCCAATGGTCTAGTTGAATGACCACATGTAGATAGTCAGGTATGAAGTATGCATGTCTCACTGATTATTGATATTAATATTTTGACTATTCTCGTTTATACATTGACATCTTGATGGATTGATAAATTTCATAGACATGCACATCTTGATCAATTGCACAATCTTCATCATGTATTTTTACTAGTTCCATCTTAAACCAAACTAGTGTAATGGATCTTGCACCAAATATCAAATTTGGTCCTCCAAAGACATTACTCAACAACCCATGTTTCCATGAAACTTCATAATGCAAGTATTAAAATCAGGTATAAAACTCTTCCCCCTTTTTGTGAAGATCATGATAGAGGAGTTCAAATTTAAGCCTGTAAACCTAGATCCATGAGCCTATCCTAGAAAACATTTACAAATTTTCAATGTCATCATTGGACCTGGAGAATCCCTAGATTGCACTCATAAACCCTATCTTATATGTAAACCCCATATTGTAGACTAACTCCTATTTTGCAAATGGAAGAGACGAAAAATAACAATACAATGCTTAAGAAAGAATCAAAGATGAAGTTTTTCTGGTACTAGAAAGAAGGACGGTGAAAAATTTGATATCTTGAATGAGAAATAAAAATACTTGGATGACAAAATGAGTACCATGACTCAAGACATAAACACCATAACATAGAACTTGAGCACCATGATGCAGAACCATAATACATTAATGGAGGTGTTAAAAAAAATAATGCCTAGTATAGACCATGACAGTAGTCCAGACATGTTATATGCCTCATTTCATGTTTCCACACATGAATCACTTACTAAGGATTAAGAATATTTGAAAAAATAAATAAAGATTAACAATGCATCTCTTAAATAAGAGATAGAAACAAAATTGCTGTCAGATATGGAGGCATGATTAAACAATAAAATAGATGCTATTATTAATATAGTAGAGAAGGAAAATGATAAAAATCATCACCAACAATGAATTGGTTCAAATATGTAGGTTGCATCGTCTAATAGCTTCGAGCCACCACCAAACTGTAAAGGAAAAGGAAATCTATATCATCCGTACATAGTGTACCCAACTAAGGAAAAAAAAGTTATCAAAATACAATGGAAGTGAAGACCAATCCATTTCTTGGTTAAAAAAAGAGGAAGAATAATTTGAAATTTACAATATTCAATATGACGAGGAGAAGGTTAAATATGAGTCAATGCATATCAAAGGGTACACCTATAATTGGTACTTATGGTGGAAGAGAATTTTTTTTCCTACACCTGGAACTTGTTAGAAAATGATTCTTTTAATAGGTTTCAAGGAATCAGAGAAGATGATTTTTTTAGTAAACTTACTAGATTACATCAAGGTCAGAAGCATTGAGGAATTCACACCTCAGCGGAAATCTTTATCAATGCGACTATTTGTGTTGTCTGACAAACAAAGAATCGAAACCTATTTAGGAGGTCTTAAACCATACCTCCAAAAATAATTAAAGATGCATGCATACCTAATGTAAAAGTGGAAAGACATAAAGCAAAAGCTACAGAACAAAAATTGGAAGGAATAAAAACAAAAGGTGATAACCATTATCGACAAGAAAAAGAGACACAATGTAGGTGTTGTGAAGATAATTGGTCACCTGATCATTAATGCCACAAAACTCAATCATATTCCTATGAAATTGAAAATAGGTCAAAAACATCTAAGATTTATTTCGATAATAGAAAAAAGAACAAAAACACACGTCGTCGATGCGGTGATGACTGGACCCCATGGCAAAGATGTAGGAATAGTCAGATAATACGGTGCATAATCATCAATGGAAAATATAGTGGTAGTATCTGCATAAGAAGTATCGTTTGATTCTAATACTGGCATATAATCAGAATGAAGGACGACATTAGGAAAATACTCAAGATTTGAGGACAAATCTTTCCCAAGGGGAGGGAAATGTTGTGAATATTTTAATAATATTATTATTTATAAATAAATAGGTTATTAGTTATTAGTGAAAGGGCGTAACCATTCACTATGCATGCTCAAGACTTATAGAGGCCAGCTTCAGTGTAATATTGTACCCATCATCTATCAACATATAATTATTTTATTATTCATCAAGGAAGTCAGACTCTCTTTGTGACTATCCAAACAGATATGGTTGTAACATCCTTGCTTTCCCAAGTAATTTCAATGCAAAATTGACCCCCTTGTGGAAAAGTGGCATTTGTTTTACTGAGAAAAACCCTAGTTCAAGAGATGGTAGAGTCAGACCATTTCTAGGAGATTGAATCATCATAGAGGGGTTCCCCTAGCTGAAACTTGGCATCCTAAATCCATGAGACTTGATAGTTTCATGATCGGAGTTACGATTTTTGTTTAATGCCTAGTTGCAACTTACTAGCCCCGACCATTTAGGGACAATTTGTGGACTTTCTCTGGGGGGCACAAAATATATATCAGGAATCATAGCTTGGTTCTATTATCTTCCACATGTGTGTTTTTACATTGTGGAAACTATCGTGTTGTCCATGCTCATCTAGGTAATTTCGATGCGAATTTGACTCCCTTATACAAAAGTTGCATTTGTCTTCATTAGCAAAATGCTAGTTCTGTAGATGGTAGAATCATCCATTTTTGGTATATTGAATCACTGCATATGGGTTCTCCTATATTAAACCTGGCGTATTGAATCCATCAAAATGGAATGTTTCAAAATATGAGTTACGATTTTCGTTCTATGCCTAGTCGCAACTTGCAACCTTGAGTCATTTAGGGTCAATTTGTGGACATTCTCTAGGGGGCACAAAATCCACACTGGGAATCTTAAATCACTTCAATAAGATCCCACACGTATTTTTTTCCACCGTGGACATGTTCATTTTGTACACGCTCTCCTAGGGAATATCAATGCAAAGTGGACCCCCTTGTGCAAAAATTGGCATTTGGATTTACTAAGAAAAATCCTGGTTCCAGAGATGGTAGAATCAAACTGTTTCTAGGATATTGAATCACATTAGAGGTGTTCCCCTAGTTGAAACTTGTCATCCTAAATCCATTCAAATTGATGGTTTCATGATCAGATTTATGATTCTCGTTCAATGCCTAGTTGCAACTTGCCACCCCAAGCCATTCAAGGACAATATGTGGACTTTCTCTAGGGGGAAAAAAATCCATACCTAGAATAATAACTAGTTTCTATCAGCTAACACATAATTATTTGTACACTATGTACATGATCATGTTGTGCACTCTCTACAGGTTCATTTCAATGCAAAGTTGAACCCCCTGTGCAAAAGTGGCATTTGACTTACTAAGAAAATCCATAGCTCCAGATATGGTAGAGTCAGACCATTTTTGGGAGATTGAATCACCATATAGGGGTTCATCTAGATGAAACCTAGCATCTTGGATCCATCGAAATCAACGGGTTTTCAATCAAAGTTATGCTTTTCATTCTATTCCTAGTTGCAAGTTGCCACCATGGGCCATTCAAGGAAAATTTGTGGACTTGCTCTAAGTGACAAAAAATCAATACCCAAAAGAATAGAAGGGTTCTATAAGCTCCCACATGTTTTTTTATCCACTATGGACATAGTCATGTTGTCCATGCTCACCCGGGTCATTTCAATGCAATGTTGACCCCCTTGTGCAAAAGTGACATTTGGCTTTACTGAGAAAAACCCTAGTTCTGGAGATGGTAGAATCATACTGCTTCTTCAAGATTCAATCAACATAGAGGGGTTTCCCTATATGAAACCTAGAATCCTGAATCAATCATAATTGATTGTTTCAGGATCAGAGTTATGGTTTTTGTTTTATGCCTAGTTGCAACTTACCACCCTAAGCCATTGAAGGACAATTTGTGGACTTTCTCTAGGGTGAATGACATCCATACTGAGAAGCATAGCTTGGTTCTATCATCTCCCACATATGTGTTGGGAAAATTTGGACATGGTTGTGTTCTCCACGCTCTCTGAGGACATATCAATGCAAATTTGATCCCCTTGTGCAAAAGTGTCATTTTGCTTACTTAGAAAAAACCTAGCTCTAGAGATGTTAGAATCATACCATTTTTGGGAGATTGAATCACCTTATAGGGGTTATCCTATCTGAAACCTAGCATCATGGGTCCATCATAATCAACAGTTTCATGATTGGAGTTATGGTTTTCATTCTATGCCTAGTTTCAACTTCCCACCCCAAGCCATTCGAGGACAATTTGTGGACTTTATCTAGTGGGGGAAACCATATTGGGAAGCATAAATACATTTTATTAGCTCCCACGTGTGTGTTTATCCATTATCGACACGGTCATGTTGTCCATGCTCACCTAAGTCATTTTAATGCAAAGTTGATGCCCTTGTGCAAAAGTGGCATTTGTCTTACTAATCAAACCCTAGTTCTAGAAATGGTAAGATCAGACCATTTATGGGAAATTGAATCACCATAGAGGGGTTTCCCCATATGAAAACTAGAATCCTAAATCCATTGAAATCAAAGCTTTTGGGATTGGAGTTATGGTTTTTGTTCTATTCCTAGTTGCAACTTGCAACATGAGACATTAAGGGACAATTTGTGTACTTGCTCTGGGGGGCACAAAATCCATATTGGGAAGCATAAATCAGTTCTATCAGTGTATCAGGGTTCCCCTACCTTAGAAGATGATACATGGGAATGGTGTAAATCTTGTATTCTAGGAAAATTATCTTCATATGTATATGGGAGTAACCCCATAGATGGTCTCTTGGATTGCATCAAGGATAAATATGATGCATGTATGTTCTAGGTTGAACTATGTCAAGCAAAAATATGGCATGTTCCTATAAATGTTCCACCAAGTTTCTAGGACACGAGAGTGGGAAAATGTACATTAGGGACGTGTGAATTCCACGTCCTAAATTTAGGAAAATATGGGGACAAGAGGATGTCAAGGTCTTTAAAATTAGTAATATATATATATATATATATATATATA
>LPNX011200614.1:103245-116289 GCA_001517045.1 Pseudotsuga menziesii
GTAAATAAAAATAGTAAATTCATTATAGTAAACACAATTGTCATTTTATTACTGATTTATGAATCATTTATCATTTGGTATTTTAATTTCACATTGATAAATTATAAGTTTATAATACATGCACATCTTCCTTTATATTTTTGAATTATAAGAGTAACCAATAGATGGAAGTTTAAAATATTAAAATCATAAAACAAAATCATAGACAAGTCATATAAAATATTAAACACCTTCAATTTCAAAGATTCAAAAGAGTGATGAGACAAAGGCTCAGTGTGAGGTTGGTCATCAATGATAGTATCTACTTCTAGAGTCACAACATAAATTGAAAACTAACAATGGGCAATAAACAATGAAAATAAAAGTACCGAAAAGAAAGTTGAAAGAATCAAAAGAGAATAAAGGAGAGAATTCCATGTATAGTCCTCCTGATGCATCCACTAGATGAATCCATCAAAACCATCAAAGGGAGTGTCACTATCTGACTCAGAGTCACTCTGATGAGTGACTTCCTCTTAGTTTGTGAAAATCTAATTGGCTTAGATTGAAGATATGTGTAGCATGTTTTACGCGACAAAGGTTGTTGAAACTTATTTTTGACTTATTTCATTGACTTATGTTTTCTCATTGCAACATATTTTTCTTGCAACCATTATCATGATCAATGCGTATGACCCCTTCGAATTAACAAAAAACATAATTTTAAATTAGATTTAGAATTAGCGTGCATGTAATGAGTTCATTGAACTATTGAAAGATAAAATTAGTTTTCTCCATTACCATTATGCTCTCATAACACAATGTTGCATGTTCCAATAAGATAATATGCAATGAGTGACTTTAGAAATAATTATATACATTTGAGTAGCATAATTTATTAATTTGTAGAAGATATAAATAATCACATGAACATGTGGAAACTCAAGAGAAATATCAATAAAATGATTCATGCATTGATACCCGATTGATTATAATACAAAATATGGAAAAGCAGGTGGCCCTTAATTTCCTATCAATGTACATGTATCCCTAAGTAAAACGATGTTCATTTGTACCAAAGTACATCAATCCAATAGGACACATCAAAAATCAATCTTTCTCTTGTTTTCCCCTTATTTCCTTTATCAACCATCTCCTTAGGATTTCTCTACGTCTTAGGAGTCTACAAATCAAAGATGATTTTTTTATCAACCAACTGCACTAATAGATTACCACTAACAAACTTAAAAAATTAAATTATGGAGAAATTATTTAAGGAATACACTCACCAAATCTAGTTGGGCTATCGACGACTGCGATGTGCTCATGGAAGTCCTCTCTATAATTCTTCTCTATAATTGATCATATGTCGATTAATTCAACAATTAGCAACATGTGTATTTAAGTTGAATAAAAATACTTGGTTATCATTGAACATCTCACCACAGGAGGAGACTGAATCAAACCCATGGAGTGACCAGAGGGGCCAGGAACTACTGCTACTAATGGCTACAGTCACCAAATGCTAAAATAGTTAGACATGCATGAATAAACAATACACTTAAATGATTATACTATGTATTGAAATAGTTACCTCTATATGACTTGTTTCTATTGTATATGCAACGCTAACTACAACATCAATGACCCTTGTTATGTTAGGCATAGATGGATCTCCCATATGTCTACTATAGAGGACATATACACCTTTTCTATGAGTAAAACCTTTCATATACACTTAACCCTTCAAAAAATTTGGAAATTAGTGAGCCCATAAAAGTCTCAAAGAATTAAGGAAACCATTTTTTTCAGAAAAATGGAAATTAAATCTTTAAAAAGAAAAATAAATTATGTGTTATTTTAAAAGAAAGGAATATTTAAAATTTAAAAGGAGAAAAAGGAGCAGTAATCATTGAAATTCCAAAGTGTAAAGTGTTGGTTTTTCTTTATTTATGATTAGATTATCTAGGATATTTATCTGAAAGAATAACAAGTACAACAAGATGCATAATATATAAAGCATACACGAGACACAAAGATTTTCACTGAGGAAATAATAAAGGAGAAAACCCTGCAAACTTCCTCATAATAGTAAGATGGTCTAAAACAGTAATAAGAAGTATTCAATAGATATCTATCTTTCCTCCTTTGTCTCTCTATCTCTCATCTGAACTTGAGAGTGTGAGGTGTGTATAAATGAGGGAGAGAACCTCCCTATTATACCCTTTCAAGTCACTGACCAAACATAAGAATGGGGCCCACATGTCTTCCCTAATAGGGCCGAATTCTCCCAAAGAGACTCCAAATACACATTACATGATGTTACACTGGGGACTGTTGCCTTGAATTACAATGGAGGTTGTACCTCATGGTCTAGAAAAAATTAAGGCATCCTGGCAAGGGGGTAAACACATCCCCAATTGGGGTAAAACAACATACAATGATAATATACATCTGAATATCTTCCAATGTTACAAATACATCAACACTCCCTATTAAATAGGAAGGTATTCTCTCTCTTCACAGTCATCAACACATCTGGTTGATTCTTCATCGCAGAGTCATCATCATGGACTCTATCATCATAGTTGATTCCATCATCTTCTTATTATCGATCATCGAATGGTACCATCTGTCATCGAAAGTTTCTACATAGCCATCCCTCTCTTGACCGGGTGTATTCCTAGTCCTCATCCAGGTATTTATCACATCTTGAGTAAGCCTTCTTGTAGGAATGGTTCATGACCTTTGTTATATTGCCACAAAAATAGCCTACATCTCCTACCTTCATCTCATCGTATCCAAATAATCTATTTTTCTGTGCAGAAATCAAGACAAATAATTTTTTTTTAGATGTAGGAAACCTGCGTTCTTTCACCATAGTAGTAAGCCAAGATAATTTTCACATCATTAAGATAACCTGTATCTTTTACTATGTGAGAATGTCCTAGGAGCACACTCAATGCATTAGATATTTGCACTATCAACCTGCATTCTATCAATAGAACCTCCTAGGTGCAACTCTCGTGCTTCATGAACTTATCATATCAACATGGGAAAAAACATATATAGATAATATGCAAGGACAGATTACGACCAAAAAAATTTCTACATCAGGACCTTTTACGTTCTCTGCTCAACATCAAGGACTCATTACATCTAAACAACCCACGTCTAGGATATTTTATGTTCATACAACCTTCAGGGCGTATTACATCCAAGTAACTAGCATACCATGCCAGGTCTCATTTTACACTTGGACAACCCATAGGGCGTATTACATTTGAGTAACCAACGTACCACGCCGGGTCTCATTTTACACTAATCAACATAAACTTGTAGGTTAATCTTCTGATTCGCATCATATTTGAGCCCATAATCCACTGTACCTTTTAGGTACCTCAGAACATGCTTTGAATCTAGCAGGTTGACATGTCTTTGATCCATCGGGAACCGGCTCAGGTTGTTCACCACAAATCATATGTCTGGTCTCATATTCTCCAGATACATCAATGATCCAACCATCTGACGATACATCATGGAATCAAGCGACTCAGATGAAGCATCACTCAGAAGCTTCAAGTTAGATGCCATAAGTGTGGCTATTGCCTTGTAGTCCAAAATTCCAAATCTTTTCAGAATCTCCACTACATACTTCCCTTATCAAAGGAATATTCCATTTGCATTCTACCACACCTCCATTCTTAAGAATTAGTGCATCATACCTAGGTATTTCATCTCGAACATTGTAACAAGTATCCTCCTTGCATCTGTAATGAGTTCCTCTTCGCCTGTCAGAAGCAAGTCATATTCAACATATAGTAGGAGTATCATAGGTCTTCTGTATTCCACCTTTAAATAGAGGTTGGAATCTGCTTTAATCTTGGTAAATACAAATCTCATCAACTATTTTTCCATCCTTTCGTACCATGTCCTAGATGCTTTTTTCAATCCATACAATTCCTTCTTCAATTTGCACACATGGGTCTTCCTTTCATGTGTCTTGAATCCTAGTAGTTGTTCCACGTATACTTCCTCCTCAACCACACCATCCAAGAAATATGTCTTGACATCCATCTAGTTTGTTTTCCATTTCATAACTGTTTCCGAAGAAAGTATGGTCCTACTGGAAGTGTACGTATCCATGGGTGAAAATGTCTATTCGTAGTCTATTCTTTCTTCCTATGAGAATCCTCATGCTATGAACCTTGAATTGTATTTCTTGATGCTTCCATCTGCAACATGCTTGATCTTGTAGATCCACTTCAAAGTCAGGATAGAATTCTTCTCCTATCTTGGAACTATCTCCCAAAGCATCATTCTTCATGATCAAATGATATTCCTCGATCATAGCATCCTTCTGTTCTTTATTTTATGCATCATCCTCTTCATAGCTGGAAGGTTCTCTATAAATGATGTCACACATCAGGGCCACATAGCTACTGTAGGGATTTTCCCTCTTTCTCTCTCTATGTATTCCCTCTAGAGCGACATACCTTTTAACTTCTTGTATGAGCTCCCATGCTAGCATGATGGTTTCCTCTTGTGGGAGTCCTTATCAAGGAATTTCTCTACCGAGTCTTGTGGTTCTATCATGTCATGATATTCATGGTCTTCTGGAATTGCTTCTCCAATTCCCATATCTCGTACTCTCGTCTCTTCAAGTTCCTTGAATTCCTAGATAAGATTTCTCCTAGATTTGAAGTATGACAAGTATTCACCAAAGGTTACATCTCTATTGATGTCGGTCTTCTTGAATACTGGGAAGTATATTTTTTACACCTTTGATGTATCATTGTATCCCATGAATATACCATTCCTTCTAGAAGGATTGAGCTTGGTCATTTTCTCCTTGGGATATGTATGTACATCGTGAAACCAAATATTCTCAGATGGCTGAGTTCTGGTTTTTGTCCTGAGAAATATTCTTCAGGAGTCTTGTTGTCAAGTACTCGATGTGGAGTAGGATTCTATACATACATAGTTGTTCTTTTTTCCTCCACCCAAAGGTGAATAAGTAGATCCTGTCCATGCAACATAGCTTTTGCTACCACCACGATGGTTCGATTCTTTCGTTTCACAACCCCATTCTACTGAGGATTGTATGGAGTTCTCAACTCCCTCTTAATCCTGGAATCTCGGCAGAGTTCCTTTAATTCTTCTAAAGTGAACTCTCCTCCATTATTTGACCATATAGTCTTGATATTCCGATAAGTATCCTTCTCGACCAAGGATTTATATTCCTTGAACTTACTGAAAACTTCACTTTTCCCTTTCAAGAAATATATCCAAGTCTTATCTGAAAAATAATCTATAGAGGAAACATAGTACACATACCCACTTAATGAGCTAGAAGACATGGGTCCACATAATTCAAAGTGTACTATCTCAAGTATTCCTTTAGCCTTTCTCTCACTATTGGGGAATGTCTTCTTTACATTCTTTCCTTGTGCGTATCCTTTGCAAATTCCTTCATGATTTGTTTGGATCTATGGAAATATTGAGGCTTCTTCACTTTCCATTGATAGTGCTCTGTAGTGCACATGTGAAATCCTTCTATGCCATAGTTCACTTGGTTCAAATGACTCATGAACCAGTGCTTGTTGAGGATGTCCCTTTAGCTTGTACTAGCCTCCATCTTCTTCTCCAATCACTGTTGCATCCTTTGTTGTCTTTCCTCTGGGATACATCAAAACTTGGAAATCATAAAAATAAACCCTAATTCCTTTTGCATCTAGTGAAAATATGGAGAGAAGGTTCTTCTTCAATATTGGAACATATAGCTCATCCTGCATCATTTAAACATTTCTCAGAGTCAATATTGTATGAAGCTTGTCCACTCCCTTTTGTGGGGTTTTGGTAATCATCCCTGAGTTTCACCTTGTGGGATGAATCATGTTAATATATATTAATGAACGATTCCAATCACTACTCTTCATGTGAGAGAGTTCCCATAAGTGCTGCAATTAGCACACACCCTTAATCTGAGTCATCCTTCTCCACTCTGAATATTTTGTTTGTTGGTTCATCATATTTGGAAACATGAGCATGGTGTCTCTTTTTCCTGATAGGAAAATCTCTTGAAAGTGTCCCTTTTCATAACAAGTGTATAATCAAACATTTGAAGTGTCTCTCTTGGTATTCTTCAGTTTCTTTTCTTTCTTCTTGTTGTGATGAAATGTTTCCTTCTTCTCCTTCTTCTTGAAGTTCTTCCTAGTGTGAAATTTGAGAGATTGATCTTCATTTCCTCCCATCTTCTCTTCTCTTGTCATGAGTAAAGCTTCTTCTTGGGCACATTATTCTTAGATTCTGTTGAAAGAGAGATCAGCCTCCTGCACGCCTCCTGGCACAAATCCCTTGAATTAATGAGTCCCATTATTTAGGGATACCATTCAAGGTAGTCATTACAATTTCTCCTTCTTTGACATTCTCCTCAACTGCTTCAAGTTTAATTTTATTTGAGAAACCCTTGTGAAGTAAGACTGTATAGTCTTTGATTTTGGTATCTTCACATTCTTCAACTTGTTCCTCAAAGTCATCTTTGGGATAATCTTCTTTCCATCGAACATATTTGTTAAAGCATCATATACTTCCTTCCGTGTCTTGAATGAAGACACATGGGGGATCAGGTGATCCTTAATAGAATTTGCAATGATTCTCTTAGCCTTAGCCATGCTTTCTTATGACCAGCCCTGGCCTCATCTCCCTCTGGTTCTAGAACTTCTTGTAACATAACCATAAACCTGAACAGATCCTTAGGGTGCGAAGTATAAAAACTCTTCTAGTAACTTATTATGTCCCACCAATTAAATTAAATTCATTTATTACTTAAACTTATAATCATTCCTAAATATTAAGAGCTTACAAAAAATAATCGATCAAATGCTAACTCACATAACAAAATCTCAGTAAATACAAAGTCCATAATGACTCTTATCTACGTAATATATGGCACTCTTGGTTGTTGTTTCTTTTATACACAAGATGTTCCCTTTCCTAGTAATCATAATCATAATGTTATATACAAAAGTGCATAGTTACCTTATATTCACCCATTTATTCTAATGATTCCCATACACGAGTATTCATATTTGTTCTTGAGACATTGTTCATCCTTTAAGTAAACTTAACACCCAATTGCATTAGGAGGTTCTTTCATAACACTGAATACTATAATACTGACACATGGATTATATTAGTCGCATGATAGTAATTTGAATGAAATGACAATTACATTTAAACATGTCTTTCAGTTATGGTTAAAACACTCCATAACAATAAACCATATACTGTACTCGATCTCCTAGGCACAATCCTTGGAGGTGAAGTATGAGTCTCTTGAGTTGGCTAAGGATTAAACAACAAGGTTAGATGACCTTATTATCTTAGATGATAAAAGAAAAATTAATTTATAAAATATGTACATATACAAATTGATTTCTCTACACTTGTCTTCCGACGATTAGTCTAATGCCTTTCCACCATTGGAACACATCCTCTACAACCACTACTTGCAAGTCATGTTATTTCAATGTACATAATAGCACCATAAATCAAAGTATTAATATAGAAATCTAAGCCACATAATAACATGATAAAATATTTCCATAATCAAACTTTCAAAGTTAACTATTACAAATACCACTTTAATGTGAAAAGAACTTGTGCGACTGAAAGCATGCCTACGACTTTCCTCCTAACCTTTGGCTCTTTTTGGCATATGTTATTCCTCATAGAACCACTACTGAGATGGGCGACGAATCCATGAAGCTGAGTAAATATCTATAAACTTTCCAGGATCTCTCATCATGATCTATATGTTAAGATTACTCATTGATAAAAAATAATTTACCAAAACATAGCAACTCCTTAGCAGTTAACTGCACACACAAAATTTAGTATTTACATAGTAATACTAGTATTTACAAAGGTTGATCCCCCTTTGAGCTCACTCAACTCTCCTTGATGTATTTTCTCATAGATAATTGAAGACTTCAAATTCCATTAACCCTCTCATAGATCATTTAATATATGAAACTCAAATTTTTTTATAAAGATTGGATCATACAAAAAATATATCTTTCGGATCTCACAATTCTCCTTTCATAAGCCAGATCAAAACAAACATTCGAAAATTCAACTTCATACACATATATTGGTTCTTTCTCGGATATGATACTTGTAATTTCATATCCAATTAAAAACGTGATTAAAGGAAAAATTGCCACTAGAGAACTTGATCTCACTCACGGATCATATTTTTAACCTTTGATGAGCTAGTTAAACATGATCAAAGGAAAAGCATAATCATAGGTTGGGTATCACTCATCGATCATATATTTAACATCATAATGGAATCTACTCATCCCAAAATCAGATCTTGAACTCACGATTTAATACAGTCGAGATTGCGAACAATTTAAGAATTGGATCACACAGACATCAGATCTGGAGCTCCCGATTTATAACCATCAATATTGGAAGAAATTTAAGAATTATATCACATAGGAATAAAATCTAGAGCTCACGATTTACTACAGCAATCAATTTAAGAATTGGATCACACAAGCATCATATCTGGAGCTCATGATTTAATACAGTCAAGCTTGGGAACCAAAAACATCAGATTTGGAGGTCACGATTTAATACAACAATTTAAAAATCGAATAATGTAGATATAAAATATGGAGCTCGTGATTTAATATAGCAATTTAAGAATTGAACAATGCAGACATCAAATCTATAGCTCACGATTTAATAAAACAATTTAAGAATTGAACCATGCAGACATAAAATATGGAGATTGTGATTTAATACAACAATTAATTTAAGAATTGGATCACAAAGGCATCAGATATGGAGCTCACGATTTAATACATCAATTTAAGAATTGAACCATGCAAACCTAAAATCTAGAGCTCACAATTTAATACAACGATAAATTTAAGAATTGAATCACGCAGACATCAATATGGAGCTCACAATTTAATACAACAATCAATTTAAGAATTGAACTACACAAACATCCAATATGGAACTCACAATTTAATACAACATATTAAGACTTGAATCACACAGACATTAAATCTCTTGCTCGTGATTTAATACATCAATCAATTTAAGAATTGGATCACACATGCATCAGATATGGAGCTCACAATTTAATATAGTCAAGAGTTGAGAACAATTTAGGAACATGGTTTCAATACAATCAAACTTTGGGAATGGAAAATAATGCTCATAAATCATACACACCATTACAGATAGAGGGGAAAATTTTACAGAGATTTGAACCTTCATACCTACAATGATTTGAAGAGGGTGAGCTCTCACTCCCTTATCCTCGAATGGTTTCCTTTTAGATCTGCTTGCAAGTGTAGAAGAAGGGTCGCCAGTTTCGAAGGTTGGACTCTCCCTCATCATTCCCCATTCACCATCATTTCCTTCCTTCCCTAAAAAATGCCCCCCTCCACTCAGAAATTGTAGACTTCAAAAATAAAATCCTTCTTCTTCTCAAGATGAAAAATGGTAGTGGTCAAACTCCACATTTTCTTTTCACACAAGGAGGTGTTCCTCTTTTCTCTTATCATAATATTTCGACCATCATGGGCCATTCTCATTTGAAGTAGTAGTAAGTATATTTTTAACAATATTATATATATACAATAGTGTTTTTCTTAACATCCCTCTATACATGTTATAGATAATATTTTCATTTACCTTCGATTAGGTTGTATTCTCATTTGAAAGTAACAGTAAGTATATTTTTAACTATATTATATATATACAATAGTTTTTCCTTAACATTCCTTTAGATAATCCTATATGCATAGGGTTACTAAACATATAGTCGTGTCCTAGTGCAAGTGGTTAAGGTGCTAGAGTATGGTAAGGGAGGTCATGTGATAGACCCCTATGTAGGCCCTTTTTAGAGTACAACCTAAATGTAATTCAAAAACATAAAGGTCTAGTTTTTTACCATTAAACTAGGTGTAATGTCTCATGTCATAAATTAGTTTTGAAGGTTTTGATGGACATAAATATCACAAGGAATTTTTCACCTTTTAAAGAAATTTTGGTCAATCATAGTATATTATTCAATTTAACTAAACTATGTTACTATTCCATTAACATTTAAAACGTCTATTCGACATAACTAAATGCCTATATGTTATCTTTAAATACTTTTGATAAAGGTAGATCTCATCCACAGTTTTAGGAGCTTATAATTTACTATTACTGATGTTTAAGTCCAAGGTGAATATTTTTAACCATCTTCCCTTTTGGTATGTCACCAAAACTATAATGATTTCAAGTCAAAGTTAGTACATACCCCAAGGATTCATTAGTTATTTATCTTCCCCCTAGTTGATTTATCCCCAATCCTTCTTTAGTCATGCCAAGCTTTTAGCCTCCTAACCCTATCACTTGCATCCACAATTTTTTTATGAAGTTAGAATCGGTACTTATAGTTCCATTTACTTACACTTTGTACTTCATATCAAGGTAGTAAGGGTATGTTACATTCTTTTCCCATTAGAATTAACATTGTCCTTGGTGTTTCAGGTTCATCAAAATTTTTGTCGTCATTTCTTCTTCCATTTTTCATTGCTTGCGCATATTTTGTGATATTCTCCAACTTTATTATCATTTAACATATTCTTTGCAAATTATTATGAGGTCTACCTAGAATATCATCATTAACTGTGCATACCTCTAATTCCCAACAAAAGGATGCATAAGTAAAAATTGTTTACTTAACCTTTTTGAAGTTCCATTCTTCATTATGTCCCCGACAGGGGATATATATGATTTGCTTAGGTGAATTAATTTAGGAGGAAGATTTAAATTTTTCACAATTCAAATGTTTTTGGTATAGTTTGTATCAAATTTTTTGGGAGGATTATTTAAATTTTAATTTATCCAGCTTCCTATTGGTTCATATAGGTGATGTAGGCTTGGGAATTTGTGCCCCAAGACCCAGCACCAAGCTGGCATAAGCAGAAAATGATCATTTTGTGCCACACATCTTACATTGTGTGGACAAGAATACGATGAACATAATGTTTTTGCAGATGGTTTAATAAAAAAATAAGGTGTATATAGTTGTTGGCTTATATTCTCAAGAATAAACCACGGATGTCTTTTCAAAAAAAAGGCTGGACAACATTGTTGAATTCATGAGTCACAGTGGTATTTAAAATAAAATCTAATGCATATTAAAGGTGACAACATGGAAATTATGCAATCAATGGGTTGCACACTGCACAATTACTGGCCCCAACAACCTACTTGTCTTGTCACAAAATCTTGCAGTGAATACATCTCTCCCTGGAAAGAAGTTTAAGTATCTCTGACAACTCTGAAGGCTCTTTCTTGGAGCTGCCCTTGTGATGACCTGTGTCTATCTGCATCTGCATGCACGTATCTGCTATCATTTTCTTCCTGCAGCCACCACTTTACATTTGCATGCATTTCTTTGATAACATTTTCTAAATATATAAATTGAAGAAACCCAATCAAATCCTTTTAATTTAATAAGAGCATCAATGCCTAATTTGTGCAAGGCTCAAACTAATTTCCTTTAGCGTAGTGATAGCTTATTCGGTTACCCTTTGTGAGACCAAGACCTAAAAATATATTTACTCAGTTACCACGTTACTTATTGTTATAGCGGATTTCACCACACTAGGTGAATCACACATTGTATGGCCTTCCCCCGTCCCGTTGCAGACTGATTAGCCCTTATGGACCACTTTTTGTCTTTTGATGTGTCCTTGATCATCCCTAGAAAACATAAGAAAAGTGATATATGCGTATTTTACCCCGATAACCATGTACATACGCGGATATTCCCCTTATAGTCACGTACATCGGGATGTGTGCATAATCCAAATCCTTTTGGAGCGTTGCTTGACTTGGATCCAACTCATATGACTCCTGGCCTTCCATATGCCTTGAGATCGCAGGGATTCGACCTTTCAGTATCCCTTTGAAAAGCTATATAAGGAACCCCTTGATACATTGAAAGCAGAAGAGGGAATTGAGAGTAACGAAACTATAGTCCATTGTTTCCAGAACTTATGCTTGAGTCTGCATTCCTTTCTCCCTTGGAGCACTGTTGTGTTCTTCCCATGCTTTCCTTTTGCTAGTGAGCTTTCTATCTGAGTGATGGAGGATTGAGGTGGTGGAGGCCTAAGTGGGGGATTCAGTTTCTCTAGTTCGCAGACGTGCCGTCAGAGGTTGTCACTTGTAATATCTGATTCATATTAATAGAAATATCTTTTCATGTCTAGTAATGTGTATTTGAATGAATATTGTATCCATTGGAATATGTCAAATGCTTTTACATTATTGATTATATATGCTAGAATAGATCTAACACCATGATATATAGTATGCTTGTATTGTTTACTTATTGTTGAGGAAGTATTATATCCATTCAAGATGAAGATTGGAAAGCTCAACGGGGATCTACTTCAACCGTCCGGAATAAGGTACGAGGTTCGATCCTTTAGTGTTAGACATTTTATTTCTATTGCATATTGGGAAAGATTGATTTCTGGACTCTAGTTGTCTGTTGTGGTACCCCAAGCCATAGGAATTTCTCTCCATAACAGAATTGGCGACTTTGCTGGGGAGTTCCTAGTAACTGTCCTTTAGGGGTTGATTTCTTGGCATTCAATGTATTTGAATTGCTCTCTCTCTCTTATTTCTGTGTCAGGTATGGGGGCATGTATGCTTGGTAGAGCCTGATTGGTGTGAGTTTAGTCTCAGCCTGTCTGTTTGCCTTGGATTTGTGCATATTTTTCTTCCTGTACGTGTGTTTGCCACTTACAGTCACGTATACACGCGGTTTCCCCTGGGATTTCTGCGTATACACGCGGGTTCACTGCGCACAGTCGTGTATACCCTGGTTTTTACCTTTTTTGGAAGATAGTGGATTGCTGGGTGAATTTTGTTAGATGCTGAGTCTCCTTTGGCACTTCCTAAGTCTGTTAATACCTCTGTTTCTGACCAGAAACGTTTTTTTTTTTTTTTTTTAGCCTAATTTTTTTTTTTTAG
>LPNX011200614.1:116355-254371 GCA_001517045.1 Pseudotsuga menziesii
CATTAGAGTACTTTTACCTTAGTGCTTTGCTGGAATGTTGTTTATGTGTGCTTGAAGAGTCTGGGGTGGGTAGAATCATTCTTTTTCTTTTTGTATCTCTTTATTTTCAAAAAATCCAAAAACATTTGCGTATCATCATGGATTGCATTTTGCATTTTGTATTGTACTTGCACTAGATCTAGATTTGATTTGGAGTAATAGTTAGGACTTCATATAGGGAAATTTGCATTCAGCATTTGAAGAAGAAATTGTGCATTACACGTAGTACGCATACCCTCTTTTCATGGACACAATGCATTTGCATTGATTGTTAGGTGTGCATTTTGCTTCTTGTTGCGTCATAACACCATTAGTTGCACGACCATATCCTATTTTTGAGTAATAAAGCCAACTAAAATCAACGCTAAATAAAATGAATTACACTCTTTTCTTTTCTAGGGTGCACCAACAAGCTTAGGTTTTAGGATCTTGGAATAGTTCATTGTAAGTTAATTCTCCAAGATCACTAAACGACAACAACTAGGTGTCTGTCCAGGGAGTGTGTGAAATCCATAGTATATCCAGCGTTCTCAGGATCCTCCTCTCAAAAGGGAGTTAAGCACAAGGCAGTGTGAGCGGTTGTTGATTGGGATAACTCTTGGTCGGTAACTGTGTAGTATCGGCGATATAGCTAGGATTGTATTCGTATCTGGGGGATCTTTCAAGAGTTTCAGGATTTGCTACCCTGCCCATACGGTCAATCCCGTCTGCGACTGTCCGCCTGAGCTTTGATTATATTGAGGTGACCTTAGTGACCTTACCTAGGATATCGAGGGGGTACTTGTAGAGGTTATTCTGCATGTGTCCCGGCCAGGTTAGGGTTGGACAGCATAGTCACTTTACACGTTGAAGCTGAGGGCCACAATAATTGGTTACATACCTCCGCTTGTGGTGACAAGAACCTCTCAAGCCTCTCCTAGGCGAGACATACCGGCCACATTCGGGAGCTCACTTATCCAGCCCTTATTTGATTGCATTTGGCTTTAGATTTTATTAGTGATTGCTATTTGCACGCTAGTTGGCCTAGGGTTGACGTAAATACAGAGTCTTTGCTAATTTTTGAGTCATTGTGGAGTCGAGTGCGGTTTCGCGTTGTTCTCGTCGTTTAGCAGGACTTACACCTTCTACTTATACTCCTCCTTTGGGAGAGGGACCTAGACAGTCTAGGCGAACCATGTCACACATTGATTCACACACCATGGGAGATCATTCAGAGGATACATCTGAGCCACCTCCTCCCATTCACGTTGACGATGGAGAATTCACGCCTACTTATGACCCTTCACCCGAACTAACTGAGTTAGGACCTGTGATTTCGAAGATAGGAACCATGCATGATAGACCTGTTCATTCTAGGGTTGACCCTTCATTGACACATTACTGGTATTGAATGCCGGAAGACGCCGAGACTCACATTGAACCTGCCAGTACTAGCTATGGTAGTTATGCTACGACTGGTTTTCCTATGCACGATTTGACATTTCATGTTGAATCCGATTTTGAGCCTAGCACTGTGCCTGGGGGAAATCCCATGCCTTACCTTGTGGAGAGGTTTGGGAGTACTAGTCACATTGCACCTTCCATCCCAGTGGTGGAAGCTCCATCTTATATACCTCCTAGGTCTAGAGTTAGTGATCCGATAGGGATACCAGGTCCCAGACGAGTGACGATAGGCACTAGTACATATATTCTTATAGAGATTCCTTTGTCCTCGCTTTCGAGTTCTTCAAATGTAAATCCTCCACCTTACTCATGTAGTCCTTCGAGTCGGCATGTAGATACGAGTCAGATCCGTACTACGATTACTAGACCAATTGTGTCTCAAGCCTACATACCGCCCGTGGTTTCGGGAGGTTATGTTCATGTTTCTAGAGGTCATATTGCTACTTCCACGACATATATCCTTACTTTCGATATGTATATTCCTACTTCCGGAATGTATATCCCTACCTATGGAGTGTCTCATGGGGCATCGCAAGCGATGACCTATGGACCCTATTATGGGATGCAGTACGGACAGGTCTCTTCACCTTACGGAGGTGGGTATTCACAAGCTGCTTACTCTCCCAATTACATCTTTGTAGCTCCTACTAGTCAAGGTCCACCTCATTATGCTACTTCCACACCACCCTATACGGGTCATACAGGAGGAGGTCACTATGGCTAAGGTCATGGTGGTAATCAATCCTATATGAACTAGGGAGCGGTCCATAGGCCTCATCATCCTAGGCTCCCTTTCCTCACGACACTCAATCTACCTGACTTATCGAGACTTATGAACGATCTTGTGGCTCATGACCCGGCTTGGCTGGCTGTCCCTACCAAGCTTCCCTCGGACATACCTAAGTTCGAAGGAAAACTAGGAGAGGATCCGAGCGAACACGTTACGACATTCCACCTATGGTGCTCTTCCAATTCATTGCATCAGGACTCAGTCTATTTGAGACTATTTCAACGCAACCTTACAGGGCCTGCAGTGAAATGGTATATAGAGTTACCTAGGGGTGCCTTTACTTTGTTCGACGACCTTGCGATGACTTTCCTTAATCACTTCCAGCTACCAGTGCGTTATGATGTTGGTACTGAACTCTTGTCAACATTTCGGAAAGATAAAGCCACCCATATTTCTGATCATATTCAGGAGTCGCGTAGACGGAAGAGATTAATTAAAGCCTTTATACTGCCGGAGTTCCTCCTTGAGTGGTTCCTCAAATATTTATTGCCATATATAGCGAAGGATGTTTCCACATCCGGAGTACAGAATGAGGAACAAGCCATATTTAGGGCACAGGAACTAGACTTGATCTATGCTCAGTCTGGTTTGTTATATGAGATTATACCTAACACTCCTCGTTCTTGTTTCGATCCCAAGGTCAAACCTGGACCACATGCCGACGGCATTGTGGGTTGTGCAAGTAAGAAACCTACAGGTTCGGTTGTGAAACAAGTTGCTTAGTTTTCAATCAACCAATCTACCTCGGGGCAAGCTACGACTTCATCTCGGCCTACCCAAACGGTTAATGTACTTGGTGTACAATCGTCTCACCAAAAGGGTAACCAACAACCCGGACGGAATAGAAAAAAGGGTAAAAACAATAATAATAAAAAGGGTGGGAGTAAGAATGAGAATGCCAATAATAATGACAAGAGTGGTAAAAATGATGGGGGGGACAAGCATAATAAACGTAACATTAAGTTTCCTTGCAAGCTATGTAAGGACGATCACCTCACTTAATTGTGCCCTAGAATGGATGAAGCTTCGAAGTTCATAGCACAGGGCCCAGCTGTGTTAACGAACCCTTTACCGCATAACCAGAATATGAACTCAAAGTCCCATGATCAATCTAGTGATGATGATCTAGCTGAAACTAGTGGTCGTGGGTGCATTAATATGGTTCGTGCCGCGAAAGTTGTGATTCGTGCGAAAGATTATACTTCGTCACAACCCAACCCAGGGAAAGAACCTGATCCACCAGGAACCCCTTTTCGCATTGAGAAACATACATATAAACCTGAGGCTGCAACTCACATTCCTAAGGGGGTACTTAAGCGTTCAGGGCATAACTCAAATGCCCGAGCCGCCCAAAATGTTCAGTTGTCGAGGACTTGGGCCATACTCCTTGTGCGATGTTTGCATTGGAAGTGCTTCAAAGTTGTCCATCACAAAGGAAGGCTTTGCTTTCCGCTATTGGTGTGAATGGTGATGATTCTTCCTCAGTGATCAAATTTGAAACCACAAGACATCAGCCTCGCTTGCCCTACTATGTGTCCCTTTTGGTGCATGTAGAATGTCTTAATATGATCATCAAGCACACTGTGATTAACGAGGGTGCTGCTGCTTCTGTGATGTCTTTGTCTTGTTGGAAGGGTCTCGGTTCTCCTGAGTTGTCAAAATCTACGACCATGTTAACTGCTTTTGATGGGAGATTGTTTAGGCTGCACGGTATCCTTCCTTCCCTTAAAGTCCGTTTAGGTGGTTGATGCACCCCTTGAATACAATCTCTTACTGGGAAGGAACTAGATGTATAGTATGCAAGTTGTTGCATCTTCCGTGTTTCGCGTTGTATGCTTTCCACATAATGGGAAGATTGTAACGATTTATCAAATGGCATTCAAGAATCCGCCTGTTACTGCATCTTCGGAAGCTTCAGTTCCGAAAGTTGAACATTCCCAGCTGGCAACTGGGAGTGTGGGTGTAGGCATGTATCCATCCCTCCTGAGAACCTTTAGTTGTCATGCACCCATCCTCATGATAGGATCTAGTTTCAATGGTTCTTTGACATCTACGAGATCGGTGCCTTTTCGCACAAGTCATATGGGAGATCCTTGGATTCTTCCTTCACCGAGTCCTTTGAGTGAGGCCATCGAGATGAGCATGCCATTGCCTACAGTCATGATAGCTTACCAAGCTAATCTCCAGTCTGTTGCAGAGCCTTGTTCTTCCTCTTCGTGGATGGAGAAGGAAGACCCCTATGTGCTGCCGGCATGCGCAATATAGTCTTCTCATGCCCATGACTTCCTTGATATGGTTTTCCCTTCAGATGAAGTGATTATCGAGTCTAGGTTGGGAGTTGAGCCACCATGGGAGGAATTCCATCATAGATCGGACTTTCTTCCAGAGCTTGACCGCGTGGAGAGTGAGGAGATTCCTTCGTTGAATTTAGCCATGGAACTCTTACCAGACACTTCACCTTTGGAGGAGCGTTTGGTTCACCTTGAGCAACGCGATGAGCACCGTAGAGATTCCTTGGTGACTCTAGAGGTTAATAAGTGTCGCATAAAGGCCCAATATGATAAGTCTGTTCGTCCGAGAGTGTTTAGTGAGGGAGACTTGGTCCTTTTGTGGGATCAATCGAAAGAACCCTTGGGGGCAGGGAAGTTCAATCCTATGTGGCGTGGTCCTTACGTGGTCAAGCGTGTGTTAGAGAAGGGTGCCTACGAGTTAGTGGATTATGAAGGGACGGTTTTGGCGGAGCCTAGAAATGGGCTCTATCTCAAAAAATACTATGCATGATCTTTAGCCAAGGCTGTTTGTTGTATATTATTGTACAGCTTTTTTGCATAGTTATGTCTTGTTTATCGTGATCGGGTTTGTGATTAGTTTCCATTTTTTGTGGCAGATGTCAATGGAATCTTCCACCTATATAGGATTTGCGGATGGTGCAAGCCGTCACACTCAGCACTCAGCCTCAGCTGCTTGGGTGATTTATACTCCTATGGGTCAAGTACTATCTTCAGGAGGTGTATGTCTATGACCATCTTCCAACAATGTTGTTGAATATAGTGACGTTATCGAGCTTCTACGGGATTCCATTTCGCATGGTGTTCTCTCTCTTGAGGTACGTCTTGATTCAGAGTTAGTAGTGTCACAGCTCAATGGTTTGTACCATGTTAGAGATCCAACGTTATTGAGGATATTCTTACGTGTGAGATTGTTAGAACGGAAATTTGAGAGTATAACATATATACACATTCCAAGAAATTATAATCAAGTTGCTGACTCATATGCTAACTATGTGTTAGATTGGCATTTGTTTCATTCATCATAAATTAATCATAAACACAATTTTTACACATGTAAATAAATAAACCGATCACCATAAAACTTTTTTATATATAAAAAATGTGGTAATACATAGTGTCATAATACAAAATTGGGGCTTTGAAAGCCACCATCATATACACGGTAGTACAAAATAGATACACTCCCAGGTGTCTAGTCCTTTGGAGGTGGAGGAGGGTTGTGATCATGATATGTCACAACGGCTCTAGCAAGCCACCGGAATAAACGCACCCATGTGCGTGGTACACCCACCACCTGTCTCTGCATAGCCTCAGGCAAGTCCTCAACTTGCGCCATGGGAGCCCTGTGAGTCAATCGCATGAAGTTGGTATGAATGCTTTGGAGCGTTCGCTCCGCATCCACACCGGTGATATCGTCTTCTCTTCCCCTCTGTCTATGATGTGGGAAGCCCTCTGGTCATCGTGGTCCCACATATGCACATGAATAGTATATTTCATTATGTATTGTCACCCAAAAACATGTCTTTTTGATTCCATATAATCAAGAAAACACAAAAAAATTAAATACTTCAAATTTTTTTTAAAAAAAGAGTGAGGGTCGAGATTCATTACCTATGTCTCCATATGCTGATCCTGGTGGCAATGGCATGTCCGGATCCCCCCGGAAATCTATCCTTGCATAGGGGTAGTCATCTATGGCAACAATCTATCATCGCCACCATGGAAAAAAGTCAGCTGGATAGGGGTTGGCCACCCTACCACCCGCCAGTCTATGCATCACATCTGCCCAACGTCATTGGGCTGGATCTTGAACTCTGTGGAGAGGAACATCCACTCTAGGGCTCAATCCTGGAACACACTCAAAGAAAAACGTGCTCAAAATGCTGCTGAACCTGAATTTCCGTATCCTACCTTCTTTACACTCACTAAGCTGGTGTTTCATGTTGCTCAGTAGTGAAGTACTCCAGTCGTAGATGGTCGGTGTCATACACTCCACCACATAGAACATCAGTGGCCGAGAGGCCTGATGGAGTGATGCTAAGCCTGCTATCCTGCCCAGCGTCAGTACTATGGCCTTTAGGCCCAGCACTTGTATAGCGTTGGTGGGAACTTGGCTCCCCACCTTCTCAGTCTCTAGGTAGCAGTACAAAGCTATGTACTCATCGATAGTAAGCCCCTGACCTGGCCCTCCTTGGGCACGAAGGTTCACCATCTCCCCTCGTCTAGATAGACCTGTGATAAAGTAGATATCCTCCACCTCAATGGTGAGGGACATACCGTCTATCCGGAAGGACTCTGAGTCTGCATCCCAATAGTCTACCAAGATCTGTAGTAGTCCTGGTTTGGCCCTCAAGCCACCTAGGCACCAAAACTTGTAGAGTCCGCATCTTCTTAGAGCTTCTTGACCCATTCTGTCGGCCCTTACTGCTTCCTCTACTTCACCATGCTCGCGTTCTCGCCACTCTAGCACCATCCTGCATGAGAAATTGACCAAATGTCCATTAGATTCTTGTAAATCCACTTGCGTGGCGTCATACGCGACTATTTTGCAAACAACCGCGTATGTACGCAGTTTCTAGCCCCTTTTCCGTGTATAGCCAGCCCTATATGCGTAAAAAGCTTCGATACCCACGTGGGCCGCAACGCTCATGTAGAAATGGCCTTAATAAACTTATTTGACCATGAAAACTTGTAAAAATTATATTGAAATGCAAGCTGAGAGCATGAGTAAATACCTGGAAGAAACGGTTGTGAATTCCATCGGCTGGATCTCCTGGAATTTGCAGTTGAAAATCAGAGCTCCAATGGGTAAAGGTTTCAAATGATTTCTATTTTTTACTATTTATAGAAAATTTTTCAAATTTTTGAAATTTTTTACCCCCTTTCCTATAGTTTTGACCGTTTCTAACCATTTTGGATTGTTTCTGACCTAATCTGTGATGTAGAAGACCATTTTCAACGCCGTTTTAGCCTTTGGATTGACCCGTTCATACTGATCTCAGGTATAACGTCTATACTGGCATATAGGTTAGGTTCACCACCGTTTGCATTTTGCATGACGTTATGACCATGTCACTATATCCTTAGGTACGAACCCACTCTATTATGTCACGGAACCTTCTTGCTGCTATAGAAGTGGCATGATATGAGTGGTAGAGCCTCACCTTACATGGGTACCCTAGTTAGCGCCTTATTTTCATTTGCTACCCATGACGATGTTTCTCCCTTTAGGGTGTGGGAGTCTGTTGTATAGTATTGCCATGACATTTACCAAGAGCCTCATACTCCTCTTGATCTTATGTTGGCCATGATCCCCCGGACTCCCTTGTATCAAGTTGTGGATGCATTATCATGAGCTTTGCCTATCTTATAGAGCTTTATGCCGGCTCCCCTGACATTGCGTTTCAGCCATATAGCCCGAGCTTGTCTCATGTCTAGCCATGCAGAGCCTTTCTTTATATCCTTCGTAGCTTGATTCCCTTTTTACCGAGAGGGGATTTTCCCCCGAGTGTCGATATCCTACACATGTATCCTTGCATTGAGCATAGGTATGTTCCATTGCTTGGAACTAGTTTGTTTGCCCTCATGACACTCGTCTCCTCCTAGTTTGTAACTATCAAGCTAGTTTATTATTTTTTCAAGCTTTTCAAATAACTGAAAAAGACTAAAAAAACAAAAAACCAAAAAGCCGAACAAGAAAAGATATTATCTTTGGCAGCTGTCGAGTTGTGTCGTCTTCGAACAGAGCACTGTATATCACATTCATTGGTTGGGTTATAGTTTGACTTTAGGAGCTGTACTCGTTTATCTGAGTTTTATCTGCCTCCTGCATCATAGAGATGTCCCAGTTTGTATATTGAGTCTATGCTACCTTCATTCAGTCACCATACGCCATTATGCTCTTGTTCAAAGGAAGTTGAAACCTGAGCCGGCCATTCCTCAGTTCTCTTGACTTTGCATGTCGGCCATTCCCGGTACAGTTACTGGTTTGTGCACCTTATGATCGAGTCCTTCCACATTATATAGACTTGCTGAGTACCTCGTGTTGGATGATGGGGGATGCCCTAATGCCCTCCTTCCAGCGGATTTCATCCCATCGACTTCAGATCATTTTTTCTGGGATTGGAGTCTAGAGTCATTTTGAGTTCCTTGAGACTTACAGTCATCAGTGGCAGGTTCTCTCGCCATCGATAGTTTTGGGAATACATCAATGTCCCCTGATCGATGGACTCTCTCAAGTGTTCGACCTCAACACATTTATTCACACTTGTTAGTTTGCACTCTAGTGCCTTGATTCCCATTTTCATTATTGGTGGGTGATCTCGTGTCTGTTAACGGTATACATCAATGACCGGTAATCAGACGATGGACTACTATGTTCGACCTCGACACCTCTATTCGCATAGTAGGACATGTACTTGTAGCGGTGTGTGTAGAAGACCTTCCAGATTGGTGGCATCCATTATATGCTACCTCCTTGATCGTGCCAGTGTTCATGAGATTTCAGCTCTCGTGACTTGTTCCAGTATATGTCAGACATTTCCAGCCACTATGGAGATCTTGATCTATTGTATATATTCAGCCTTTGTGGAGATCATGGTCCTTTGTATATATTCATCATGGAGATTCTGATCTATGTATATTGTACGTGGCGATGAACACAAATGTGTTATCATGTTTCATGCCTATTCATGGCCATTGTACTCTTATGTATCCGGGACTGCTATATGTATTTGTAGTTATATGTAGAGTTGTATTATTGTACTATGCTAATTGGGTGGCTGGTCTTCCATTTGGGTACCTTCATCACTCCACTTCTGGGATGGACTTATAATGTATTTCGGCCATCGTATAACCCCTCTGATCTCATACATTAGGGGGCATCTGTTATAGCGGATTTCACCACACTAGGTGAATCACACATTGTATGGCCTTCCCCTGTCCTGCTATAGACTCATTATCCCCTATGGACCACCTTTTGTCTTTTGATGTGTCCTTTATCATCCCTAGAAAACATAAGAAAAGTGATATACGCGGCTTTTACCATGATAACCACGTACATACGTGGATATTCCCCTTATAGTCGTGTACATCGGGATGTGTGCATAATCCAAATCCTTTTGGCGCATTCCTTGACTTGGATCCGACTCATATGACTCCTGGTCTTCCATATGCCTTGATATCGCACGGATTTGACCTTTCAGTATCCCTTTGAAAAGCTATATAAGGAACCCCTTGAGACATTGAAAGCAGAAGAGAGAATTGAGAGTAACGAAACTATAGTCCATTGTTTCCAGAACTTATGCTTGAGTTTGCATCCCTTTGTCCCTTGGAGCACTGTTTTGTTCTTCCCAAGCTTTCCTTTTGCTAGTGAGCTTGCTATCTTAGTGATGGAGGATTGAGGTGGTGGAGGCCCAAGTGGGGGATTCAGTTTATCCGGTTCGCAGACGTGCCGTCAGAGGTTGTCACTTGTAATATCTGATTCATACTAATAGAAATATCATTTCCTATCTAGTAATGTGTATTTGAATGAATATTGTATCCATTGGAATATGTCAAATGCTTTTACATTATTGATTATATATGCTAGAATAGATATAACACCATGATATATAGTATGCTTGTATTGTTTACTTATTGTTGAGGAAGTATTATATCAATTCAAGCTGAAGATTGGAAAGCTCAACGGGGATCTGTAGAAGGAGCAAGTCGACATAAGTCGACTTGAAAGAAGACCGACTTAGTCAGCCGACTAAGTCGATGGGCCGACTAGTCGATGAGCCGACTAAGTCGGTCGGCCGACTAACTAGAAAGATTAGTCAGCTAACTAACAGTCCTGTCGGTTCACCGAACCGATAGGTAGTTATTTGTAACTGTTTGTAAATTGTATATATTAGGCTGTTGATCCAAGCAAAGAACTCAGTTCAGTTCTGTGCCTTGTAAGAACTCATTACATTAATATAATCTGTTTTCCTATCTGTTCTTGTCTCTTGTACCTAATTTATAGTTATGTTTTAGTATGTATTATTGGTAACGTTATGTGATCTGTGAGATTACAACATTGGTTCCATTTCCGGTAGTACATGTCTAAGATATATGCTCACATATGATACCAGAGTAGGAGATCAAGGACTGGTGGGACCGTAAAGTTGCGAACTATTTGCAAAATTACGCAAGACGAAATAGATTAACAGTCGCTGAAGCTAGAGCCAGATTTTTCATAGAGACACATGAAAAATTCGTCGAGTCTATGCCACAACTGTTGAAGCAGCTTCTGGATGAGAAGACTAGATCCAACTAAAGAACAGTAGTTGCTAGATAAACTATTCCGGGGAGGATGAAAAAATATGTCGGAGTGGTTTGAGAAAATCACCGACGACTTCTGTGAAGAGCAAGCAGTTGAAGACCGAACGTCGGTAAAAACTGTCAAAGCAAAATTCTACACAGATTTCATCGAGAAATTCTTGTGCTCCCTGCCGACCTTGCTGTTCAAATTCTTGATAGAGAACGGAGCAGGCCACATTGTCGAACCTAGACCACCACTGTGCGAACAACCACCAAACACCAACTGGGTGGAGAAGCAAAGGAAGTGGGAGAAATTTATTGCCGAAAGGGAGTGGGAATACTTCCTGAGCAAGTGATTCGAACTATCTTGGATTTCTAAAAAGTGTCGGGTAGGCTATGAGGGGGTAGCTGGTCTTGTGTCGAAGATAGAGTATAGTGGATCCTAGTTGACTTCAGGAGGATAGCCGTCACTAGTGATGAAAAGTCGACCGTAGAAAGACTTGAAGAATAGTACTGTACGGAAGTATGTCGGACATCCAGAAATGAGAAAGGGACGAGAGACAGTAGAGAAGGGAAGCACAATGCAAAAGATCCGACGGGCTGCGCAGAGAACAAAACCCTAGGGCCACCGACCATGAAGAGAATCCGCCAGAGTTGGGTCATGACCGACAGGAAGAGGGTTTCGAACAAGAGGTGTCCCATATGGAGGAAGAAGTATGGATAGAGCAGCCATAAGCTCTCCAATTAACAGCTCCCGGAGAAGGAACGACCCTTTTCCCATTAAATCCACATACCAGAATACAGACTATTGTCGAAGACGACCTCCAACTAAGAGTTGGTGACTATAGTATCTGGAGTCGACTAGGCGACAATACGTACACCAGATGACATCTTGTCATACGCTAACCATTTGAAGGGAACTGGGTGACGATTCAAGCGGCACCATCCCTCCGAAGTATCCACTTGCTCTTACCGACAGAGGAAGGAGCACCCCCCTCGCCAAGTACAACTTTTGAAGAAATAGAACACGCAGACCTGCGTACACAAAATTTCAGTGGAACATCGACAGTAGAAATACACAACAACCCACTGTACGTCGAAGACGAATCGACCACCGATGGTGGTACTAGTTTCGTTGACCAAAATTCTGCAGGAGCGACTTCATAAAAAATCCCCCCACTTTCCCCACCACCCACGCCTCCGACCCCACAAAATTCTGAGAGCAGTGAAAGTGACTCAGACATGGGTCACGGAACATCTCACATTCCTCTCTACGAGGGGGACGAAGATCCCAGATGACATTGGTTCATCTGTGAGTCCATCTAGGATGCAAACCAAGTGAAGGATGAAGACCGACAGATGGCTCAGTTCGCCAGAGCCTTACGGAAAAGGGCCCTGACCTGGTACATGACCTTTTTAGAAAGGCAACCCAGAGCAACGAAAGATGAAATTAAAGCATAGTTCTTATCCTTTTTCAAGACCCCAGACGCTAAGCACCTGGCCGCCAAAACGCTCAAGACAACGCAGTAAAAGCCAAGGGAAACCGTCCGCGATTATGACAAACGCTGGAAGGACCTATTGAGTCAATTAGATTATGTTATTAATGAGCAATTACTAATTCAATGGTTCCTTGCAGGCTTATCACAAAAAGTTCTCCGACACATCAGTCTGGAAACATTCAAGACATATGAAGATGCGCTGACCAAAGCTCTACAGGTGGAAATGGATGAAGATATACCTGCCTATCCGACGGACCATAGGATAGAAGAACAGCTGGAAAGTGTGTAGAAGTCCTTGAAAGAACTGTCCCTCAAAAATAAAGAAATCTGGTGTACTAAATGTTCGACGGCCGGACACTCAAAAGATAATTGTCGACAAGAATACAGCCGACAAGATGTCCTATTTGCGCAAACTAAAGTCTTTTGCGATATTTTCCAAGAGACCGGGGATCATTCTACGAAAGAATGTGCGTTTAACATGAAGAACGCAAAAGCTTCCTGGTGCGCCATTTGTGAGACAAAAAGTCACAATACGGCCGACTGTCAATTAAACCTGAAAAACAGACAGAACTATCAGGCGGTCTACCAGACGAATGCAGTGGCACAGAGCAATGAGAAAAATAATACCAACGACCAGAACGAGCAACGATATGAGTGCCGGTACGACAATCGACGACAAGGGTTTGGAGGAAGAGGTCGATTCGTTCGAAATCACGACATACGACCACGTCGATCTACCCAGTGCTTCATCTGCTATAAAGAAGGGCACAGATGTGCAGACTGTTCATACAAGGACAGAACTGACCTTAAATTCTGTACGCATTGTGGGGTAGGCGATCACTCTCTGGAGGATTGTCCTACCATGTTAGAAAAAATAAATAATAAGAAGACTGTTAATGTCTTGTCCTGTGTACAAAAGCATGATATATTAACCACTAAAAATCTGCATATTGTCACTCTCCAAGGCACAAAAATAGGGCATGATAACCCCCAAATTAGTAAAATTAAAAACAAAAATGGTTATCCGGATCATCTGAAGGAAAAAAAAACTTATCAAGAAGCCACACACATATTTCAAGACATTGCACAGCAAGAAGACATTATTACCAGTCGACTTAACACGACACAGCAATTAACTCATCTCATCCAAACCAACAAGTCTGTAGCTCAATTCATTGATTTATTACACAAAATAAAAAGCACCAACGTTGGAAAAAAAACTAAGAACATTTTTAGCCTAAATAAAAAAGACAAAAACGATGTCGACCCACTTGTCGACCTGGAAATCAAAGGTTATCACGTCTGACAAGTGGTGCTCGATTTCGGGTCTCAGGTAAATATCATGACCAGAGATACATGGGAAAAGATGGGCAGAACTCGACTCTATGAGTCAGGAATTTACCTAAAACTCGCCGACCAAGGCCTCATTGAACCCATTGGGGTTTGGAAATATGTCGACACGACCATCAAAGGAATTTCGACTAAGGTTGATTTTGAAATCATCGAACCAAAAGAAGGATCTAGCTCCTTCCCAGCGCTAGTTGGCCGACCTTGGGGACGAAAGATGAAAGCTTCTATATCGTTAGACAAAGAATGAATTAAGTTAAAAGGAAATGGTCAAAAAGTCATTGTACCCATTAATCCTTCCCAAGGAGCACCTTGGACCGAACCGATTGATGATGAAGTTGATGTCAGACAGCTTTACCAGATCCATAATAATACAGACTATACCGACCCAAACATTCACGGGGAGCTTCACTTAGGTAACCAAGACTCAGTTGGTTACAATTCAGATGCTGAATTATATGACTGGGAGATGGAAAATTATGAAACACAAGCAAGAGGGTGCTGGACTATACAAAAAGTACAGAAAAAACCCACCCGACAGTGCTTCACTGTATCAATTATCCCCAAAATCTTTGAAAACAAAATCAAGGAACGAACTACATTGCAGCCAACCAACTTACATAATACCCAACTTTCCAGGTATAAGGAAAGAGAATCCCCAATAATGCATCTTGAACAAGTATCTAAAAATATTGGAGAACATGGCAGACTTCAAAGCTTAGTGGAAACATTTACAGGTCAAGCAGCTAGATGGTGGAACACCCATCAGACAAAATTACAGACTTGGACAACTGCTTCAACTTTCTTTGTCGAACGATTCGGTGGGAAAAATTTAACCCCGGACACTCAAATTCCTATCTTTGTCCAATGCCAAGACCCAGAAGCACACATCAAGCTTTGTGAAAAGGAGTGGAGACGGCTTGGACACAAAGATGAGCGAGCCTAGCCACATTTGTTCCCTTCAACCCTAGCCGACTTGCCTAATAAATGGTATAAAATGGAGGAATCTAGAGGAGAAACCTTCTTTTGGCATGAACTTAAAGAAAATTTTATTAAGGATTTCCAATTCATCCCTCAAAACGAAAAGTTGGCCGGAACAGCACACTAGATCAAACAGTTTCTTCAACCGGCAGAATCAAACACCGACCAAGATCATCGACAAATCAAGGACTGTAACAAGATACAAGCTGAATCAAAATCACAGTCGACACGCTTACACTTAGAAAACGAGCACACAGAAGGTAAGAGCTTTAGATGGAAGACCGACCACATTGAAACAACCAAGCCGGTCTACTCAATCCTGAAAGTCGAGACCACCGACAAACCGGACTTAGACAGAATGACTGCAACCGACTTTTTGGCTACATTTTCACAGTTTCAAGAAGGAAGTCAGCCGATCAACGAAGCTAAAGCACCAGAGTGGCTGGATGCCAAAGTGAAAACTAAGGAGGTCGACATTTCAAACGACGACCGTCCAAAAATAGCTAAGATTGGAGACTACTGGAACGAACATAAAACCACCAAAATCATAAACTTACTTAAAGAATTTCAAGATGTCTTTGCAAGGGATTACAAAGACTTAAAAGGGTTAGTATAAGAAATGGGAGAAATGAAAATAGATACTAAACCTGATGTCCGACCTGTCAAGAAACGACCTTACAAACTAGCTCATAAGTATAAGGAGATAGTTAAGAAGGAAATAGACAACATGTTAGCAGCAGGGATCATTTACCCCATCGACCAGTCGGAATGAGCAAGTCCCATGGTCGTACAGCCCAAGAAACATGACCCGACCAGGTTAAGAATTTGTGTCGACTTTAGGGAGCTCAACAAAGTCACACTCACAGATCCATTCCCTACCCCCTATGCTGATGAAATCCTGAATGAAGTTGCAGGCCATGAATGTTATTCCTTTACAGATGGATTTTCAGGCTATAATCAAGTACCCATAGCAAAAGAGGATCAAAAGAAAACAACATTTGTATGTGAATTTGGGTCCTTTTCCTACAGAGTTATGCCTTTTGGGTTGAAGAATGCCCCTGCAGTATTCTCACGAATTGTTGTCAAAACATTCCAAGAGTATATCTATAATACCATGGCAGTATACTTCAATGACTGGACTATATATTCCACCCTAAAGGATCACTGTACATGGCTCCAACTTATGCTGGAGAGATGTCGACAGATACAACCCTCCCTAAATATTAAAAAGTGTACTTTTATGACTCCAATAGGAATACTCTTAGGACATATTGCCTACAAATATGGTATAAAGGTCGACTTTTCCAAAATAAAAATCATCCTCGACCTAAAACCCCCAATAAACCCTAAACAGGTCCGGGTGTTATTGGGCCACACAGGTTACTATAGGAAATTCATCAGACACTATTCAGACATGACTTACCCTCTGGAGGAACTACTCAAAGATGACCAGGAGTTTATATGGACAGAAGAATGCCAAATATCCTTCGACAAATTAAAAAGAAAACTGGTCGAAGCTCCCATACTTAAATTTCCAAACTGGTCAACTAAATTTCATGTGCATATTGATGCATCAGGAATTGCAATTGGAGCCATCCTTACTCAACCAGGGGATGATGGGATGGATTACCCTATCATATACAGGAGTCGAAAATTAAATAAAGCTGAAAGGAACTACTCGACCACTGAATGAGAATCCCTAGGTATGGTCTTTGCCCTCCAGAAATATCGACATTACCTATTGGCCAACCCTTTCATATTTTATACTGACCATCAAGCTTTGAAGTACCTTGTTAATAAACCCCTTCATCATGGAAGAATCTGTCGATGGTTACTTATTTTTCAAGAATTTGAGTTTGAAGTAGTGGTCCGACCAAGAAAGCTAAATGTCGGACCCGACCACCTATCACGTATCGACACAGGGGAGGAACCGACCGGAATCAATGACGATTTGTCGGATGCACATCTATTTCGCATAGAAGTAGTACCCAAAGAACTAGAAGAAATCACTCAGTTCTTGGAGACAGGTTAGGCACCTGAAGGTCTGAACACCAAGAAGAAACAAATATTAGCTATGAAGGTTGCACCCTACAACCTCATCAATGGATTTTTATACAAAATGGGGTTAGACGACATTCTCAGACGTTGTGTACTCGACCATGAGAGAGAAAAAATCATGCATGAAGCACACTATGGACCTGCAGGAGGACATTTTCAAGTGGATACAACTGCAAGAAAAATCCAACAGTCGGGCCTATGGTGGCCGACCATCCACAAGGATTGTAAAAACTTTGTTAGTCGATGCGATAGATGTCAACGACTTGGTCAACCTCTGCCGAGCACAGAAATGCCATTGATATCTGTAAACCCTAGTCTCACATTCGAACTTTGGGCTATAGAATTCATAGGACCTTTTCCTATCCCGGCCAAATGATCAGGTGCAAGATATATTATCACGGCAGTGGAATATGTCACCAAATGGGTAGAAGCTGAACCTGTCGATACATGTTCAAGTGAGGTAGCTGCTAAGTTTATCTACGAAAACATTACCACTAGATTTGGATGCCCACTCACATTGATTAGCGACCAAGGATCACATTTTATCAACAAAACCATCAAAAATCTGACCGACCAGTTTCACATCGACCACCGATGAAACATTGCATATCACCCTTAGTCGAACGGTGCGATTGAAGCTTTTAACAAAACATTGACAAAAGGGTTAACCAAAATATGCAACACCGACAAAGACGACTGGGATGAGAAAATCCCTGCGGTTCTCTGGGAATATAGGACAGCATATAAGCAGTCGACTGATCAAACACCCTTTCGACTAGTCTATGGGCAGGAAGCAGTCGTTCCCCTACATTTCCGACAGCAGACACCTATTATTGCACAAATACTACATGTCGATGTCGAACAGGCAAGAAAGGACAGACTATTTCAACTCAGTAAGCTAGAAAAACATAGAATCATGGCTATTCAGCATCAGGAAATTCACAAACAACAACAAAAATCCTGGCACGACCGTAACATCAAAAACAAAAACCTATCGGTCGGTGACCTTGCTTTACTTTATAACAGTCAAGTCAAGGGAAAACCCAAGAAATACACACAAAATGGATGGGACCTTATGTTGTCGAAGAAATACATCCCAATGGTTCAGTCCGACTGAAAACGTTACAGGGCCTAGTATTTTGGAAGCTCGTTAATGGAGTCCGACTCAAACGTTACAGAAAAAAAAAACCGACCTTAACCGTCAACCAAAACCCATAAAAAGATAGAAAAATTCCAAAAACAAAATAATACATCCAACACAACCAGCCATGACCGCAACTCACTACTTCGACAACCGACATCACCACCATCGACCATCTTCATCGACTAGTCAGGCCGACCATTTTCACCAACGACACCGACCATCGACTTCGAAAGTCCCATCACGCATTGATGGCCTCAAGCGCCGAAACAGATCCTCCATTAAGTCGCACTCGAGTATTGCAGTTGGACTGTCAAGTCCACCCTTAATACACCCATTTCGACACTCAACCCTAACCACGCCTATAAATAATGGACCGTCGAAGGTTCATTCACCACACCCATTTCCATCAGAGCACCCACAATATCAGTCGACCAAAGCACAAGAACCCTGTCAAAATCCCGACCAGTCCGACACAATGGCACCCAAACTAACCAGAGATGCGTCCAAGGCCAAGGAACTGCAAGCAGAGGACACCCCATTGCTCAACCGCTTAAAGAACATAAAAAACACAAAGGTCTAGGAGGGTCCATTCCAGAAATTATGGCAAGATATCCAAGAGCGGGCCTTTGTCGACAACCGAATGACCCAAGCCGCTGAGAAAATTTGAAAAAGCGACATTTTCAACTATCCTAACGCATCACTAATGGAAATCTTTGGTGGGACGAAGGAAGCAGCTGTTAAATTCATTATCAGTCACTACCATAACGGCCGGTTCTACTTCGACCAGCCGATTGATATCAGTGGGGATGTTATCTCCAAGGCAACCCTGTACCTATTGGCATCAAAGACGGGTTATTCCAAGAACTTACGGGTTCACCGTCGGGAAAGAATTCCAAAGGGCTGATGATCGGCCAGATTGTGATAAGGACACCACAAATCGTGGCTAAAATCATAGCAATCACCCTTACTTTGGCAGGTCGGGGTAGCAACCTTAAACTGGAGATGTTGGAAGCAGTCGACACAATCGCGACCGACGGTCGGATCTACCGATGGGGCGATTATGTGGCCGACATGATCAAAACCATCTGTGAACGCTGTCAGGAGACAGGAGGTATGATCAAATTTCCCTCTCTCATTCTCTGGATTGTTATGTACCATTTTTGTCTGGAAGGTAGTCCAGTCTTCTGGGAGCCGACCAAATTCCAAATGCACCGATTTAAGCCCTTTTCACAAAAAGGCATACTACATGAGCTCGCACAGGGGAAAGTCTTCCTGGAAAACTGGTTCCAGTAGTTGAAAGTTTGCACGATGAGGTGGAGGGTGCCCCAGAACATCCGACGAAACCTCCCTGCTGAGTCTCATATCCAGTTAGAACTCGACCACACATCAGTATGGTACATGCGAGGTCAGGGCCCCAAAGCACAGGACCTTGACTACTATCCTACGGTCGAGTATATTTTCCAAGAGTTGACCAGACAAGCGCAGACAAAGATACCAATTCCGGAGGCTGCCAAAAAGGTCAACTTCTCTATCATCGAGCCACTCACCGACCAGGAAAAGGAAGAGGACTACGAACTGAACTTATACATCAGCACATTTGTGTCGGAGGACACCCCGACTGTGCCCACTAGTCGGGTACACATCACTGTCAAACCTCCGACTGCAAAAATAGTTGACCCCTAGCCGACAGAACAACAACAACCAACAATACCACTACAACAACAGAAAACTCCTCCGGCCCCAGCAACCTTCGACCCCACTCAAGTACAGATAGGAGAAGTCGAAGGAAATGACCCGGAATATGCTTTATCTAAGAGCATCATCAAGAAGCTGGCTAAGGAGATAGCTGTCGCAAGGAAAAATATAAAAAGCCAAAAATTACAACAAGGTAGGGGTAAGCGCAAGCTTATCCTGGCCGACTTGTTCAATGATGAAGAGGAACTAGCAGCCGCAGCCGTCGACATTGTCGAGGATTCCCATTCCAATAAAGTGTCATTCGAGGTTCAGTTTCAACGGTACGTGGAAGCAGGAGCTCCAGAGGGTCGGCCAAAGAAAGCAAAAACGACACAGACACCTGAAAATGTGGTCGACCTTGTGTCGACCTCTCCTCCCCCATCCCCGACCACCATAGTCGAAGAACAAGCACAAGTACAGCAGGCAGATAGTCCTCCGGAGGAATATCAATGTGCCATCCTGGAGGCACTTAGAGCCAGAGTTGACCAAGACGCTGAGCTTAAAGCTTTCTTCGCGACACTTCCTGGACTGTTTAAGTCGGCGTAGAAAATATAGACAAAATCCCCTCTATATGCAAGCCGAAAGCCATATGCAACTATTACGACAACATTCACCCGCGACGAACATGGTGACATACTAGGCACATCAAAGTCTGTTACAGAGCTGTTCGACCCCAATGCACAGGATGATCTACCCTCTACACCTTTGGAAGCAGGTATTTCTTCCGACAAAAGTTCACAACACACCCCAGCCAACCTTTCAACCCCTGTCCCTACCCCCACTCCTTCCCCAACACCACCATCATCATAGCCTCCCTCCCCACCACCTCCACCATCAAAATCCCCACCCCCAGAATTATAGCCAAACCCATCACAACCACCCTTATCTTCACAACCAGAAGTGAACATCCCACCTCCTCAAATAGAAATACCCCCCACCTCCCCACCACAGACTCAAAAAGAAACACAGCTGTATTCTATACCACCTAACCAACCTAAAAAACCTTCAGCCTCCATTCCATCAACCACAGACCCAACCTCAACTGCTGCAGATACCCAAGAGCAACAGCCAGACAAACAGAATAAAAAGAAAGAGCAGCATAGACCATCCGATATCCAGATTAGCCTAAGGGATGCAAGTTCCTTGGATGACACAGAGGTCGGCCAACTCCTGAAAACTGTGGCCAAAGATTCAAAGAAAAGGACAGATCGAAAAAATAAAGAGCTGGTAGCCAAAAATGCAGAAGAAGTTGAGTTTCTCGGTAGATGCAGAGCTCTAGTCAAGACCGTGGTACCAGGCCCTCTCGAAGTCGACACAAATCGACCACTTGAAAGAGCATATCAGCTCTTCAAGACAATGGTATCTACTGTCCAGACCCGGATGCAAGAGACCAAGGAGGAGCAAAAGGAGGAGACTGTTCGACTGCTCTTGGCCCAACACACTGCATTCTTGGAAGCATACAAGGTCCTCCAGGATCATATGGAAGAATCAGTTGTCACTGAGGAAGTACTGCGAGACTGGCTTAATCACTATGGGAAGGTCTATCAGCAGACAAGGCAAGCAAAGCAGGGCATTCAGGCTTTGGAGAGCCGGAAGTCGACAGAGGCAGAACTACGGCAGACCATTGAAGAACAAATTGTGATGGAGACCAACAAACTACAGAAGCTGGAACGAGAGGCACATTAGTGGGTTCAATAGGCCCTTCCCAACTTAGAGAAAGTCGACATCATCTATCCACAGATGAAACAGCTCATCAATGCTGCAGAAGAGCAGAACCAACTGTTGGGTCCCAACATGGAGAATATAGCAGAAATGCCCATGTCCAAAAAGATGTCGATCCTCTCGAATATTACTACCTTAACGATCGATATCCAGAAGGCATTACAGAGTTGGACCGATTTTCAGCATCATCTATCCATCACCGCTCCAGCCATCATCGAAGTCTGTGTCCAAAGGAGACCGACCATCCGTCTGCATAGTCCACAGCACGAGCAAGTTTGACTGCCTCCACAAAGAGTTCATTTTTTGTACCTCCCTGTTTCTTCGGGACGAAGAAATGTTTTGTCCGTGGGGGAGATGTAGAAGGAGCAAGTCGACATAAGTCGACTTGAATGAAGACCGACTTAGTCAGCCGACTAAGTCGATGGGATGACTAGTCGATCAGCCGACTAAGTCGGTCGACCGACTAACTAGAAAGATTAGTCGGCTAACTAATAGTCGCGTCGGTTCACCGAACCGACAGGTAGTTATTTGTAACTGTTTGTAAATTGTATATATTAGGCTGTTGAGCCAAGCAAAGAACTCAGTTCAGTTTTGTGCCTTGTATGAACTCATTACATTAATATAATCTGTTTTCCTATCTGTTCTTGTCTCTTGTACCTGATTTATAGTTATGTTTTAGTATGTATTATTGGTAACGTTATGTGATCTGTGATATTACAACAGGATCTACTTCAACCGTCCAGAATAAGGTACGAGGTTCGATCCTTTAGTGTTAGACATTTTATTTCTATTTCATATTGGGAAAGATTGATTTCTAGAGTCTAGCTGTCTGTTGTGGTACCCCAAGCCATAGGAATTTCTCTCTGTAACACTTATCCAACGTTACTTATCCAATGGAGAGTGTGATTATGTTCTATATATAGATATTATATGTAGAAGTTATATATATTATATGCAGAAGTTCTAGCATTAAAGTATAATATTTATTGAGGAGTGCGATGGACAATGATCATGTGCTATGTTGTATATAGTTGTAAAGAATATTTATATATTGTGAACCCGGCAGTATATCTCACACAGTGCATGATTTTAGGTTTGAATTTCATTTATCTGGCTCAAAATTGGAAGTTAAATCGAGATTCAAAAAAACAAGAAGAAAAATCCGAAGCAAACCATAAATTTTTGCAAGGAAAAAGGAATTAAGATGACTCGAGTTCTAGATCTTCCTCACTCAATTTGTGTATGCTTGCTTTCAGTCAGCTATTTTCTCATCATTGTACCTGCAGCAACTTGCCCAAGGCTAGGTAGAACTAGCTTTCCAAAGGGTTTTAAACTTGGTGTTGGTACATCTGCTTATCAGGTTCTACCTTCATCATACTTACTCTCTGCAATGATATTCATGTTTTACATTATGTAACTTTTTGCCTTCATATTTTTTTTGATATTCTAATTTTAGACGGATTTTAATTGTTTTATAGATGGAAAGAGTTTCCCACGAAGGTGGGATACATTTTCTTACATTCAATGTTCATTACTGTTTACATGCCCATTATTAATATGACAAGTTAATGAAAATTTTAAATAAAATCGTTTATATTCATTTTATTGTTGTTGATACATGTAGTTAAAAAGAGAAATAACAACCAATTATCTCCACAAACCAAGTAGCTAATTGTACTTATAGTCTTTCACAGGCCATAGACACTTGAAGTGTGGTTGTAGCTGTGCTATTAACAATAAGTAATCCATTTTGATTACAACTTTTTGGATGCATTGACATCAGGAAACCCTGATTCCATGAGAAGTTTACTTGGAGCATGGTTACCATGGTTTAATAGGCAAGATTCAGAAAATCTGAAAGGCTCATTCGATTTCCTTGGTTTTAACTACTATTTTACATGATTTGCAGTCAACAATCCAAATCCAGATTTCCTTCTTGATGCTCGTGTTAATATGTCTTGTAAGTTAAATTTTCCTATTCAATACAACCCTATATTAATGAGAAATTACAAATCATGTTTAATCATCTTGGTTGCAACTTTTTGTATTAAAATATTCTTGGCTGTGTGGGTTTTTGTATTACAACAAAAGTAAATGGAGTTTATATTGGATCAGAGGTAAGCGAATTGAGTTTTTTTCTTCCCATAAGTTCATTCTTCGACTACTTTGTAATACAGTTTGGATTTAATTTAAATTTAAACATGGCTGTGTGGGTTTTTGTATTATAGCAGAAGTAAATGGAGTTTACATTGGATCAGAGGTAAGCGATTTGAGCTTTTTTCTTCCCATAAGTTCATTCTTCGACTAATTTGTAATATAGTTTGAATTTAATTTAAAATTAAACATGTAAATATTCTTTATGCCCGAATTATTCATCTGAAGGAAGGTGTCAGCATTTTCAGGTCTTATCCCGTTGGATTAAGGGACGTAATTAACTATACAATGAACCGTTATAACAATCCCGCTATATACATTTTTTAGGATGGTATGTTAGCCATAAGCTGAATTGAATAAGAAATATATTTATCTTATTAAAAAGGGTCTGATCGTTATTTTCAACAGGGTATGCTGATTTTGACAATGGCACAATCCCGCTTAAACAATCATTGAACGATTCTAAGAGAGTGAAGTACCATTTTCGCCACTTATCTCAAGTACTTCAAGCCATTAGGTATGTATACGAATCTTGTAATTATTTGAGTTTTATAATTCAAGTAGTTTAAACGATATACTATTTGGATCTTTTGGACAAATCTAAATTAGTTTATAAAATAATTATTTGAGTTTTATAATTCAATCCACTTAATTCAAGTAGTTTCAATGATATACTATTTGGATCGTTTGGACAAATCTAAATTAGTTTATAAAATGGGCTCGAGTGAAAAGCGTCACGACCAAAAGTGAAAGCATTTTCACCAGGTTTTTTTTTGCAGAAGTAGTAATGTTCTCCTCCATAAGATGATTCCAATATAGTGAAAGCATTTTCACGAGGATTTTTTTTCTGCAGAAGCAGTAATGTTCTGCTCCATAAGATGATTCCAATCTTTGGTTGTGGCTTATTGTCTGGCAGGTACCGACATTTAATTTATTATGCCAAAATTTTTAGAAAGAGCCATTAAAACATAGAGTAAGCTATTTTCAGTGGATTTATGTCTAGCAGATTGTAACAGAGTAAGCTATCACTAGGTGCAAATCATATAGCCTACTCCGTTTCTTTGTGCATAGATCAATTTTGTGAGTTTCTTTGTGCATAGATCAGTTTTGCGAGGGAAGAGTCATTTCTTTTCCAAGGAAAAGAAAGATGAATTGCGAGGGAAGAGTCATATTAAAACATCTTCTGAATATCCAAACCTCAGTGTCTGCAAGATAGTTTTTAGTGTTCAAGAAGAATGAAGACAACCGCATAACTCAACCCTTCTCGCTCTGGATCTTCATTCGCTGTTGTTTTGCGCTAAATAGGTAAATTTTGTAACCACAGATATTTTCGAGCTTGAATGTGGATATATATAAAAACAAGTACTTTTCACTAAAATAATGAATATTACTGTCATGATAGCATTCTTCATACCTAACTGAGCAATTACCAGGATATAGTTGAAAATTGCAAAGCCTTAATTAATTAAGTAATTTTCTTGTTGTCAACTGGAGGGACATTTATTCTCTTCACCAGTGAGGACCAGTGATGTGATCCTTCTCCAGTGATGGTTAAGAAGGAAATAAAATTATTTTCTGACAAGTATAGTTTTAACAATAATTTTATTATTTTCACTGTAAATGTTATAATTTCATAAAAGCGTGATTCAAAAAATATGATAAAATCTATCCATGATAGTGACATTCATACTACTTGCCATAGTGGACACTGTAGAATCATCACGGTAATGACAAGAATATGCAAGCATTGGACAAACTTTATGTGTCATTAGAGTTATGCTCTCAGATTAGGTTATCCAATGATCCACTAAATCCAGTCCAAATCTCTCCTAACTTCAATAAAAATACTAGATACCAAGCAAATGTTCCTTCAGCACCTGGCACTGGCTATGCACCAAGAAATACTTTGACGAACACTAATACACCAACAGACTTTGTCATTCAGGTGGAAGCTACTGGAAAAATAGAGACAGATTGGTGGATTGTGAGAGACTATTGGGGTGAGACCGAAACCTTCTAGATTCTTTTTCCTTTTACTTCCTGCTTTAATTGGATGTATTTCGTCAAGTCATGAGTAAGGTAAGGAAAGTCAGGTCATAAATGTCACATTTGTGGAAGGTCCTCCAGGGCCTAAAAATGAATGGGTCTTCTTAGAGACCGTTAAAGCACATGTTTTAAAAGTACAGATTGAACCAACACCCTGGAAATTTCCGTTTCTTTTTGTTTATGGTTCACACTTGAATCCATCAATCCTTTGAGGGTACATTCTCATGTCACAAAGAAGCAAAGTAAACCATTACCTTATAAAACTCCTCTGTGGCTCTCATTATAAAAAACTATAAAAATGTAACCTACTAGCTCTTAATCTGGAATAGCTTCTCAATCTGTCTCTACGCCTAGATCCCACCCTTTTCTCTATATCTTAACCTTAACCAGGTTTACTCTTTTTGCTCGTAATAGAGACTCCACATGACGCGAGTGGGTGCTGTATAATGAGTATATTATGAATATAAAGCAGCGGTGGATGTCCTTAGAAAAAGAGTGCCACAAATTCATTTAACCCCTAGATCCATTCTTGGGTCAGCAGTTCATGGAATCGGTAGAAGAAGTCCGAGACAATGACGCCTTTGAGCAGTTGTACCACCTCATGACAGGCCACCCATAAGATCTGATTCAATGGTAGTTTTTTGGGCAACATGGGTTGCCGTTCATTTAGTATTGTTGTGCATATTTGCACTCCCAAGGAACTCCACTAGGAGATGATCTAGCCACGTTCAAATCAAATCAATAAATAGTTTATTATGCTAGTTAGCATGCTCTCAGATTAGGTTATCCAATGATCCAAGGAAGATTTGCAACGAAGTGTATTTATCATTATATTAATTGATGGATGGATATGCATTTCATCATGTGAAAAAAAAGGTTTGAAATTGGATTTAAAGTTGTTTGTAAAATATGTTGTTGATTTTTTCCACAAATATTGTTGTGATCAGAGAAGTAGTTCTTGACTTAAGCTCATTATCAATGATACTTGGAAACTAATTTTTAATGCTTCATTTTAAAGCATACTTCTATACTTCCTAGTGACAAAAATGAGCTCCTAGTTGATCCACCAACATCTAAGTTAACAGCACCAGCACCAAGAAGTAGTTCCATGGGAGGGTTGTGTCACTACGCAAATCACAGTAGCCATCTCCCCGCAACAACGATTTCAAGGTTAGGAGTTTTTCAAGCTCTTGATTATTTCTCTTCACATTACTATTTATAGGAATCTCTTGGAAACCATTTTCTCAAAGAAATTTTATAGGAAAGAAGAGTAAAACTATGGCCACTAGTCATATCAAGGCTTACCTCACCAATGAGGTGAGAAACGCACCTTTTTTTTAAGTTTCTTCTTCTCTATAAACCTTCGCCTTCACCAGCATCGCATATTTTTGCTTCATAATCTTAGTATTCCATTGCTCCATCAGTGCCATCAACCGTGGTTGGATACTGAACCACCTTATGGTTGATTCTTGGCAGCTACAACAGCAGTACCATGCCACTAGCTGAATCTGTAAGACATGATGCGGGTATGTAGTGAATAGAGGTTAACATATGGTCTTGGAACGCTTACCTCTAGGCATCGGATTGCAGTGAAAGACAACTTCCACTGATTCTGTAACTGCATACTCACATCACTGTGACATTGATATCATATTGAACAAGCATTAGGGGACATTGACCATGCTCCCATTCCTCAGAAAGCCCTAACAATTTACTCGAAATGAACGATCAACATAGATGAACCATTCGAGAACAGATATGAATGATTCTATGCCATAATAGGAAACCGACTATATATTAACGTATAGTTTGGTTCATTGATATTTTTAACATATTGTTTGCTTGTTTGCTTTATTTGTTTATTTATAAAATATATTTGTTTACATAGTATACAATTGTATTTAAAAAATTTTATTTTATTTTTTTAATAGGTAGGTGGTTTATTTCTTATTTAGTTTTTCTTAGCATAGAAGATTTTTTTATTTAATTTTTGAGAAATTAAGTTTATATTATGATAGTTATTAGTGAAATTAAATGGATTTAAATGAAATTCATAAGAATTTCCCTTCAAGTTTAATATATATAGATTTTAAGAAAAATCATGGTTTAAAGGGCTCTATTGCATCTTCATGTTTTAATTTGTTGTAGTTATTTTATGATTTTGGTTGAGTGGTCACCATGAAGGTTATTTATTTTGCATGTTTCAATGAAGTCATTTGTGTGTTTATCTATATGCTACACCTTTCTCTAAGTTTACATGGATGTATCCATATTTAATATACAATAAATTGAGTCTTTGATCATGAATAAGGATGATTAGCACACATTTTTCATCTTTTCCAATTATCTTTGTTTTGTCAAAACATTGAGAAATCAATTCGATGGCTAAGTAATTTTTTTGGCAAAATAATTTTCCTTTTTGTTACAAATTTGTGACAAAGTACCATATTTCTATAGTTTATATAGCAATAGTTGTTACCAACTGGAGTGACATTGCCACCTCGTGGCTCTTGTTATATTGCATGCTTTGCATTTTTTATTATTATATTGGACGTCAACCTCGTAATGAAGATTATAAAAAATAGCAAGTCCAATAATAAGTGATAACAATGACCAAATGGGTTCCTACATGGCTTGGGATACTCAGCTTGGCCACTAGATTGGGATGCTCGGAGACTTGGCTCAACTCTGGGTTATATAAAATCTCCATGTTCATGTTTTCTTAATCAGTAAAATACCATCATATATTGTTCCCCTTATATACGATCTTGAAGGTTGCTATATTGAATTGCTATTTTGAAAGCTTTTGGATTAGAAAATTTCCAAGTAATCACATTTATTGAAATTAGGAAAGTCATTCTACATTTTATGTCCCATTCCTTGAATATGTTTTTTATGCTTTTGTTTGGGCTCTCTCTCGTTTGAACAAGGCAATTTCGAGAAAATGTTTCATCCTGGAGATGTTTCTATGACAAGGAAGATGCATTTGAGGGTTTCTTAAGACTAGTTTTGTTAAGTTTGTTTTGCAAATAAATTATTTTATAAAACTGGACACTAGCTATGATTAAACTCCACTAGCTATGATGCTTAATTGTATAAGTTTTTGTTGTCATTTTATCATTATAGAATCTTTATCCATAATTGATATTTCTGTCTTAAGGTAATATTTTTTTTTTTTTTGCTTTGCCTTTGCCATGTTCCACGGAAGAGACCTAAACATAATAGATAAAACAAATTACTTGATATTTTTGTTTCACTCATTCCACGTATGAATCTAGCTTTTCTTTATGAATGAAACTTACCTATTCTTACATAATTTGTTCGCTATTATGCCTTTACTGAGTAAGGTTAATTATGTTTGAAATTATAGGTTATATTCATTTTAAGCGAATTTTGCTTTTATCGGATAATTATTCCAAATGCACATGAGATGATGGACTTAATTCATGAGTATACATGTTTAGATTTACATTTGCATTTGTATCACAAATTGTTATATGTACATGAAATTGTGCATGTTTAACATTTATTTATGGATGTAGTATGTATTATGTACATATATTTTTAATGAAATTCAAATTTCATGTATTGTAAATCATTTTTTCAAATATTTATGTTATAAAAATATTTAAACAAAATTAATGATGCCAAAAATGTAACATTATATTTATTTATTAAAATAAAAAATACCAAAATGTAATATTATATGGACTATCATAAATCTTATATCTATGATCTATCAATTTTTCTCCTTAAAATTAATGATGCTAAAATGCAACATTATATTTATTTATTAATATTAAAGATACCAAGATGTAATATTACATGGATTATCATAAATAAAAAACCTATAAATCATTTTCTTATGCCAAAATGTAACATTATATTTATTTATTAAAATTAAAGATACCAAGATGTAATATTATATTTATTAATTGCTTCAAGTTTCTATGGAACTTAGTTTAAAAAGTGGGTTAGAAAATATTTATTCTTTAAAATGGAAATCCTTGCAATTTCTTTATTAAATTCTTGGTCATTAACAAATTTAGTTATGTTTAAGAAATGGTACAAAAATTTAGATTAATTTTGTTGTTATGATTGTTAGTTTATGAATATGTATAAAAATGTATTAATTTAGAAAACAAAACTATTTTTTGCTATATTTAGTTTATAAAAGAAAATTGATAATGTTAAAATCAAATTAGAAATTCTCAAGAGTGAAAACATATATTAGACAAAACATTAGAACATCATGACAACAAAAAAATTATGTAATTTTTGTAGTACTAAGAAAATTGAGTATTAAAATCTCTTAAAATTATATCTATATGCATATACGTGCTTGTAACACTACAATTCTTCATAACTTGTTAACTCATGTGAAAGCTAAAAAAATCTACGAAAGTTTCTTAAGGTTAAAAAGACCAAAGTTGGTTATAATTTTTTTTTTCCTTTTGATAGTAGAACTCCTTATTTTTCAATTAAAGTGAGGAATACTTTTTTTCAACTATTACAATTGAAAATCAATAAGAGAGGAGATGAGGAATTGGTATACCAATCATTCACAACATTTTCATTTTAAAGGTTTGGCACTAGCTATTTCCAAATGCACAATCAACTCTAGATGCTTTTGTAATTGCAAATAGCAATGTTGGGGACATTGCCACCTCGTGGCTCTTGTTGTAATTTTCAGGTAGCAATCTTTTTAGTTAATTCTCAACTTGCTATACATAAATTTATGCTTAGATTAATAGAAAACCCACCCAAATTATAAACATACATTAAAAATGCAAAAATTAACTTTCAACACTATTTAATTTCATGATTTACATCGGTTGGTACCAAGGTAATTTTTATGGGCGAAATTTCTCCAATTGGCTAGTTTTTTGGGTTTTTTACAAAAAATAATTTTTTTTTAGTCTCTAATATCACCAATATTTACATGAAACATGTTTTTTTAATCATAATATTCACCAAAATGTACACATTTCAGTGTTAATTGTATGTTTCATATGTAATATTCGCCTACCTATCTATAAACATTTTTTTTCAATCCAAAACAATCGCCTAGAATACTATACTTAACTATAATATTAGAATCCTGAAAAAATACCCTGGTTGGTACTCCTATTTATTCTAGTAGCCAATATGTTAACAACTATAATGAAATTACTTACATCACAGATACTTGTTACAAGTACTATTCTTTGTAAGCGTATTTATGGTTTCTTCCTTGGATGTCCTCCATCCAAGAAACACTCCAAGAGCTCACACTACTCCAAGTACTGAACCAAGCAACCCAACATAAGGATGATACCCTTCTTTGGTTATCTCCAACATTCGATTGTATCTCCTATCTATGTTGTTCAGGGTGCTTCACTAAGCTCATATGTTTCCTTTCTCAGATACCATAATACCTAGAGGTTATTCTCTTCACGGATCCCCCACTCTCATGACAATCCTCTTACAGCATGAATTGTGTGCAAGAAGAATTTTGACTACATGTATTACTCCTGGGCATCCCCATAGGTTGCATACTGGTGCCTTTCTAGATGAGGGGAAAACATGTACCTCTTGTATGAACACGTACATCCTGTACAAACACATACCTCATGTACAAACATGTACCTCATGTATAAACATGTACCTCATGTACATTCTTCTTTTTAGTTTCTCAGAGAAACCAACTTTATATGTAACAAATTTCTTTGTAGTAATGGTATCCTATTATCAACATGTCTCTATGTATTATTTCCATTACCAAGTCTTGGTACCTACAACCTTTCCACCAATAAAATTCATAGTATAGACTCAATATTTCTAAGGCAATGATTTCTCCATCTGTCAAAGATTTAATGATCCTAGGATGACTCATCTGTAATCATTCTCTAGACTTATTGTTAGGATTATTAATCCTCCCTTGTTCAATTTGGTCATATGTCTAAATCAGGAGTCATGTCTAAATCGAGAGTCCATCCTGTCTATTTTTAGTCACTAGCACCATTAGGTCCAGTTGGCCTAATTAGAGCACATGTTACAGTTACTAAAGTGTGGGGAACATTAATTGAGGCCTACTTCCACTGATTGCACTTGCATGCATTAGTTTAGGAGCCTCCTAGATCAATCCATACAATTTAGGAGCCATTGGGAGTGTTGATACCAACCCAAGTCAGTTGAGTTGAGTTGGTGACTAGTCAAGCTCAATTAGGAGTCAGTTAGATTTAGTTCTAGTCAATATACATTCAATTAGATTTAGGTTTGCATGGATGCATGCAGGAGAGGTGCATTCCTCACCTACCACAGTTAGTTAAGCTTAGTTGACACTGAATTAGACACTTGAGTTGTGTTATAGTGGATTTTACCACTCCAGATGAATCACACTTGTATGGCCTTCCCCTGTCCCTCTGCAGACTCCTTAGACCCCTTGGAACATTTTTTGTCCTTTGATGTTTCCTTGACCATCCCTATAAACATGTGAAAATTAATACACACCACTTGTAAACCCCTAATCGCGTATATACATGGGTTTGACCCCTAAAACTGTGTACATCAAGATGTGTGCAAAATCCAAATCCTTTTGGAGTTTTCGTTGACATGGATCCGACTCACTTGACTCCTGGCCTTCCATATGCCTTGAGATCGCTTAGATTCGACTTTTCATTACCCCTTTGAAAAGCTATATAAGGAATTATTTGATACATCGAAGGCATATGAGAGAAGTGAGAGAAAAGAAACTATAGTCCATTGTTGATGGAACTTGTGCTTGAGTCTGCATCCCTTTGTCTGTCGGAGCGCTTGTGTGTTCTTCCCAAGCTTTCCTTTTGCTTGTGAGCTTGCTATCGAGAGATGGAGGATTGAGGTTGTGGAGGTCCAAGTGGGGGATTCAGTTTCTCTGATTCGTAGACGTGCCGACAGAGGTTTTATCCATTGTAATCTTTGATTTTATATTAATAGAAATATCTTTTCTTGTCCAATAATGTATGTTTGAATGAATATTTTATCCATGGATGATTTCAAATGCTTATACATTGTTTATTATATATGCTAGAATAGATCTAACACCAATACATATAGTATGCTTGTCTTGTTTACTTGTTGTTGAGGAAGTGATTTATCAATTCAAGCTGAAGTTGGAAAGCTCAATGGGGATCTACTTCAACCGTCGGGAATAAGGTACGAGGTCTGATCCTTTAGTGTTAGATATTTGATTTCTATTTCATATTGGAAAGGATCGATTTCTAGAGTCAAGCTGTCTGTTGTGGTACCCCAAGCCATAGGAATTTCTCTCCGTAATAGAATTGGGAACTGTGCTCACTTCGTATTCAACCAGATTATTACTCAGTTCAAAATTTTGAAAGATCTTGTCACTGACCATGGCTCGCACTTTCAGAATTGTATGATGGAAGAGTTGGCATCAAAGTTAGGGTACAAACAGGAGCATTCCTCCTCTTACTACCCTCAAGCGAATGGACAAGTAGAAGTAGTGAATAAATCACTCAAATCCATTCTCCAATGAACCATCGCACAAAGCAAGAATAATTGGCACATTTTGTTATATCTTGCTTTGTGGGCATATAGAACCGTTGTTAAGACTGCCACGGGTTTTTCTCCATATCAACTTGTACATAGAGTGGAGTCGGTATTGTCGGTTTAGTACAAGATTCCTTCTTTGAAGCTAGCCATAGAACTCTTACCGGACACTTCACCATTGGAGGAGCATTTGGTCCACCTTGAGCAACTTGATGAGCAATGTCGAGATGCCTTGGTGGCTCTAGAAGTAAATAAGCGTCGCATAAAGGTCCAGTGCGATAAGTTTGTCCATCCAAGGAGGTTTATTGAGGGAGACTTGGTCCTTTTTGTGGGATCAACCGAAAGAACCCTTGGGGGAAAGAAAGTTTAACCCCATGTGGCGTGGTCCTTACGTCGTCAAATGTGTGATAGAGAAGGGCTCTTATGAGTTAGTGGATTACAAGGGAATGGCCTTGGCGGAGCCTAGAAATGGGCTCTATCTCAAAAAGTACTATGCATGATTTTCAGCCAAGGTTGGTTATTGTATATTATTGTACAGTTTTGTAGTGATCGGGTTTGTGATTAGTTTCTGTTTCTTTTGGCAACTGTCAATGGAATCTTCCACCTTCATAAGATTCACAGATGGTGCGAGCCATCACACTCAACACTCAGCCTCTACTTCTTGGGTGATTTATACTCCTATGGGTCAGGTATTGTCTTCAGGAGGTGTATGTCTACAGCCATCTTCCAACAATGTTGCTAAATATAGTGCCATTATTGAGCTTCTATGGGATCCCATTTTACATGGCGTTCTCTCTCTTGAGGCACGTCTTGATTTGGAGTTAGTAGTGTCACAGCTTAATGGTTTGTACCATGTTAGAGATCCGACATTATTAAGAATATTCTTACGTGTGAGATTATTAGAACGGAAATTTGACAATATAACATACATACATATTCTAAGAATTAATAATCACGTTCCTGACTCATATGCTAACTACGTGTTAGATTGGCATTTGTTTCATACACAATAAATTCATCACAAACACAAATGTTTACACATGTAAATAAATAAACCGATCATCATAAAAGTTTTTATAAACATCCAAAATGTGGTAATACATAGTGTCATGATACAAAAATGGGGCTCTCGAGCCACCAAAATATAATACATGGTAATACAAAATGTATCACTCCCAGGTATCTAAACCTGTGGAGGAGGAGGGGGGTTGTGATCATGGAATATCACTATGGCTCTAGCTAGCTGTCGGAATAACCGCACCCATGCTCGTGGTACACCCACCACCTGGCGTTGCATATCCTCAAGCAATTCCTCAACTTGCACCATGGGAACCCTGTGTGTCAGACTCACAAGGTTGGTATGAATGCTCTGGAGCATCTGCTCCGCATCCACACCCGTGATATCGTCTCCTCTTCCCCTTTGTCTATGACGAGGGAAGCCTTCAGGCCACCGTGGTCCCACATCTGCATGCATATGGTATATGTCACTATGTATTGTTAGCCAAAAATATGTCTTTTGATTCCATAAAATAAAAAAAACACAAAAATTAAATAACTCAAAAATTTTAAAAAGAGGGTCGAGATTCATTACCTATGTCATCGTATGCTGATCCTGGTGGTAGCGACATGTTTGGGTCCCCTCGAAAATCTATCCCCGCATAGGGGTAGTCATCGATGGAAACTATCTATCGTCACCACCATGGAAATAAATCAACTGGATAGGGGTTGGACACCCTACCTCCACCTAGTCTGTGCATCGCATCCGCCCAATGTCATTGGGCCAGATCTCGAATCCCATGTAGAGGAACATCAACTCTAGGGCTCAATCCTCGAACACGTTCAAAGAAAAACATGCTCAGTATGCTACTGAAACTGAAGTTTCGCACTTTGCCCATCTTACACTCACTGAGCTGATGTTTCATGTTTCCCAGTAGTGCAGTGCATTTAATAATATACCGTGGGTCTCATGCACTCCACTGCATAGAACATCAGAGGTCGCAAGGCCTGGTGGAGTTAATCCAAGCCTGCTATCCTACCCAGTGTTAGTAGGATGGCCTTTAGGCCCAGCACCTGTATGGAGTTAGTTGGGATCTGACTCCCCACCTTCTCCGTGTCCGGATAGCAGTACACCACAATGTACTCATCTATAGTCAGGCCACCTCCAGGCCTACAAGAACGTAAGTTCACTACTTCCCCCCATCGAGAAAGTCCAGTAATAAATTATATGTTCTCCACCTCTATGGTGAGGGACATCCCATATATCTAGAACGACTTTGAGTCTGGATCCCAGTGTTAGGATATTTAGACACTTAGGAGTTAGTTAAGATCAACTTGTGTAATATATCTGTTAGGTAAAAGTGTGTTTCTTTAGTATGCATTAGTATGCATTTGTAAATATTCTAATCCGACGGTCACGATATGTTCTAGACATAGAGTGATCCGACGGTTCAACTTCTCTTAGATCATACCTACCATTGATCCGTGGCTTAACACCCGATTGGTCTATGATCTCTATTTAAAGAGCATAGAGGGTCCTTGGCTAGTTGATCGATTATGAGAAGTTCATGTAACTTTCTTTATTTTGCATAATAAATTGCTCCAAGTAGCTATTTGGATGGGGTCATGTACTGTTTCCCTCTTGAGGGTTTTAACCACGTGACAAACATTGGTGTATTGATATGTGATATGTTTGTGTGAAGCGGTTGTTCTCGGTGTTCGGTCCTTTGGGAGTACCCTATGTACCCTAACACCCAGTAGTCCACCAACATCTGCAATAGTCTTGGTTTGTCCCATAAGCCACCAAGACACCAAAATTTGTAGAGCCCACATGCACATAGCGCTTGTTGAGCCATTAGATCGGCCCTTACTGCCTCTTCTACATCACCATGTTCACATTCTCTCCATTCTAGGACCATCCTGCACAAAAAATTTGATTTTTTCCCATTAGAACACTTAAAAAACCTTAAGCGCGGTCGCATACACGAATGTTTCCCAAAAAGACACGTATGTATGCGACTGTGAGGGAATTTTCCGTGTATATCCAGCCCTATACGCAGAAAAACCCTCGATTTTTGTGTGGTCTGCAACGCCTATTTTGGAATGGCCTAGAAATCCAAAAACACCATGGAATTTGACAAAAATTGCATCAAAATGAAAGAGTGGAGCATGAGTAAGTACCTAGAAAAAATGGTAGTGGATTCCCCCAGATGGATCTCCTAGAATTCGCTGTTGAAGTTCTGAACTCAAATGGGTAAAAATTTCAAATGTTTTATGAATTTTTTACTATTTATAGAAAATTTTCAAATTTTTGAAAATTTTTACCCTTTTTCCTATAGTTTGGACTGTTTCTAATCCTTTTGGACCGTTTTTGGATTAATTTATGATGTAGGAGACCTTTTTGAGTGTCGTTTCAGCCATTGGATTGACCTGTTCATGCCGATTTCAAGTATCATGTCTAAACTAACATATAGGTTAGGTTTCATCACTGTTTGCAGTTTGCATGACCTTATGACTGTTTCATTATAGCCTTAGGTACGTACCCACTCTATTATGTCATGGAACCTTCTTGCTGTTTTAGAAGTGCCATGATATGAGTGGTAGAGTTTGACCTTACATGGGTACCCTAGTTAGCGCCTTATTTGCATTTGGTGCCCATGCTGACATTTTGTCCCTTAGGGTGTGGGAGTCTGTTGTATAGCATTGCCATGACATTTCGCAAGAGCCTCATACTCCTCTTGATATTCTATTGGCCTATGTCCCTTAGGACTCCCGTATGTCAAGTTGTAATTGCATTACCATGAGCTTTGCTTGCTTGATTGAGCCTTATGCCAGATTCCCTGACATTGAGTTTCAGCCATATAGCCCGAGCTTGTCTCATGTCTAGCCATGCATAGCCATTTTGTATATCCTTTGTAGCTTGATTCCCTATTTTTACTGGGAGGGGATTTTCCCCCGAGTGTCGCTATCCTACACTTGTATCCTTGCATTGAGCATAGGTATGTTCCACTGCTTGGAACTAGTTTGTTTTCCCCTATGACACTCGTCTCCTCCTAGTCTGTAACTATAAAGCAGTTTTATTCTTTTTCAAGCTTTTTAGATATTTGAAAAAGTCCCAAAAAAAAAAAACCAAAAATCCGGACAAGGGAAGATGTTATCTTTTGGTAGCTGTCGAGTCATGTCGCCTCCGAATAGAGAACTATATATCACATCCATTGGTTGGGTTTATAGTTTGACTTTAGGAACTATCCACATTTATCTGAGTTTATCTCCACTGACTAGTTAAGCTTCCAATCCCCATTCCTCCTCTGAGTCGGCCATTCCTCAGTTGTCTTGACTTTGCATGTCGGTCATTCCTAGTACAGTTACTAGTTCATGCACCTTATGATCAAGTCCTTCCACATTATACAGCTTTGTTGAGTACTTCATGTTGGATGATGGGGGATGCCTTAATGCCCTCCTTCCAGCGGATTTCATCCCATCGAATTCAGATCATTTATTCTGGGATTGGAATCTAGAGTCATTTTTGAGTGCCTTGAGACTTGCAGTCATCAGTGGTGGGTTCTCTCACCATCGACAGTCTTTGGGAATACATGAATGTCCCCTGATTGATGGATCCTCTCAAGTGTTCAACCTCAACACATTTATTCACACTTGTTAGTTTGCACTCTAGTATCTTGATTCCCATTTTCATTATCGGTGGGTGATCTTGCGTCTATTAATGGTATACATTAATGACCGGTAATTAGATGATGGAATACTATGTTCGACCTCGACACCTCTATTCACATAGTAGGACATGTACTCATAGCGGTTTGTGTAGAATACCTTCCAAATTGGTGGCATCTCTTATATGCTACCTCCTTGATCGTGCCAGTGTTCATGAGATTTCATCTCTTGTGACTTGATTCCAGTATATGTTAGACATTTCCAGCCATTATGGAGATCATGATCCTTTGTATATCTTGATCATGGAGATTCTGATCTATGTATATTGTACGTGGCGATGACCACTTATTTGATATTTTGTATCATGCCTATTCATGGCCATTGTATTCTTATGTATCCGGGACTGCTATATGTATTTTCAGTTATGCGTAGAGTTGTATCATTGTACTATGTTTATTGGATGGCTGGTCTTCCATTTGGGATCCTTCATCACTCCACTTCTGGGATGGACTTATAATTTATTTCAGCCATCGTATGACCCCTCTGACCTCACACATTAGCGGGCATCTGTTATAGCTAATTTTACCACTCCAGGTGAATCACACTTGTATGGCCTTCCCCTGTCCCTCTGCAGACTCCTTAGACCCCTTGGACAATTTTTTTTCCTTTGATGTTTCCTTTACCATCCCTATAAACATGTGAAAATTAATACACGCCACTTTTAAACCCCTAATCGCATATATACATGGGTTTGACCCCTAAAACTATGTACATCAGGATGTGTGCAAAATCCAAATCCTTTTGGAGTTTTCCTTGGCATGGATCCGACTCACTTGACTCCTAGCCTTTCATATGCCTTGATATCACTTGGATTCAACCTTTCATTACCCCTTTGAAAAGGTATATAAGGAAATATTTGATACATCGAAGGCATATGAGAGAAGTGAGAGCAAAGAAACTATAGTCCATTGTTGACGGAACTCGTGCTTGAGTCTGCATCCCTTTGTCCCTTGGAGCACTTGTGTGTTCTTCCCAAGCTTGCATTTTGCTTGTGAGCTTGCTATCGAGAGATGGAGGGTTGAGGTGGTGGAGGCCCAAGTGGGGGATTTAGTTTCTCTGATTCGCAGATGTGCCGACAGAGGTTGTATCCATTGTAATCTCTAATTTTATATTAATAGAAATATCTTTTCCTGTCCAATAATGTATGTTTGAATGAAAATTTTATCCATGGATGATTTCAAATGCTTATACATTGTTGATTATATATGCTATAATAGATCTAACACCAATACATATAGTATGCTTGTCTTGTTTACTTGTTGTTGAGGAAGTGATTTATCAATTCAACCTGAAGTTGGAAAGCTCATCGTGGATCTACTTCAACCGTTCGGGATAAGGTACAAGGTCTGATCCTTTAATATTAGATATTTGATTTTTATTGCATATTGGAAAGGATTTATTTCTGGATTCAAGCTGTCTGTTGTGGTACCCCAAGCCATAGGAATTTCTCTCTGTAACAAGTTGTGATTTAGAACTGCGATGAACTACGGTAATGATTTAGACAAGGTCAGTTAACTATTCCGTAAAGTAGAGTCTAATCAATTCGAATATCCTCACATGAATTCGAATTGCTTGTGGCTATTTAGCCATTGTACTTCATTGTAATTATTATCTAATTACTTTTGATTAATGAAAGCATTCACAATTGTAATCCATTTTTGCACTGTTTCATTCTTCAATTACTGAGTAAATTTTGTGATATGTTCTTGTGAGTTGTGTGTTGATCCATACATCTATGTGCTCAATTTAATATGGTATCAGAGCCTTGGTAGGGAAAGGAACTTATCCTACTATAGATCCATACTTGGATCATTTTTTTTGAGCAAAATTGTTCCTTCCAGTACTACACCAGAAGTGGATAATTTACCACTTAATATCCCAAGTTAAGGAATTGTTGATCAAGATTGCTTGATCAACTATGCTGGGTGTGAAGGAAATTCCAAAAGTGTAGACTTTCAACCTTATTTTGTCTATTTGATTGTTTTATTTACAGGTTTATCATTCCTCTTCACTACATTCTCTACAAGCAGCTTAGTTTCCTTCATAGCATTCGTTACAATAGCTCAGTATTCTCTATTGCATTCTAGATGACCCCTCCAATGGAGCTCCTCACTCCTTTTAACTATCACCAATGGAAGGAGGACATGGAGATGCATCTACACTCCAAAAGACTCTTTAGACTTATAATGGAAGTAGAGAAAGATCCAATTCATTGTGTTGACAAAGAAAAGTATTGGAACAGGCTTGATGAAGCCTACAGATGCTTGTGCCTCTCAATATCTCAAGATATTCTCTTCCATATCAATGGATTGAAGAATCCCAAGGAGGTTTCGGATAGTATTTCCTCCTTATTTGGAAAGCAGGATGATCCGAGGGTCTATCAGCTAGAGAATGAGCTGATCTCTCTCCATCTAGCCAATTTCGAAACACTCAATGAATTATTCACAAAATTCAAGAAACTAGTGTTTCAATTGAAGCTGTACAAGGTAGAGGAGGATGATCAACTCATCCTTGCCATTCTCTACAAGCTTGGTGCATACTATTTAGTCTTTGTATCAACATTTCACTCTGTGAAGCTCTCTACTCCAAACTGGAAGATGCCTACTCTTGACTCTTTCATTGAATCTCTTACTCAAGAGCATGACAAATTGATCCAAATGGGGATCATTCGATCTTCCAGAGATCAATCACTTGTTGTAGGAGGACCTAAGGTAGGGAATGCTAAAGGGAATAAAAAGGATGAGTCTCCTATAGAGAAAGAGTAGTCAAAAGAGCCTTCAGGTTTGAAGAGAAGAAAGAAGAATGGAAAAGGAAAGACACTCTGTTCTTACTATGGAAGGGGATTTCATCCAGAAAGCACCTATATGAGAATAACAATAGATGAGATGGCTCTTCTTCTGAAGAAGCATAACATTGCTGTAATTGCTAGTGCAAGGAAGGCTGAACAGAAGGAAGAAACTGAAGAATATGGAGAGACATGCCATGCATTGAAGGCTAGCTTCTCCATAGCACATGCCTTCCTCATTGATTATGTAGCTTCCAATCATATGGTTGCATCTAAAGAATCATTCTCTTCCTTGCATTATTTTGATGGTCCTAGTATTCACATGGGAAATAGAAATAAAGTTCAAGACAAAGGGAAGGGCTCTATCAATCTTGAGAATGGAAAGTTCAAAGATGTGCTTTATGTTCCCTCCCTAGCTGTAAACCTACTATCTGTATACCAGATGACTCATACTGGATCTCCAAAGAAAGTCATATTTTCTCCTGACTTAGTGGAGATCAAATATATCTATATTGGGAACATCATAGCGAAGGGTGCTACAAATCATGCCTCGAAGGCATATGAGTTCTCACACTTCATGCCATTTTTAGTACTAGTGCATTCTCAGCAGCCACTTGCAAGCAAAGGTAAAATTTTTTTATCTACATCTTTTGTGGTTTCCACTAGTATTGTAGATCCAGTTATATCAGTTTATGAGATTGAGATTCAGGGTGATTCAGATCCAGATCCAGTTCCTCCTTCAAAATCGGAAGCTAGGAAGATGTCTGCAAATCAATCTGACACTAAGAAGGGAAAGACCCTTACGCTATGTCATGCAATCTTACCTCCTTTAGAGATATGCAATAGACCCCCCATAAGATGCTACATGGAAAGGGATCAATATCACTACATTGAGAAGAATAGAGCCGAGCATACACCTCTTCATCCAGCAAGAGACAAAGGTTACATTCCTCCTTCCCTCCACCATCATTTTGGGAGATGATGGAGAATTCTACATGCCAACCCTAGGATACCCATGCACAGAACATCTTGGATATTGCTTCAGTACATCACATAGATGGAAACAACACATTTTCAAGTTTTTCAAACTTGAGTCCTGATTCTATTTGCTTAGTTAGAGGGGGGGGATTTTTTCCCATGTGGTTTTTTCCCCAACTCCTTGTATTGAGTAGTTACTTTACTTTACTTGATGTAATTAGTGACATATGGTCTTAGTTACCAGGGTCCATAGATTTTCCAAGTTACCGTTCATGGGGGGTGTTAGGATTATCAATCCTCCCTTGTCTAATTTGGTCATATGTCTAAATTAGGAGTCATGTCTAAATTGGGAGTCCATCCAGTCTATTTTTAGTCACTAGCACCATTTGGTCCACTTGTCCTAATTGGGGCACATGTTCCAGTTACTAAAGTGTGGGAAGCACTAATTGAGGCCTACTGCCACTGATTGTACTTGAATGCATCAGGAGTGTCCTAGATCAATCCCTACAATTTAGGAGCCACTGGGAGTGCTGATACCAACCCAGGTCAGTTGATTTGAGTTGGTGACTAGTCAAGCTCAGTTAGGAGTCAGTTACATTCAATTCTAGTATTCTACATTTAGTTAGCACTAGGTTTGCATGGCTGCATGTGGGATAGGCACATTCCTCACCTACCACAGTCATTTAAACTTAGTTAACACTGAATTAGACACTTGAGTTGTGATTTAGAACTCCAGTGAACTTCGATAATGATTTAGACAAGGTCACTTAACAATTCAATCCTCCGATAATGATTTAGACAAGGTCAGTTAACCATTAAATCAAGTAGAGTCTAATTAATTCAAATATCCTCACATGAATTTGAATTGCTTGTGGCTATTTAGCCATTGTACTTCATTGTAATTATTATCTAATTAATTTTGATTAATGAAAGCATTCACAGTTGCAAGCTGTTTTTGCACTGTTTCATTCTTCAATTACTGAGTAAAATGTGTGATCTATTCTTATGAGTTGTGTGTTGATCCATAGATCTATGTGCTCAATTTAATACTTATTATAGTTCTAAATTGCAAACATAATGATTCTAGTTTGCATATAATAGACTTTAGACATGTGCATACTTGCTACAAAATAGGAATATGTATGTGTATGATGTAGTTACCCTTCGACATCATCCATCTTGATGCACAAGGATATTCCCTATGCATAACAACTTAGCAAATCTTTGATTGAGGTTTTTAAGATAAATTTGGTTACCTCATTCCAAGTTGATCATCTTATCCTACCAATTCTTAGATGACCATTACCTTGGTATCTCCTTTCAAACAAGCTTCCTTGGTTAAAAAAACCATAAATATTTGCGATATCCTTGTTTCCCAAAAAGCCACTATGATCTACAAAATCTCATTGTTAGAAAAACCCTTAACGTAATCATCATATAAGAATATATTTCCTAAAAAAATGCAATTACGAAAGAAAATTCATTTTAGCCTCGATAGAATTATATAATTAGAACAAGTCAATAAGACTAATTTTACCACTTACTGATAAGTTATTTAACTATATTTATTTATCACAGAGTTTCCTAATTACTAAACTCCAACTTTAGTTCATCATGTCACTTACATTTCCAAGACCATTTCTCTATTACCAATAACATATCCTAGAGAGGGTTTAAAACGTGTATTGAATATTACATTCGAACTGATATATTCAATATTTATGCATTCATTTATCTAACTTTTCAATGCATGCCTTGCATCCTTCTATTAACAAAATCATTTACAATGTTTTTCCAATGTAACCCTAAACTAGCACGGTCCTCATCAATTAGGACTTACAATAGCATGTGAAAGTAGAAGTGATATTACTTAGTGTTTAAGGATACATTCTTTTCACAGTAAACATTAACGACACTTAAAATTGTATCACATACTCTATTAGGTATATCGTTACATTAACACATTTCCTCCCTACTAAACCATGCATTATGACAGGCTATATTTCTTACCAAGACCCGATTTCCCTATAGAAGGAAACTTCGAAAGATTTCAAGGACTATCATTACTGATTAGTTTCGAACATCAAAGGTAGTTCATAATATTAATAAAGAATCATCTCCTTTTCTGCTAAGCATAAATCTTTACATAATTTAATGTTCTCACAACGTCTACATCCTTCTTCTACAGAATTTAGTTTACTTGGTATCTAAACTATTCTCTCCAAATCTTGAGAGGATATGTACACCATTTAGTAGTCCGTAATAATTTATTGTAAGGAGTCTATGGATTATGCATCTATCCATTTTATAAGACCCTCTTTTCTTAATGTTATCAATAATTTTTCTGACAAAAAATGAGCTTTACTCAAAATCATAGAAGGGTACTTATCTCATTTAAGATGACTAAATTGTAAATCTAGCTTGAGCATGTTCACTATCCATCCATAGATTTCTCGAAAGAACTTTGGAACCATAATTTTATTTCTCTAAAAATAATTTCACGGTTAGTTCATTTTCATCATTGTAACATACATAAACTAATGGAACTTTTCTTTAATCCACATTTGCATATGCATCCCCATAATAGTGGAAAAAACGACTTACATATCCTCTTTTAAAATATAAATGACTCAAAGTGAGTTACTTGATATTTACCTTATTACCTTTTTGTTATCTCCACCAATTCAACTTGTAGCTTTTTATTTATGTTCAACCCATATAGGTTCAAGCGTTGCAACTTGAGCTCTGATATCATATGTATAATACCCATAAACCTGAACGGATCCTTGGGGTGCGTAGCATAACAATTCTTCTATTAAATTGTTCAGTCCCACCAATTATGTTAAAGTCATTGATTAATTAACCTTATAATCATTCTTAAAGAATAAGACCTTACAAAATAGAATCACTCAAATGATAGCTCACATAAGTAAATATCACTAAATACAAAGTCTATAATGACTCTTATCTACATAAGATATGGCACTCTAGGTTATTGTTTCTTTTATACATAAGACGCTCCCTTTCCTAATAATTGTAATCAGAATGTATATACAAAGTGCATAGTTACCTTATGTTCACCCATTTATTCTAATTATTCCCATACATGAGTATTTGTGTATGTTCTTGAGACATTGTTCATCCTTTAAGTAAAATTAACACCCAAATTCATTGGGAGGTTCTTTCATAACATTGAATACTATAATAAGACAAATGCATTATATTAGTCACATGTCAGTCCTTTGAATGAAATGACAATTACATTTAAATATTTCCTTCAGTTATGGCTAACACACTCCATAACAAGAAACCATATACTGTACTCGATCTCCTGGGCGTAATCGTCGGAGGTGAAGTATGAGTCTCTTGAGTCGATTGAGGAGAAAACAAAAATGTTATATGAATTTATTATCTTAGATGATAAAATAAAACTTAATTTATAAAATATGTACATATATAAACCAATTTCTCTACACTTGTCTACGAAAATTAGTCTAATGCCTTTCCACCATTGGAACACATCCATTGCATCCACCACTTGCAAGTCATGTTAATTCAATGTACATAATGGAACCATAAATCAAGGTATTACTCTAGCAATGTAAGACACATAATTACATGATAAAATATTTCCATAATCAAAGTTAACTATTATGGATACAACTCTAATGTGAAAAGGACTTATGCGACTGAAATCATGCCTACGACGTTCCTCCCAATAAATGGCTCTTTTTGGCGTATGTTATTCCTCCTAGAACCACCCCAAGCTGGGTGACGAATCCACTAAGGTGAGTAAATATATAGAACCTTTCCAAGATCTCTCATCATGATTTGTATGTTCAAATTACTCATTGATACAAAATAAATAAATAAAACATAGTAACTCCCTACCATTTAACTCATCACACAAAATTTAGTATTTACACAGTAATACTAGTATTTAAAAGGGTTGATCCCCCTTTGAGCTCACCCAAATCTCCTTGATTTATTTTCTCATAAATAATTCAAGAGATAGGATCTTTATCACATTTGATACTTGTAATTTCATAGCCAGTTAAAACCGTGATTCAAGGAAAATCGCCACCAGAGAATTACATCTCACTCACAGAACAGGTTTTAAACCTTTCATCAGCTAGTTAATCATGATCAAAGGAAAAATGTAATCATAGATTGGGTCTCACTCATGGATCATTTATTTAATATCATAGTACAATATACACATCACATACTTAGATCTGTTACTCATGATATAATACAGTCAAGATTGGGTACAATTTAAGAATTGGATCACACAGACATCATATATGGAGCTCACGATTTAATACCGTCAAGCTTGGGAGAAATTTAAGAATTGGATCACACAGGAATTAGATATGGAGATCACGGGTTAATATAATTATCAATTTAAGAATTGGGTCACACCAAAATCAAATTTGGAGCCCACGATTTAATATAGTCAAGATTGGGAACCACGGACATCATATATGGAGCTTATGATTTAATACAATAATTTAAGAATTGAATCACACAAGCATCAAATCTAGAGCTCACGATTTAATAAATCAATTTAAGAATTGGATTACACGAGAATTATATATGGAGCTCACGATTTAATACAACAACTTAAGAATTGAACCATGCAGACATAAAATCTGGTGCTCATGATTTAATATAACAATTAATTTAAGAATTGAATCACATGGACATCAATATGGAGCTCACGATTTAAAACAACAACCAATTAAATAATTGAAACACCCAAACAACAAATCTGGAGCGTACAATTTAATACAACAATTTAAGAATTGAATCATGTAGACATCAAATATGGAGCTCATGATTTAATATGATAATCAATTTAAGAATTGGATCACACAGGAATTAGATCTAGAGCTCACAATTTAATACAGTCAAGAATTATGAACAATTCAGGAACATGGTTTGAATACAATAAAACACCAGGAACAAAAAATTGCTCAAAAATAATACACACCATTACAGATAGAGGGGAACTCATTACAGAGTTTCAAACCTTCGTTCCTACAATGATTTGAAGAGGGTGACCTCTCGCTCCCCTACCCTCGAATGGTTTCCTTTTAGATATGTTTGCAGGGATAGAAGAAGGGTCACCGGTTTAGAGTGTTGGACTCTCCCTCATCATTCCCCATTCTCCATTGTTTTCTTCCTTCCCTTAAAAACTTCCCCCATCCACTCAGAAATCGTAGCCTTTAAAAAGAAAATCCTTCTTTTTATCAAGATGAAAAATGGAAGTGGTCAAAATCCATGTTTTCTTCACACAAGGAGGGGTTCCTCTTGTCCCTTATCATAATATTTCAGCCATAATGGGACATGCTCATTTGAAGTAGTAGTAACTAATTTTTTAATAATATTATATATATACAATAGTGCTTTCCTTAGCATCCCTCCATACATGTTATAGATAATATTTTCCTTTACCTTTGATTAGGTTATATTCTCATTTGAAAGTAGTAGTAACTATATTTTTAACTATCTTATATATATACAATAGTGTTTTCCTTAACATTCCTTTAGATAATCCTATATGAATAGGGTTACTGAACACCTAGTCTTGTCCTAGAACAAGTGGTTAAGGATCTAGAGTATGGTAAGGGAGGTCATGTAATAGAGTGGTTACGACTCTAGAGTACGGTAAGGGAGTTCATGTGATCGACCCCTATGGAGGCCCTTTTTAGAGTACAACCTAAACATAATGCCAAAACATAAGGGTCTAGTGTTTAACTATTAAACTATGTGCAATGGCTCCTATCATAAATCAATTTTGAAGGTTTCGACTGACACAAATATCATAAGGAATTTTTCACCTTTTAAAGAAAGTTTGGTCAATCATAGTATATTCTTTAATTTAACTAAACTATGCAACTATTCCATTAACATTTATAACATATATTCAACATAACTAAATTCCTATATGTTATCTTTAAATCCTTTTGATAAATGCATATTTCATCCACAGTTTTAGGAGCATGTAATTTACTATTACTAACGTTTAAGTCCAAGGTGAATATTTTTAACTATCTTTCCTTTCGGTATGTCATCGAAACTATAATGATTATCAGTTAACATTACTAGATCCCCCAAGGATTCATTCTTTATTTATCTCCCCCCTAGTGGATTCATCCCGTATCATTGTTTAGTCGTGCCAAGATTTCATCCTCCTAACCCTATTACTTGTATCCACAATTTGTTTTTGAAGTTAGAATTGGTAATTAAACTTTGTACTTTATAATGAGGTAGTAAGGGGATGTTACACTTCTCCAATGATGAAATGATCCAAGTTGTTTCCTTTAAGGATCAGAGATATTTTGCACTTCCATGCTCGGAAGTTATCATCCCTTCCAAGTTTGTCCTCCAGTTTAGTATGGTGAGTCACATTTTAAAATGAGAAATTCAAATGGACATAAAAAATATTTAGATCTTAGTGATTTGAGGTGTCCAACCTGGTTTCAGAGCTGGCTAACCTAGGGTTTTTCACAGAAACCCTAATTTTTCAAACTTGGAGTTTGGGAATTCTATTTGGACAGAAAGATGCACCTCCTTGAGGCGAGTTCCTCAGCTAGGTCACTTTTTGAAATCTAAGGAGGGATTCCTCTGAGACTTGATGCCCTAGTTCATCCTGGAACTAGTGACAGGGTAAAAAATGAAACTTCTTCAGTTAAGAGACTGCCTCCACTAAAATATGCGTCCTACTAAGGCGATTTAGCCTAGCCCTCTTTTCTTGATGATTTGTGGAGATAACACCTTGAACTAGGAAGCCCTAGTTTCTGCAGCTGCATAGTGCCTTGTTTCAGAGAGGCTCTGATACCATGTTAGTTTTTCTTTAGATCTAATTAGATTATCTAGGATTGTACTCTGAAAGAATAACGAGTACAACAAGATGCGTAAGATATAAAATATACAGGAGACATAAATATTTTCACTAGGGAAACCATAAAGGAGAAAACCCCTTAAACTTCCTCAGAATAGTAAGATGATATAAAGAAGTAATAAGAAGTATTGATCAACTATCCATCTCTCCTCTCTCTCTCTCTCTCTCTCTCTCTCTCTCTCTATCTCTCTCTCATGCGAGCGAACTTGAGAGTGTGAGGTGTGTATAAATGAGGGAGAGCGCCTCCCTATTTATACCATTTCAAGTCATTGACCAAGAATAATATTGGGGCCCACATGTCTTCCCTAACATGGTCGAATTATCATAGAGAGACTCCAAATGCACATTACATGATGTTACACTGGGGACTATTTCCCCAACTTACAAGAGAGGTTGTACCTCAAGGTATAGAGACAATTCAGACACCCCGCAAGGGGGTAAACACATCCCCAATGGGGGTACAAAAAAATACAATGATAATATACATCATAATATCTCTCGAAGTTACAAATACATCAACATAAATTTTTAACAAAATGGCATCCTACAGTAACCTGGGTCAGTCTCTAGGTCCTATTCCAATAGGAAAAAATTATGAATTTTGGTCTATTAGAATGAAGTCATTCCTGAAGTCACATAACCTGATTATGAAACAACTCATGCCATGACTAATTCTCAGAGAGCACAATTGAATGAACAGAGGAAGAGAGAAGATATAGCATTGTGGCAAATTTAGCAATGTACAAATGACATAATTTTTTCAAGGATAACAAATGCTAAAATTGCAAAGTAATATTGAGATATATTGGAGAAGGCCTATCAAGGCATAGATAAAGTGAAAAATGTGAAACTGGAAAATATAGGAATATAGTTTGAAAATATGAAGATAAAAGAGGCTAAGACAATAGACCAATTTATGACCAGAGTAATTGTAGTGGCTGACTAGCTAAGAATCCATGGAGAAGACTCTAAAAGACATGACAATAGTTCAAAAAACATTTACGAGCATTAATACGAAATTTGGTATGGTGGTATTTTCCATTGAAGAATCTAAGGATTCTTCAACATATTCAATAGATGACTTGATATGATCACTATTGTATTATGAATAAAAACTCAATAGGGAAGAAGAAGCACTTGAACATGCTTTCAAGACACAAACAACTATCAATAGAGGTAGAGGAATAAAAAATAGAGGAAGGGGTAGATTCAGAAACTACAATCGACAGAGATATAACAATCCAAGCATGGAGCAAGAATAAAAGCACCAACAATGCCATATGAGTTCAAGGGGCAGGGGAAAAGGTTTTCAGCAGAACATAAGGTAGGACAAATCAAAATCCCAATGTTATTATTGCAAAATATTTGTTCATGTAGCCAGTGAATCTAGGAAAAAGTAGGAACACTTAAACAAAAATAGAGCTAATGTCTCTAACACATTTTAGAGTACCTTAGAAGCTATGTTTCTAAGTTGTCATGAAGCTCAAGAAAGTAATAAAGAACTTTGGTTGTTAAACATTGGCTGTAGTAAGCACATGATAGGAGATAAAAGTATGTTTGTAATTGTGGACAACTAATTCAAGTCTAATGTTATATTAGGAGGTGATAAATTTGTCAATGTAGTTGGTAAATGTACAATTAGTTTTCTAACAAAGCATAAATAGAAGAAAAACATGTTTTATGTCTATCTAGTCCTTGGTATAAAGCACAACTAAATGAGTGTTGTTCAACTCAGTGAACATGGATACAAAGTTATCTTTACAAAAAATGCTTGCACAATCCTAGATAATTTAAGTAGAAAGCTCATTTCTATGATTAAAATGACCAAGAATAGGATGTTTCCTTTGACACCAAAGAATGTCAACCGGTTAGCTTCATGTGTACACAATGTCACCACTCTAGATTTTTCTTGGTTATGGAATTTGATATTTGATCATTTACATTTTGGTGTTTGGAATTTATTGTAGCAGAAACAAATGGATAAAGGTTTACCAGTCATTCATGAACCAACAAACTCCTGTGAGAGTTGCATATTGTGAAAGCAACATAGAGAAATATTTCTAGATAGTGCATCATATAGATAAAGATAACAATTTGAGATGGTGCATACTTATTTAAGTGGTCCCATGCAAAAACACTCCTTAGGAAGACATATTTATTTTATAACATTCATTGATGATTTTAGTCGGAATACTTCAGTATATTTTCTAAAGAACAAATCTAAAAATTTTGACGAATTCAAGGAGTTTAAATATTTAGCATAAAATAGAGTGGTTTGTACATCAATGTTTCAATATCTAAAAGAGTAGGTGAATATAAATATTTTTCAAATTATTGCAAGTATCATGGTATTAAAAATAATTTATATCCAGGAATACTACTGAGAAAACTGGGATAGAAGAAAGGAAAGAAAGAACCATAATGAATATGGCTAGAAGTATGCTCAAAGAAAACAACTTCAAAATGATTTTTTGGGTGAAGCAGTTGCATGTTCAGTTTATATTTTAAACAGATCATCTACAAAGAGTGTAAAAAAAATTTCATGAGGAATCATGGAGTGGAACAAAATCAAGCGTTTCACATTTCAGAGTATTTGGATGTGTAGCTTATGGACATGTTCTAGAACAACTGAGAAGAAAGTTGGATGATAAGAAAGAAAATTGCATTTTTACAATGTACAATGAACACTCAAAATATATAGGATGTACAATCCAGTCACCAACAATTTTATTGTAAGAATATATGTGGAATTCAGGGAAGAAAAATATTTGAACAATTAAGGTGAGTAGTCAACTATAGCTGGAAATTAAACACCCCTATAATTTACAAGAACAAGATCAATTGGAACAACAAGACAACAAGGATCTCGTTATAGATTATTTTACCACACTTGGTAGATCACACTTTTATTTCCTTCCATGTCCCTCTCGAGACTCTTTGGACCCCCTTTTCTCAAAACATACTTTCATGATCCATGAAATACCCTAAAAAACACCTATTTATGGCTATAAGCGAGTTTTAGGTTAAAAGTCATGTGTACATGCAACTTGCTCCACTGTAGCCCGTGTACATCGAGAAATATGCATAAAAAAAACATTTGGAGTTTTCCTCAATGAGTCCCGAATAACTTGGCACTTGGCCCTCCATATGTATGGAAATGCTCCAACTCGACCCTTCTTTTCCTATTGAAGGGCTATATATTTAGCCTCTTGGATGTATTAGAGGAGGAGAGCATTTGAGAGCAACGAAACTATAGTTCATTGTTTCCACATTCATACATGCTTGAGTCTGCATATCTTTGTAATTTTGAGCACACATTGCTACTCTTCCCAAGCTTACCATTGTCTTGTGGGCTTTCCATTTAGATGAAGGATTGAAGTGGTGGAGGCCCAAGTCGAGGATTCAGTTTCTCCATTTTGATGAGGTGCCAACAGATTTTTCCTCTGTTATCTTTGTTCATTATTAATAGAATTATCTATTTCTTGTCCATTACATGTGTATGACTATGAATATATTATCCATGTATGCATTTGTATTTGATTATACATGTTGGATTTATATATGATAGAGTAGGCCTAACACTTAACATAGATCATGATTTCTTTGTTCGTTGTTGTTGAGAATGAATTGCAGGTACAAGCATGGTTGAAAATCTCAATGGGGATATACTACAACCATATGGAATAAGGTCAATTATGTATCCCTTAGTGTTCGAATAATTTATCTCTCTTGCATATTGAAGTGGATTGATTTATGGTGTCATTCGGTCTATTGTGTTCTACCCCAAGCCATATGAAGTTTCTCTCCATAAAAGAATTAGCAGAGCCATTGGGGATGTTCCTTATTTTTATTTGGGGTTTGGGGGCATGAGGTGCTTGACTTGCTCTCTATTTCTCCCCTTTTCTATGCCACATTTAGTAGCATGTTCATCCATTGACACTCCCCTAGAGTAGTTTGACCCTTGGACATATTTTTACCATCATGTTACCCCTCTAACCTCACATTAGGGGGCATCTATTATAGCTGATTTTATCACACTTTTATGGCCTTCCATATCCCTCTGCAGACTCTTTGGACCCCCTTTTCTCGAAACATACTCTAATTATCCAATAAATCCCCTAAAAAACACCTATTTATGGATATACATGGGTTTTAGTTTAAAAGTTGCGTGTACATGTAGCTTGCTCCATTGTATCCTGCATACATCAAGAAATATGCATAAAAAGAAAAAACATTTGGAGTTTTCCTCAATGAGTCCTGAAGAACTTGACTCTTGGCCTTCCATATTCCTAGAAATACTCCAACTCAAACCTTCATTGCCTATTGAAGGGATATATATTAAGCCTCTTGGATGCATTAAAGGAGGAAAACATTTGAGAGCATGGAAACTATAGTTCATTGTTACCCCATTCATACATGCTTGATTTTGCATCCCTTTTTCCTTTTGAGCACACATTGCTGCTCTTGCCAATCTTACCATTTTCTTGTGAGCTTTCCATTGAGATGGAGGATTGAAGTGGTGGAGGACTAGGTTTCTCCATTTCGACCAAGTGCCGACAGAGTTTGTTAATATTATCTTTATTCATTATTAATAGAAATATCTATTTCTCGCACATTTCTCGTTAATTATAGGTGTATTACTATGAATAATTTTATACATGGATGTGGTTGTATTTGATTATACATGTTGGATTTATATATGTTAGAGTAGTCCTAACACTCAACATATGTTATGCTTTCTTTGTTCATTGATGTTGAGAATGAATTGTAGGTACAAGCATGGTTGAAAATCTCAACGGGGATATACTACAACCATCCAAAATAAGGTATGTTCTGTATATCTTAGTGTTAGCAACATTTATCTCTTTTTCATATTGAAGTAGATTTATTTTTGGTTTCATTCAGTCTTTTGTTGTATCCCCCAAGCCATAAGATCAAAGAGATTATACACTTCCATGCTTGGATTTTATCATCCCATCCAATATTGTTCTCAAGATGAGTATGGTGAGTCATATTTTCANTTGTATACCCCAAGCCATAAGATCAAAGAGATTATACACTTCCATGCTTGGATTTTATCATCCCATCCAATATTGTTCTCAAGATGAGTATGGTGAGTCATATTTTCAAATGAGAACCTCAAATGGAAATAACAAAGACTTGGATGTTACCGATTTGAGGTGTCCAACCTAGTTTCAGAGTTGTCTCACCTAGGGTTTGTCAAAGAAACAGTCATTTTCCAAACTTGGAGCATGGAAATTTTGGTTGGACAGAAGGATGCACCTCCTTGAAGTGAGTTTCTCAACTAGGTCACTTTCTGAAATCTAAGGTGGGAGGCCTCTAAAACTTGATGCCCTAGTTCCTCCCAGCATAAGTGACTATTAGATTTTTATCATTAAGCTAGCATTATATTAGGATCTTTTCATTGAGAGAACAACAAGCACAATAATCAAACAAAAGAGACAATGAATACAATGTTTATCCCTGGGGAAACCATAAATGGAGAAAACCCCACAACTTCCTTAGAGATATAATCAACATCAAAATTAAAACCCCAAAACAGTAAGATGATCTCCCGAAAACAGTAACCTCTTTCTTCCTAGCCCCAGTGTCTTTTTCTTCCTCAGTTATGCGCTAAAACTGAGTGTGAGTGAGTGAGTGATAAATAGAGAGGCTAGATCTCTATTTATACTAATTCTTGACTTGACAAAACCCTACTAGGGATGAATTCTCTAGGAGAGTCTAATAACCCTAGTTCCTCGGAACTGCGGGGACTTTAACCCTTGATCAATAGGAGGGTTACCCACAGTGACTTGACATAACTTGTTTACATTATAGAACCTCCCAATAGGAACATCAGGGCATGACATGACTCAATTACATTATAGACACATCCCAGAATAAACATCGGGTTAAAATACATAAGAAATACAAGTGAATACATTCTGAAGTTACAATTACATCAACACTCCCTCTTAACTAGGAAGGTATTCTCTCGACACATTTATCAGCACAAGTATTCTTCTCTGCTTCATATGGATCATCATTGAGTCCTTGTCATCTTCAGGTCATGTTCATCTTCAAGCCATCTTCATCTTCAAGTCATCTTCATCATCGAATTTGGATCATCACTGGATCTGGATCATCACTGGACATCATCACTGGACCTAGATCATCACTCGATCTAGATCATCACTGCTGGATCATCATCATCACTGTATTGTCATGGGTGCTATCTCATGATTCTTCTCGTCATAGGAAGTTCTCCAGAGCCAACCCTTTTTCATGCTGGATGTACATCTACAGAGCCAGTCCTTTTTCATACTGGATGTATCATCACAGAGCTAGTCCTTTTTCATACTAGATGTGGCATCCACACAGAGCCAGTCCTTTTTCATACTGGATGAGTCTTCACATAGCTAGTCCTTTTTCATACTAGATGTGGCATCCACACAGAGCCAGTCCTTTTTCATACTGGATAAGTCTTCACAGAGCTAGTCCTTTTCCATACTATATGTGGCATCCACGTAGAGCCAGTCCTTTTTCATACTAGATGAGTCTTCACAGAGCTATTCCTTTTTCATACTAGATGTGGCATCCACACAGAGCTAGTCCTTTTTCATACTAGATGTGTCTTCATAGAGCTAGCCCTTTTTCATGCTAGATGTGGAATTCACACAGAGCTAGTCCTTTCTCATACCAGATGTGTCTTCACAGAGCTAGCCCTTTTTCATGTTGGATGTGGAATCCACACAGAGCTAGTCCGTTCTCATACTAGATGTGTCTTCACAAATCCAGCCCTTTTTCATGCTGGATGTGGAATCCACACAGAGCTAGTCCTTTTTCATACTAGATGTGTCTTCATAGAGCCATCCCATTTTCATGCTGGATGTGGAATCATCACATACATCTGACAATGGAAGGAACCAATCCTCTCACCATGTCACAACTCTTACATCCGACCATGGAAGGAACCAATCCTCTCACCATGTCAGAAGGGCACAACACTTATATCTGACCATGGAAGGAACCAATCTTCTCACCATGTCAGAAGGGCTCAACATAGACACATCACTTCCTATTGGGAGGAATCTCGATATGGAGAACACCAAGATTCTCCCTGAAGTACTCAAACTTTACCCTAGCCAATGGCTTAGTCAACACATCAGCTATCTGTTCGTTCATTGCAACATACTAGAGCTGCACTGCTCCTCTCTGTACCATATCCTTGATATAGTGATACTTGATCTCGATATGCTTTGACTTGTCATGGAACACTGGGTTCTCTGACAAATTCACACAACTCTAGTTGTCACAATATATACAAGTAGCATCTAACTAGAGATCAAATAAATCAGATAGTAGCTTCCTCAGCCATACTTCCTCACAAATAGATAAACAAGATGCAACATACTCTGCTTCAGCTGCACTCAGTGACACACATGATTGCTTCCTGCTAAACCAAGAGATCACGCCTAATCCCATACTGAAGCAGCACCCTAAAGTGATCTTCCTATCGATGGCAATGCCTGCCCAATCTAAATCAATATAACCCTCCAGGTTAGTCCTCTGATCAATCTTATACTTGAGCCCATATTCCACTGTACCCTTTAGGTACCTTAGAATATGCTTTGTAGTAATCAAGTTAACATGTCTCGGATCTGTCAGGAACTGGCTCAAGGTGTTCATAGCAAAAAAAATATCCGGTCTTGTATTTGTTAGGTACATCAAGGAGCCAATCATCTAACGATACATCATGGCATCAACTGACTTAGATGAAGCATCACTCAATAGATTTTGGTTCGATGCCATAGGTGTGGTTAAGGCCTTGCAGTCCACCATCCCAAATATCTTCAGGATCTCTACTGCATACTTCCCTTGTCCAAGGAAGATTCCATCCGCATTCTGCCACACCTCCTTGCCTAAAAAATAATGCATCATACCCAAGTCTTTCATTTCAAACTCAACAGCAAGTTTCCTCTTTGTATCAGCAATCAACCCATCCACACCTATTACAAAGAGATAATCCACATACAGTAGGAGTATCTCTGAATTGCCATCTTCAACTTTGTAGTAAAGGTTGGAATCTGCTTTACTCTTGGTAAAGCCCAAAATGGATAGGAAACCATCAATTCTGTTGTACCATGTCTTGGGTGCCTATTTCAAACTATACAGGGATTTCTTCAATCTACATACATGAGACTCCCTATCATGTGTCTCAAAACCGAGTGGTTGCTCCACATACACTTCCTCTTCCACTACACCATTCAAAAAAGTAGTCTTGACATCCATATGGTGTATCTTCCATTTCATTACTGTAGCTAGAGAAAGTACTGATATGATGGAAGTGTATCTGGCTATAGGTGAAAAGGTTTCTTCATAGTCTATTCCTTCTTTCTGGGAGAAACCGCGAGCAACAAATATTGCTTTATATTTTTATATGCTACCATCTGCAGCATGCTTGATCTTGTAGATCCATTTGGAAGTTACAACTAAATTCCCTTTTGGGTTTAGGACAACATCCCAAACATCATTCTTCATGATTGATTGATTCTCTTCAATCATAGCATCCTTCCATTCTTTCTGTTCTATCGCTTCTTCATAATTTGAAGGTTCTTTATCGATGAAATCACATAATAATGATACATGCTCGAAGCAATATCTGGTCCTCTTTCTTTCTCTGTGATTCTCTTCTAGAGCCCCATATCTTTCTGCACCTTGGATAGCTTCTCGTTCCCAAGCAGGTTTCCTCTTATGAGGATTCTTCTCCTGAGGTGGATCTACAGGTTCTTGTGGTTCTTCAAATTCTTGATCTTCTTCTTTGAGTTTCTTCGTTCATGGTTGTATCATGAATTCTGGGTACTTCTACTTCTTTAGGTTCTTCTGCAGGTGTCTTTCTGGATTTGTTGTAAGCTGATTCTTCATCAAATGTCACATCCCTGATGATGTCGATCTTCTTGAATCCTGGGAAGTATATTCTGTTAGCCTTCGATATTTCAGAGTATCCCACAAATATACCCTTCTTTCCTGAAAGATCTAATTTTGTTCTCTTATCTTTTGGAATGTGTCTTTACACTGGACAACTGAATATTCTGAGATGGATGACTTCTAGATTCTTGCTGGAAAATACTTCTTCAGGTGTCTTGTTCTCGAGTACTCTGTGTGGAGTACGATTATGTACATACACCGTTGTTCTGGCAGCTTCTGCCCATAGATGCATAGGAAGATATTGATCATGAAGCATTGCTCTTGTAGCTTCCATGATAGTTCTATTCTTCCTTTTTGCAATCCCATTCTGTTGTGGATTATATGGAGTGGACAACTCCCTCTTAATCCCCGAGTCTTTGCATAACTCTTTGAATTCATTTGATGTGAATTCTCTCCCATTGTCTGATCGAAAAGTATTGATCTTCCTTTCAGTGTGGTTATCGATCAAGGCTTTCAATTCCTTGAACTTGCTGAATACTTCATCTTTGTTCTTCATGAAGTATATCCATGTCTTCCTATAAAAATCATCAATGAAAGAAACATAGTATACATACCCACTCAGTGAACTGGATGACATTGGACCACATACATCGTAGTGAATGATTTCCAAGATTCCTTTTGCCTTGCTCTCGCTACTTGGAAATGTCTTCTTTGTGTTCTTTCCTTTTGCAAATCCTTTGCAAACACCATCATGTTTGTCTACATTTCTGGAAGACCTTCAACAACTTTGCTTCCAAGTGGTAGTTCCCTATAATGTACATGTGGAAGCCTTCTATTCCAAAGTTCATTTGGTTCTACTGAGTCATGAACCAAAGCTTGTTTTGGTTGGCCCTTCAATTTGTATAGATCTCCTTCTTGTTCCCCAATCACTATTGCATCGTTAAGAGTCTTTACGTTTGGCCACATAATAACTTGGCCATCTACAAAAGCAACCCTCATTCCTTTTGCATCCAATGCAGATATGGAGAGGAGGTTCTTCTTTAGTCCTGGTACAAACANCAGAGTCTAGTTTATAGGAGGATTCACCACTAATTTTTATTGGATACTGGTAGTCATCTCCAAGTTTCACCTTGAGAGGTGACTCATGTTCAGATAGTTTCACAAATGGTTATTTGAATCTCATCATATGCTTGGAAGCACCATTGTCTATGAGCCAATCATTGCTTCCATGTGAGATAGTTCCCATGAGAGCGGAGATCAGCACATATTCTTCATCACTTGAAGAATCACTTCCTTGTATGATTCTCTTTGTGGAAGGTTCATCATCCTCTGTAGCATGAGCGTGATGTCTTCTCTTGTTTCCCTTCTTCTTCTTTGAGTTCCCTTTTTTAGGGAAGTATTTGGATATGTGACCTTTCTCATCACATGTGTAACATCTAATTGTAGACCAATATCTTCTAGAGTGATAAGACTTACCTTTGGAGTGATGATGGTCCCTTCTAGTTTTCTTGGTGTGCGCTATGAGAGCTTGATCTTCACTTCCCATCTTTTCTTCTCGAGCTGCTATTCGAGCTTATTCTTGAGAGAATTCTTCCCATAGTCTACTGAAATTGACTAACTTCTTTTTGGCATAGATCCCTTGAATGAAATAGTCCCATGCCCTAGGTAGACCATTCAAGGTGGTCATCACAATCTCTGCATTCTCCACTTCTTCATCTACTGCTTCCAGCTATTCCTTGATCTAAGATACCCTAGTAAAGTAAGACTGGATGGTATCAGCATTCTGTATCTTTACATTCTTTAGTTGGTTTCTTAGAGTCATCTTCATGTTTATGTTTTTCCCTTCAAACAGTTTTGTTAGGGAATGAAACATAGCTTTAGGTGTCTTTAGGGAAGATACCTGTGGTATGAGGTGACACCTCTAGAACTGGATTCTCCTCATTGATATAGGAGTCCAACTCATTTTCTTCCAGGACCAAGGAGATCCTATACTTCCAGGATCGGAAGTTATCATCTCTCTCAATATTTTCATAAATCTTGGTATGATGAGACATCTTAACTGAGAACCTCAAATGGAAATACAAACGATTTAGATCTTACCAGATCAAGATGTCGGATCTGGATTTGGAGCTGAAATTCTGTAGTGTTGGTTCAGGAGCAGATTAGGGTTTTGTTTTTCCAGAGTTCTATCCAACCAAATGCTTTTATATTGATCTCTAAACTTTGATTTTGAGGAGGATATCAATCCAGGCCTAGGATCACTAAAAAATCCACTTTTGTGGAAAGCCCTAATTTCCGGTAGCAGTGTCGGGTCAAAAACTGAAAAACCTCTTAATTGGATTTTGATTTGATAGAAAGATACACCCTAGGGAGGATAGTTATTCCAACATTCTTTTACTAAAAATCTGTGGAGGGATAACCACAAAGTAGGAATCCCTAGTTCCCGTAGCTGCACAATGTCTTCTTCTCAGGTTAGTTATGATACCGTGTTAGATTTTTATCATTAAGCTAGCATTATATTAGGATATTTTCACTGAAAGAATAACAATAACAAAAATAAAACACAAGAGACAATGAAGAAAATGTTTATCCTTGGGGAAACCATAAATGGATAAAACCCCACAACTTCCTCAGAGATAGAACCAGCACCAAAAGTAAAATCCCAAAATAGTAAGATGATCTCTCGACAGCAGTAACCTCTTTCTTCCTAGCTCCAGTGACTTCTTCTTCCTCAGCTATGTGCTACAACTGAGTGTGAGTGAGTGTGTGATAAATAGAGAGGCTAGCTCTCTATTTATAATAATTCTCGACTTGACAAAACCCTACTAGGTCTGACTTCTCTAGGAGAGTCTAATAACCCAAGTTCCCCATAACTGCAGGGACTTTAACGCTTGATCAATAGGAGGGTTACCCACAATGAATTGACATAACTTGTTTACATTATAGAACCTTCCGATAGGAACATTGGGGCATGACACGACTCAAGTACATTATAGACACATCCCGGAATGAACATCAGGTTACAATACATAAGAAATACAAGTGTATACATTCCGAAGTTACAATTACATCAACAGTGACAAGGTAAAAAAAGAAAATTATTCCATTCAGAAATTTCCTCCATCAAATTATGTTCCCTACTGAGGCAATTTACACTATCCCTCTTTTCTTGATGATCTGTGGAGAGAATACCTTGAACTAGGAAGCCCTCGTTTCCGCAGCTAGATAGTGCCTTCTTTCAGAGAGGCTTTGATACCATCTTAGTTTTTCTTTAGATATGATTAGATTATCTAGGATCTTTACCTGAAATAATAAAAAGTACAACAAGATGCATAAGATATAAAAGATACATGAGACACAAATATTTTCACCGGGGAAACCATAAAAGAGAAAACCACTCAAACTTCCTCTAAATAGTAAGATGATATAAAGTAGTAATAAGAAGTATTCAACAACTATCTATCTCTCCTCCTCTCTCTTTCTCTCCACTAGTGGAAAATGAGAGATTAGTGACCAAACAAATGACCAAAATCCGCATATCAATGACCACTTTTGGTTTGGGGATCACTGGTGGCTAGTTTACGGTCTTTTATTATGTGACAAAGATTGGTCATTTTTATTTTGGTCATTTATAGCTTGTCTGTTGGTCATTAATTTGGTCATATAATTGAATCAATGAGAAAATGTATGACCACATTTATGACCAAATTAATGACCACATGACAAACTAGAATATGACCGAATTTGGTTGCATAATAAAGACCATAAATTAGCCACCAAAACTGCTTTTTGGTCATTGATATGTGAATTTTGGTCTTTTTTTGATAATTTATATCTTATTGTTTGGTCACGTATCTCTCAAAATTTGGTCATTTTATATGCAAATTTTGGTTATTAGTCTCATTTATTGGTCACTAATTTAGTCATTTTATGTGGTCATTATATCTTAGTAGTTTTAATGGTGTCGATTATTAATCAATATCAATCTTTAATAGGATATTATGTTTAAATTAAAAAAAAAGAATCATACGTTATTTATGATCATCTAATATGCATGGAAATTATGCAATGTCGCGTTAATTAGTTAATTACAACACTTATCAATAATATAAAGTACAACCATCTAAGTTTTAAACAACACAAATTATATTATATGAAATGTCAAGTATTACAATAAATATGAGTTTTCTCAAAAACTATCTCCATATAACTTTACATGAAAATCATCTAGTACATCGACGACTTTTCAAACTATTACAATGGCTAAACCATCCCACTTGTACTTGGTTTCTAAACCATACTTAGATCCCACAACAACTTCAATTAAGCCATATTTAGCATCTTGAAAGCCTGAGCAGCAAGCTCTTCATACTCGATGGAAAAGCCTCAGCAATAGGCTCTTCATACTCAATGGCCCGCCCATTGGGTTAAGTTCACTCCTGCAAAATCCAATAAAAAAATCTCACAATGAACTGTAAAGTACAAAAACAATGAAGAAAATTATTTATAATGTCCAATATATTGGCCTCCAATTTCTTTCTTTTTCTATAGAAAATACTTGAATTGAGTGATTGGACATTTTTTTCCAAGTTTCTATTCATACCCATGTACTTGGAAAGATTCTAATGTTTTACTTCAGGTTTAAATACACTACCTGTGGTATTCTGGGAGATACCCTCAATAAGAAGGGAAAGTACAATAGAAGGGAAACTTTCTGAACTATCTGGTGGGTCCCTGAGCCTGCCACCAACCCATGCCCTAACAACTGTTATCTGCAAGCCAAATATGACATGTTATGTAACAGTGTTAAGCTTCACATGCAATTAACAAAAAGAACGTTGAATCATATAAAAATTGGGCAATGCCATGTTTTATCATAGCCCAACACACTTATAAGAAGGAATCATGCCCATAGATATAAACCAATGAGAAAGGCCAACCTGATTCAAGGTCAGTGTCCATGTTTTGTCACTACAAATGTTTTTAGGAGAACCCATAGTCTCACATGCTAAAAATCTTTGTACCTAGAATGGGGTGAATTTTTAGATGTTGAAAGACCAATCAACCATCCATCCATAGTAATAAATTATTGTGAATCAGATACTAACCAAATCCTTGTCTGCCATCATCTTCTTCATTGAATAAGCTAACTTGTCAATAAAATGACAAGAAAACATGTTCAGAAGTGAAAAACCACTCTCAAATAAATCATAGACAGTCACTAGATATTAATTTGAATAAGCTAAATCTAGAAAAACTTCTACAATTAATCATACGTCAAGGTGACTGCCAATGGAAGTCCTTATGGAACTGAAACAATGACAATGGAAACCTACAAACAAATACTTTCATTAGTGTTTCTCTTTTGTACATTTTCCTATAATCCTTGGACATGACACTAAACATTTTTGTAAACAAAGAAAGATGATTTTATGCAAACTATCCATTCAAGTATAATACTGAAAAGATACTGAAAGTAGGACATGCTAACCTACCACAATCGAGAAGACGTTAATTAACAATTGTGTTTACTGTGTCTCCATTCATGGTTGTGTTTGCATGAAACATGGGTTTCCCATTGGAGTATTATGTATTTCCTGTAAAAAAATCTGATAAAACAGAACACAAACTAGAATCAATACAAAGTGGCAGTGCAAAAAACAAATAATTTAGAGCAAACAGCCAAAGGTAGTACAGTATCACTTACCTAATCAAGAGGATGACAATCAAGCTACTGAAGTTGTTTGGAAGCAATGATGAGAGAATGAATGATAGACACATACTAAAAGAAGAAGCCAATTTTTGTTATTTAGGAATGCAGAACTCACTCTAGAGTCTATATTGATTTCTGTAAGTCTAAATAAAACCTTATACATATAATGGTCCAATGTGGCCTGCATCACTATTCAACTATTTATATTCATCCATAAGAAGCATGTTGGGTATAAAAATATGAATCCAATTATTTATATTCATTCATAAGAGTTGTAGATTAAATTTAAATGTATTCAAGACATGGAAAAGAATTCCTCTCTTAGTTGTACCTTTGCATGCACTCACTCACTGAGGATTTTGACTGAATCAAATTTCTTAGAAAATAGTGAAACAAGTAACTACTCCCAAAGAAAAAATGAAATCACAAATTTAGATTGCACAGTTTTGTAACATAGAAACAGATCAGCCTCAAGAATGGCAACAAGATCAATGCCTAGGTGATATTTTCAAAAACCAAGTAGGAAAAATAATAGATTTTAATGTTTGGATCAATGGACCAAGGGAGAAAAGATGCCTCAAAGAATCAACATCATTTTCCTCTGGGGTGTAGGTCTGCAGAAGTAGAAGTAATCTCCTCACAGGAACAAAGTGTCAAGAAAGGATATTGGTGTCATCCCGAAGATAAGACTCCAAGATATCTGACTTTGTGGAGAAAGGAAACCAATCTTAAAATAGACTCGAGATGCATAGGATGTGCCACAAAATAAACTTGAATAATATCCTGTGGAATTGTCTTTGGACACCTACACATCTTTTGACCAAATATTATTTTAACTGGTAAGAGTCAAAAACTGTCATTTCAAAATCATAGTGCACAGGGTGGCCAGATGGTACCATCATATGGCCATTCGATTCGGGAATCTACAAATTTCCACTAGATCAAATGGAAAAATACTACCTAAAGACAAATCCAGGGAAGTTTTGTTTAAATCATAAGTCCTCCACAAGATGAGAAAATTGTTATTATCCAATACCAATTGAGAACTTCAACCACCATACCATATAAATATAAAATTAGTTGGAATAGCAAAAATAATATTAGCAGGACGAGAACCAGATCACAAATTTTATAGTGAGATAGAAGACAAACCACTCTTAAAGCATCTTAGGAAAAAAACATATGTGAATTATGCAATAGAAACAAAGTTGAAGATGAGCAACAACTATTTCTAAGATACTCCATCTACATTTTTAAGATACGAGAACTAAGATCTGCCTATTATAACCTATTGGCACCTTCTCTCCTTCATGCTTGTGAGGTATGGATCCCACAACTGAGGCAAATAGGTTGAAACCACATTAATAAGGTACTCATTAATAAATTTTTAAAATGCATTAAATTTTAACATCGAGAAAATTATCGCATGCCCTATCATCTTAGCTGAGTTTGATGCTCACCCCCTCTTCACCTCAATGATTTTCCCATGTTGAAACTTGAGGCTCAATGTGACACAGTATTCAATGGATGGTTTAAATTATTAGAGATATTAGAGTAGAGCTCTACAAATCCTACATGAAATACAAATGGGGAGAACCAAAAGAGCCCACAACTACAAAGCTTCATCTCCGCTTCCACACATACATGCACCTCAAGAACAACTTCATTTGGACATGAGGATATATTAAATTACATCTAACTTGTAGTTTGAGTGTCCCTCTAGCTCAGCTCTAGAATTGTTCTCATTAACTTCTGATGGAAATGGATCACAATCTTCCCAAGGGGCATCCAACCTCTAATGTCTATGCTTGAAAGAGAGTTAGCAAAACATTTCATTTTTAGATTCCCTACTAATCATGAGATCCCTAGTAAATATCCTCATTTGTTTAGACTCTCGTAATTTTGAGGGAACAAGAACCTAATATGTATTGCACAATCCTTTGAGATATGCTTCACCTCCAACAATACTTGTATAATGTACAATGTGGTACAATTCAGTGCCTAAGGTGCTAGAACTGGGTAATTATAATAGAACTGAAAAAACAATTACATTTTGGAATCATCATGATGGTATTGTCGAGGACAGCAAAGTTGTCATTCAGTGACTTTATATGTGGTTCTGAAGCTGACATGAATCTAGCATGTCATGTCATTTTCACTTTTTTAATTGCCATTGGAGCTGTAGATCACACCATCATTTTTGGAAGAAATAAATTCTCTGTGTGATAAATAACCAGTCCCTGTCTAGTGTAAGAAGAGAAATCTATTGGTAACAGCAATCCAAGGAAGCCATCCCGAATTCAATGCAATGGAAAGCCATGTACATTGTCCTCTATTACTGTATTGGTTACTTTTACTCGTATTTACTTGTTATACTATTACTGGTACTACTGTTGGTAGTACTTGGTACTATTTTTGGTCTTGCAACATACTATTCATTATGTATAATGTATATCTAAGTGAATACTTGTTTCTGTGTAGATTTGTTGTATTGGTGCAATCCTTTACTTCATTCCTCAAATACTTGAACAATCTGGAGTTGCCACCTTGTTATTTCAAGCAAGCATTAAGGTATATTTAGCTTCTCTTTTGGAAAGTGCAGTTACATGTCTGCCAATGTTTCCCTTTATAGTCCTTGCAATGTTTCTAATGGACCGTGCTGGAAGAAAATAATACTAATGCTAAAGAGACCATACCTTTTCATGTAAATTGAAATCATGTGTATACAAGAATGAAATCTTGTATTGGTGCATATCTCTATCATCTACTTGGTTTATTTCATTTCCAGCTTAGAAATTTCTAGTGTTCTGGGAAAAGTACAAATAGACTCAAGGAAATGGTTGATGAATCGTTTAATCATTTGACATCTCTAGGCCTTGTATAATATGCTTCTATGTCATAAGAAACTGCTCTTAATGGGGACGCTTCTAGAAGAAACCATCCCAAAACTGAACCACTCTAGAAACCTTTTTTGGCATTTGTTTCCCATTTCTGGATGAGAACTTGAAAAAAATGCAAGATAGATATCAGAAACCTGAATTTTTCATTTTTTGGTTTTCCAATCTTCTTTTCTGGTAACATAGGTTCAGTAATGTGAGCTTTATGAGCATCAAAAGCTCTTTAGGAATCTGTCTAGTGAGCATGTCAAGAGATAAATCCAATCGCTCCATGTTTGCAATATTGATTAACTGCCATGGGATGAATCCAGTAAGCTTGTTATTGTATAGTATCATTGTCTCTAGCCTCTTCAACTTGCTCAATTCCACAGGAAAATTCTTGGTTAAATTAGCATTTACAATATACATAAATTTCAGCTTTAACATGTTACCCAATTGCCATGGAATCCCACCCTCGTAAATATTGGACCCAAGCTCCAAATGCCTAAGCTGCTGCAAATTCCCAAGTTCTAGAGGGATTGGACCACTGGTCACATTGCCTTCCAAACTTAGGTACTCCAGTCTAAAAAATTCACCATATTGGCTGGGAATTCTCCCATTGAAGTAACTCCTAGCAAAGTTTAACATCTGCAAATTAGTGAGATCGACAAAGTCCCATGGAAGGGGCCCGGTAAAATCATTGCTGTAAGCAGTGAATTTCACAAGGTTATTCAACCCTGAAACTCCCCCAGGAAAGGATCCATTGAAGTAATTATAGCTGATGTCAAGGCTTGTCAGACTGTAAATTCTAAAAATGGCTTCTGGCAATGGCCCCTGAAACTGGTTGTCTCTAATATTGAATCTCAAAATGTGGGTAAGCAACAGGACTTCTTGTGATACTGATAATGTGCCAGTGAGGTTTTTGCATGACAAATCCAATGCCACCATGCTAGACTCATTGTTACATGTAATTCCAATCCATGAACAAGGAGACACATACATACCATTGACTCTATATTTCCAGTTTGAGAGTTTTCCCAAGTTGTCCATAAGGCCTGATTTGAGTGCCAATAGGGCACTGACCTCCTCAAGAACCTCATTGGTGAATACAAACCCTTCAAAACAAATACAACTAATAAAAATAATAATTTGAGGATTCCAACACATATTATTTTTTTCCTTTTGACCCATCTTTCCAATCCCAGGATTGTCCAACTTCTTTATGCTATTCTATCTCAGACACTATCATATATATGCACTGTATATACCACCTTCCACAATACAAACAACATGATCACGAGTTTCACTGTCTTTGTCCAAAACCCACTTCATCAAACTTCTCCACCTCATTTTCCAACTATTATATGGTTCAATGCTGCACCACCAACATCTCTATTTACTTCCATAGTCTTTACACATACTAAATATACCCACATGGCATATCACAACACTGGTCAGTTTTCACAAACACGAATTTATTAGAAGGTTTCCATGCATTTCCCACCTTCAACAAAAGAAACTTATAGTTCTCCACCATCACCATAAACCACTCTCCTCAGACATTGACTGTATATATACTTTATTCCATACTACTCTCTATTCTTCCTGAAAAACTACCATATACTCACAGTATATACCCCATTCGAACCCTCCAATGCACCACTCAAACTGTATTGAAAATGAGTGTTCTTTACACAATTCTCTGATATGAGACAGATATATAATGACTGTGAATACTATAATCGACCCTTCAATACTCCATTAATTAGATAACATGTACTCCACTGATTCAAGCCGCATAACAACCAATAAAACATTAGAATTCTCCCATATACAACACAAATTTTCCTCAAAAAAAATGATGTACATTTTGAAGGAGTTTGATTACAACAACCACGTGAAGTGTGTCATCACCCTACAGAATTAAATTAATATGTTTTCTACGTAGATCATATGGACAAAAGCTCTTATCATATGAACATGCTCTGGACTCCACATACATTCCATAAAAAGTGTCCTTGCTTGAGAGCTCAATGAGGGTTTTACTTTAGGAAGAACAAAATTCTGAAGTTTCTAAAAATATTTTGGGACCTATGATATACTTTTAGCAGCCCATAGACTAATAAACTTTTAGTTGAATGGAGACACCCCTTTTGAAATATTAGCAAAAATGAGAAAACTTCATCCTTGCCTAAATATGTTGGTATTGTGGTTAGAAATATATCAACTGACTATTAGATTTATTGTATTTTGTATTGGGGAAGTGCTCAAGCATGTTTTCATTTCCAAACTTGGGAAATCTGTTCAAACATAAATAGTATAATGATTGAGAGTGCATCTGCCCAGAATTAGCATGCACCCCTTTATGACTATTTCTTGTTTTATACAGAATGAAAATCATCCCAGAGGATGTCACCAGGGTGTTTCCTTTTGGAGATGCCAGAATTCTCATGCTTCCTTTTGAAAATTATTCTCATGGTGTTTGACCTATTTGGACACATTCCCCCCACCTGGGATGTAAAAATGAACATCTTGCCTCAATTAGAAGAAATGGTGACAACATAAGTTTACAAGTAGGCTAAAAGTAGCTGAAAGTTCACCATAAAGAATAATAGTGCTAGAAAATATGGTTTAATTGTTAACAAATGAACCACCAAGATACAGATATTAAATTGCAAAAATCCAACTCGACCAAATACTAGAAATGAATTAAAATTTCATTTCTTTGTGATTAGGAAGCTGGCATTCTCCATTTAAACACATTCATTCAAAAATTGAATTTTCTATTATATAAGTATTCTATATGCATGAATGAATCACCAAGCTTACCATTACATTGAAAGATTCTAGGTTTCTGGAGTACTTGTCCATTTGAGATGGCATTATCTTCCAATCACTAGTGCATCGTCTTTGTTGCTTGCAAAAAATGTAAGGGTTCTCATCCAGTTCGGTACATGTTATCAAAATAACTTTGAAACTGCGTCAATCACGATATTGCTTATGATATATTTACCATGAAACTGAAATTTGTTCACCAAACATCAGTAGGAACTAGCCTTGGGAAACTAGAGTGTGTGTCTCTTTTATTGTTGTTTGAGATAAAAATCATTGATCATTAGCATATTCCATTGGGATTCTACTCATAATGCATTGCAACTATTGTACTTTGCATTAGATTACCATTTCCTTGATGTCGGGGCCAATCTCATGTGCCAAGGAAACTTCTATCATGTTACTGTACCAGTCTAGGGATGAAGAAAATACATGAGTTACTGAAACACTTTATTGTGCTTTCCCCTAGGTATGGTAGTGGTAAAATGTAGCTGAAATACAATTAGGTAATTAGTACCATGCAAAATTGTTTACTAAGAAGTTTGATATTCTATTATGGAAACAATTAGTGGAATTCTGTAAAAAAAATTTAATAAAGATGAGGTTCAATATGTTATGCAATTCTCATGTGAACCTCCAGGAGCCTTGGATGAAAAACATATATCCTTAACTAATATATGCCACCACTAGTTAGGGTTGCCTTTGATTTTTTAAGAATACTGGTTACAGGGGTTATGCCATTGGCATGAAGTTGCGCCTATCAGAAGTTTCCCTCTCTTAGGTATGAATGGCATGGTAGGGAATACTAAAATGAAGCCTAAATGAGGACATTGCATGATGTTCAAGGGATGCTGCAAAATAAGATAAGCTCTATTCATACAGAGATTACACAAGGATTCCACAAACATTCCCCTTGGGACATGGTTTCATCTTTGTCACCATAAAATTCAAGGCCGATTTGAGTCAGCATTGTTTTCTCGCCTCTTAGAGTGTTTATGCAAATGGCCCCTTTCTTATATCAAATGTGCTTCAAATATAAAACTAGCTAACCCTGAAAGTGATGCTCAAGATTTATCAAAATGCTTCCATAGAGAATAATTCTAGATGCTTCAAAATACCATCCTAATAGAAAAGAAGATGTTCTATGGCCTAAGAGAATTATTAACAACCTTTCAATATAATACTTTCCTTTTGGATAAAATACAAGAAGGATGCCATGAATATTGTTACTAAATCATATGTTTTTCCCCATGTGAGACCTTAGAGCTTGAGCCTTCATAAGCAGGTATAGATTATTGGATGGCATCCTAAACCCTTATCTCAGATATGCCCAGAAGGGTTTCTACAGAAATTTCAAATGTGGATTTATGGGAGTGTTGAGGTTATCTTTAGCTTTGGTTTCCTCTAAGTTTTGTATACAGTCCTACAAAATCACCAATCCGTCACAAAAATATGCCTAGAAAAGGGTCATCGTTGCTGGTTGCAATCCACTCCAAGTGCCAATGACAACATGTCCTTTATGTTATGAAAATATGTTCCAAGCATGAAATGCCTGAGTGTGATTTCTCATGCCCCAATTCATGCTATATGATGGTTATGAGTTTCCAAAATTGGCTTGTTGAGTAGAGAGTTTATCTAGGGCTAAGTTTACTGCTGAAATTGACTTGAAATAAGACTCCAAAAGTGTCTCAACAAGTGGATTATGTGGGGGAAGTCCTGCATTGTTAAACCACTCTGAAATTCAAACCATATGTTAGCTGAAAATTTGTAGGAGTCTTATAGCTACAAGGCAGATCCATCCCTACAACAAACTTAGTAACTTAGGGAAGTGGCCATTGTCACCTGACCATTCTCTCGTGGGCTTCAGGTTGGTTCATGCCAGCTCCACGGGTGTTTCCCTAAAGTAAGACTATGGAGTTTTTTATGGCCTAGTTGAGTACAAAGTTTATCTACGGCCAAGATTACTGCTGAAATTGACTTTAAATAAGATTCCAAAAGTGTCTCAACAAGTGTCCAAATGATTATGTGGGAGAAGTCCTATATTGTTAAACATCTTTGAAATTCAAACCATATGTTAACTGAAAATTTGTAGGGGTTTTATAGCGGCAAGGAAGAGCCAGCCATACAACAAACTCAGTAACTCAGGGAAGTGGCCATTGTCACTTCACCATTCTCCCTTGGGATTTGGGCCAATTCATGCCAACTCCAGGGGTCTTTCCCTAAAGTAAGAATATGGGGGTTTTGATGGGAAAAAACAAGTTGATTATGTAATAAAAACCTCACAGAATCAGTGTAAATGAGAAAACAAATAAGAAGGATGAGTAGATGGGGATATTAGTGCCTTATCCATTGGGCCTAGGAAATAATTTACTACATTGAGTCTAAGCATACAAGACACAACACTCCTGTGGGAATGAGGTTCAAGTATTTAGCATCTCCAATACGAGACAACTACCTATCCAACACTTCCAAACAAGGGTTTTTAGTGATAACAATTATTTTTATGAAAAATAAATGTAAATAAACTTGAACCACTTTCACTCCAAAGAATGTATGAGAATCCAGACTAGATGCAAAGTAGACTCAGACACACATTTGCTAGAAACTAAAGTAAAGATATTACAAACATATATCTTATACAATAGACATGATCACATGCGATCAAAGACACTTGTAGTAACATTTCAAGTCATAAGTGTCAAAAGTTCAAACTAATGTATGCCTTCTGTAGTTGGGATTATTTCTATTTTGATTTAGTTTACACAACCTTTGAGTGTCATTGAATTCGAACTTGAACACAAACACGAACCAAGTGACTTAGGTGTTAGATAATATAGAAGATTGATCTGAGCATATATCCATAAGATATCAAATGGTAAAAGACACAACTATTCAGAACATATCATTGATTGAAATTTAAAAATACAATAGATGGTGGGAAAGAAAGAAATTACTGATTTCTAGGTCATATTAAAGTCAATTGGAGAAGATACCTTGATATTTTTCATAGTGTCGTCGACCCATTCATTCCCCTCCATATCACTCATTCTTTTCTATTTGATAAAGGGGAATGGTTTCATTAACATGCAATGCAAATCCTAATATATATATATAATTGAGAAGGAATCAACAAAAAACCTAAAACCCAAAACATAAAGATGAATTTCTACACAATTATTCATCCTATGCTTAAATGTGACAATTCTCAGTAAAAATCATATTTATAAAACTTGCAGAAATACAAAAACAAACTAAAATCCCAATCCCATAGATCTCGAGGAAAAACTCAATATTAAATCTAACACCCATAAAATAAAAAGAGCGAAAGCTAAACCTTATCAAATTTGGAAGTATATTGGAAACAAAACTGAAGCCAAAGAGCTGAACTTGAATGCAGGCACTAGCACAAAGTATGCAAACTTGAGCAATTATTGACATACATTACCTCCACCCCCTCGATCTCAATATTAATTTTCTCCCCATCTCTAATGGAGAACTCTACTGCAGGTTTGTGAGGACCAAAATCTAGATCTTTAGGCCTATTAAGTCCCCCATACTGTATAGGCAAATTCTCTAGAGATATAAATTTGCAAGTAAAATCAAAGGTTAAATAAGCTTCTAGGAATAATCCATTTAATATATCCTTCATTATGTCCTATATCAGAGTCTTGAATTGAGGTTAAGCACATTTTAACTGCATCAGAGAAGGAATTTTGCATACTTCTACAAGGTCTCTGTGATTTTTCCTTCACGTTCTATGATGAATTTTCTCTTAGTACGCTGCGTCAGGAATGGTCTCAACACGGAGTAAAATGCACTGAAATACCATGGGACATTAATGAATACCTAGAAAATAGAGAAACCACAAATTAAGAGGTGATTTGTCAATTTGATAAAACTAAGTCTAGTATACTCTCATTTTTAGTACTTAACAGATGTCAAAAACCCAAGCTTGAAACTGAATATAGAAAAAGACTTAATTGTATATGAAATACTTGACAATTAGAAAGAGTGGATAAATCCTTCAACATTATACTTGAAATGACAATTTTGAATCTTGGCAGAGGAAACGACAGTCAGAAGCAACAACCCAAAATTAGTATGATGCATGATCTATAATCTAGAAATGGTGAGATAGGAATTCAAATACTAGAAAGGTAAAATAGTCCATTAATATACTTCACAAATTGATTTCATTCTCTTCAAATTTTTGGGATAAGATGGAAAGGAATGGTTTCCTCCATGAGTTGCTTGAGAAAAACCTAATTCCCTCACTGTATTTTGTAATAGTTGGGGATATCTTAACTTAAAGGGTTAACTCACTATGTTGTCACCAACATTTCTGGGAATTTATTTAGTTCTGTACCAGCAAGTACCCCACTCAAACCCCTCTATGTGTGGAGCGGGACTCTACACTAAAGGTTTACTAGGGAATCAGGATGCTATCCACAAATGTGGGGAGGCATCCCTTAGGTTTTTCCATAAGGTTTTCCTTGGGAAAAAAATAGTGGGGACTATCTTGACCATGAAAAACAATACTCCAGGTGGAATATTGTGATAAAACAAAGATATCAGTGTATATGTTCCTCCATCTTTGAACCATGGAAATTTGGATGAAAAGGACAATAACTCTGAACTTAAAAGGTCAGGGAAGTGGTTTACTGAGATAAAAAAACCTATGATTCAGTGGGATCATAAAAAAAAATAGGAAATGCATATAGAACAAGGAAAACTTGAGAGAAGTGTTCTTCACTTACTGAAACACCACACAAATACATGCTAGCTCCTCATAGCTGCCAACATTTCATAGACTCTCTTAATCATTAGGATAAGTAAAAATAATAATTGGAGGACATGGGTACCAGAAAATAGTAGCTAATAGGAATTTCACTGGTGATATTGGAAAAATGTTAAGCCATTTACCAGGTCTCCATTTTAGTTGTGGTTTGCTCTGGCACCCAAATGGTGTGAACCTCAGAAAGAAACAGGCCCAGTGGAATAAGGAATAAGGAAATCAACAATGTCCATATCTTCAAAAATACAACACATATGTGAGATAAAGAAAAACAATATAAATCAGAATACATATACTAATGCCTATTCAAGAATCAAGATTCCATACATAATATTCAATGTTTAATATTCTCCCACATACATGCCACCATACCAATAATAAAAAAACACCATACACTCATATATGTCAAACTTCAATAAACAACAAGGGTTGTCTCTTTATTGGTAGATTATCTTATGGAAATGTTCACAAAGGTAATGGGATAAAATCCCATTGAGACCCTTGGGGTTACCAACAAGTATTTCAGTTGGAACCCCTATTCTAAAAACATCTCATCTATTAAGCTATTGTAGGTTGGTTTTCATTTCTTCTTCATACAACAGTAGATAGTTTTTAGTTCATCTATAGTATAGTCACATATTAGTAAATTCCTTTCGAATAATCATGCAAATTAAGTTCATATAGCTTCTCTGAACTTGAATTTATTTAGCACCATTGATTTCCATAGGAAAGGTTTCAAGAGAGATATCTATTGCATAGAACCCTTTGTCACCTACCCACCATATCTAAGTTTCCATCTGATAGTTCATCAATTCTCATCCTACTTAGTAATCTCTCCTTAGTGATACGTTACCAGATCCACCACCAGGTGTGTAGGATCCTCTGATCCAGATCCACGTAAGATCTGTCATGGAAATGGATCCTATGTAAAATAATAAAAAATAAAAAAATCACAAAATTTCAAATAGATCCTGAAACTTTCAAGGATTTGGTGACTCGTTGATCCCAAAATTATTTTATTTTTTAATGACAAGACTTCCAAAATGCTGAAGCAATGTTTTAAAAACAAGTTACTCAGACTCATACTTCAATGACAATGTTAAGTTCTTAAATTTATTTTTAGCATTACCATTAATTGTTTCAAGATGTTTGAGAGTGGTTCCAACCTCATCGGACTTCATATGCAAAAAGTAGAATCTTATATCCCATTCAAAATTCAACATAACAATTTTCAGATTTTAGGATTGCATCATTTCCACTAGATTCTATAGTGTATAAGGGTAATGGATTGGAAATCCATTCATCTTACCACATTTTTTTAAAATTATTATTTTCTATATAACTGCAATAAATTATTTGCATTACATTATTGAAATGAGATGTAGTATGGTTGAACATGTATTCTTCTACATTTGGGGGTATGGTGATTACATTCAATACAAAAATTATTCTCAACATTGTAAGTAACAAAGAATTAAAAAAATTGGTATTTCTATAACCTTCACAAGGTTCTTTTTTGTTGGTTGTAGTCTATGGGTCAACTGGAATAATGAACTACCCCCTGCCCATCCATGCTTTTTCTTTTTTCATTCATTTTTTTGAAAGCTATCTGAATTTTCTTCTGGAATGGATGGGAGGATCTCTTCAGTCTATTAAATAATTATTTTTCTACATACTTCTTTCATATGGCCTTCATTCCTACAGAGTCTCCTTCTGAAGGTTGTGTTCTGGTTCCTGAAACTCTTGTGTGCAATGCAAGGCAGAAAGAATACAAACATCAACAATAAACTATAGGAAATATAAAAGTACAAGACATGGAAAAGGATAGAGGATCTATAGGAAACAAATTTCAAGGATGGGGCAACATGTTAATCCCTTCACTTAAGGACACTAACACAATCTCCACTCCTAAATTAAAGCCAATACATGCAACCTTTGATAATGAAGTCACATGACCGTATGTTTCTTCCACATTGAATAAAGGTACAACTTATGTGAGGAATATAAGGGAAACTACCAAATACACCAAATCATGAAAAATGTGTAAGGATGTGAAAATTACTCACTCACCTAAGCCATATCAACAATATCAGTGATAGGAAATTAAAGGAAAATTCCAAATAAATAAAATCATGAAAAAATTATCACATATATCATTTGAAACTTACTTTCTTCTAGAGCACGTAAGAAATCTAGAATTCCTTCTCTCCCAACATATTCTCCAAAATACAACAATATTTTTCCATTCTCTCCAACTATAAGTTCACAATCATATAAATATACTCGTTGACTGAGATCCTGATCAAAGAAAATGGTATTTCAATCATTGAAAAGAAGGTATATATGCAATTCGAAGTTGACCCAACCAAGTCCGATAACTATTCTCCCATCATTGTCATGCTCCCATTCACTTTACCTTGCATTTGTACATATATACATATCCATCTTACAATTCCCTAAATTTACTCCAATATTCTCCCTAAATGTTACTCTCCAAACCAATTCATGTACAACACAAAAATAGATAATATTCCATCATACTATGCACCCCTTAACTTCCTTTCAAGAATGAGGTAAGTTTCCCATCAATATTTAGTTTTGTCCTTATTCATATACTTTCATATAAATATTACAACTCACTCAATCCATGATTCCCTCAAAGCCAAATGCAGATGCTAGACATATATTATTGTCACTTCATAACACATAACACTATGGTTTGTGGACAAGTGAATCGGGATCTAGGGGGGCATGTTGGAGCTTACAAGGGATGTTACAAGACCTAATGGGGCTTCTATAGTTTGTGTGCAGTTGTCATAAACCCTATCAGGGTTTTCATTTTCTGCTACAGGGTTGTCACAATATTAGGGCATGTGTTACAGGCTTAGGGCCTCTTTTCTCCTCCATCACAGCTGCAAAAAACTATCTTAATCCCTTATAGGGCTCCATCTTGTGTACCGAGTGTAGTCACAAAGGTTTTAAGGGCTTTCAAGGCTCTACCAGAGTTTAAGGAAGGTTTGAACAGAGTTTTGAGGGATACCAGGGCTCAAGGAAGGTAGCCGCACTACAAAAGGATCCTAGAGGACTTATATAAGGGCTGTCGCAGGAATACACAGGTCTTAGTGGTCTTGGTGTAGTGTGGAAAAATCCCTAGGAGGAATGGATCATGGTTGCTACATGTAGCATAAAACTAGATAGACCACCAGTAGACTAAACCAGGGCTAACGTCATTAGTTGAAGGGCATACATCAACCAGGAAACCCTTAACCTATCTCTTCAATATTTTTCATCTTCAAATTGTCTTGGTATGTGTTCCCTTGTGGCCATTGCAAAATTATGCTCATCAAATATGCTTATGTAAATTTAGTCATATCATATTAAGGAAAATTATTTTGTTATTGTTTTTCCTAAAGGTTTTCCCTAGCGTAAATTTTTATGTGCCTTTTGTGATGGTGAATGTTTTAATTTCTTTTTCGTATATCTGCTAAATGTGAAAATTCAAGATTATTGCCATTCTACGGCTACATTCAATTCAGATATGCAATTATGTTAAAATTTCACAGAAAGAAATTTAGTGTTAAAGTATATACAAATATTATTACCTTAGTCAACCACCTACCACATTACATATCCTTGTAATCGATATACCCATGCCTCTATATCTATGAAGTCCAAATAAAACTCTATATTTAATTAGTCCAAATCAAAGTTCATATTCAAATCCCCTACCAACCTAATTATCAGTATGTCTTTAACTAAGCAATCCATAAACTATAAACTACTAAAGCTCAAAATACAACTCAATCAACCACTTTCCACATTACATATCCCTAAAATTAGTCTTCCTATGCCTCCTATATTTATGATGTTATGATGTTCTAATCAGAGTTCATATTCAAATCATCCACCAAGCTAATTCTCATTGTCTTTATCTAAAAATCCATAAACTACAAACTACTAAATCTCAAAAAATAAAAGGCCATCAATTATGACTCTTGAATATTAGTATAAAGACATTATTATCCTACCCCAATAAGAATATGTTATATGAGCTTGTTTCCTAAGTATTATGACTCTTTGAACTTCTCACATTGTATATCTTATTTAGAAGGCAAGTGATAACTAAGATATGGGTAATGATAGAATGTTATGATAGGTCACAATTTAGGAAAATTGTGTTGTACTTTCTTATTTACCTATTAGACAATGCAAAACCATCTAGTTTAAAGCCAAAGGTCAAGCTATATTTTTCTAAAACTTCGAAAGTGAGTACATTCTTTCTCTAAAATCCATCCTTAATGGTTCCAAAAGAATGTTTGTATATATTTATTTTCTTCTTAGTAGAATTTTGAAGACTTCATATAAAGGTTCCTTAGTCAAGGGAATTTATTAAATTGTAGAGTAAAGGGCCTCAAGTTTCCATCAATATTGGAGATTGATATTGATCAGACGATAGAATCCAATGAGTATCATAGTCTATATAGAGGAGGGCCAAAGTAAGGTTGGGTTGTGTTTGCACAAGACACCATTTGATTAGGTGTGGTGAATACCACTTCAAGACCCAGAAACTGAAATCAAATAAGGTTATATTTCAACTATAGGAGCATTAATTTGAACTCAAGTATGTCCATAATTTCACTACAAGAAAATGAATACAATGTCAAGTAGGAAGATATATATCACATTCTAGGAAAAAAAGACACATTTAACCATTACTACGCCACAAAATTGACAAAAGTAGGCTGGTAGTTAAATAAGTATTTGTAAGTTCAAGATTAGTAAAAGCTTTCGGAAATACAAAATCTAGGTTGATGACCTTTCATCAGCAGATAAGGATTTACCACCAAGACACAAGAGATCCTCACAGTAGAAACATAATCAATTTCTTTAGGTAATTTTAAACTCTTCTCACTGATCATTCTAGTCAACTCAAAGGAAGAAACTTAAGCTTCCTTCAAGTCATTATATTTTATTGTAGCATGTTCCTTTCATTCATTCATTCTTCTTTTTTATTTTTATTTTTATTTTCCAAACGCTCAATTATCATTGGACTTGATTCCTTAATAGAATAACCTTTAAAATTTTCATGGCCAGAGGTTTTTGATCCTAGTTTTGGAGTAGAAATGGAAACATAGAATGAAATGATATCAATAATAGGCATTGATAGTGCATGTCACTGAGGATTTGATGTTATCAATAGCTGAGACCACAATTTTTTTTTCCAAGTCACAGCTCTAGGACGACTCCTCATTTTCTACAGATGATGATGACCCCAAATGTTCAACATTATGAATTCCAAAGAAAGACTATAATCTAGACTGGAAAGTTGTTCTGATGAATCCAATGATCCACTTTGGGGAATATCAGTTGCACTAATTAGAAAATGGGTATCTTGAGTCTGAGTAGAGGATGAAGTACCGGACAAATTCTTTTCTAAAGGTGTTGTGAAACGATTTTTTGTTATGCCATCACCCATTGTCGGAGATAATTTATTTGTTTTCATAAACATGTTTGTTTTTTATTTTTTTTATACCAGCCAAATTTTTCCCAAGGTTCTAACCATACATTGACCATATCAACAATATATCCCTGAGTCATCATTTATCATTCAAATTCAATAAAATTTATAATCTATTATCTTATCTAGTAAGAATTTTTGTGTAGAAATAATTATATTTGTATTTCTTGAAATAAATTTGCCCCTGTTGCCTAAACCACTCCTCTCCCCAAAAAAATATAAAATTAAATTGCATATATCATAATTCTTGATATCAGGAACATACCTCTGACCAACTAGATTTACAGAGAGATTATAGTGACTTTGCCAAAAATACCCTCTTGGTAACTTCGACACCACTCACATTCTTTGAAAACAGATTTCCTACACAAAATCTATTAATTAGTATAAATGCTTATGTCTACAACTATAAAATATCGAGCAATATATTGAAACCCTATGTGGGTGTCGTTGTAAATAATATACAATGTCAAGAACATGGAGCAATATGAAAATGTCAACATGGTTGTGAATATTGTAATGATTTACTAGAAATTATTATATTCAATTTCTTCCTAGGAAGAGGAACTTGGACTCCACTGATGTTGATGTATTTGTAACTTTGAAATGTATTCATCCGTATATCTTGTGTATTGTACCCCGATGTTTATTCTAGGATGTTTCTATAATGTAATTGAGTCATTTAATGCCCCAATGTTCCGATCAGGAAGTTTATATAATATAAAAAAGTCATGTCAAGTAATTGTGGGTAACCCTCCTATTGGTCAAGGGTTAAAGTCCCCGCAGTTGTGGGGCCATAGGGTTATTAGACTATCCTAGTGAAGTTGACCCGAGGTGAGTCATTGTAATTCTGGGCAATAGTTCCCACCATCTAGGTCAAGGTTAATCCTCCTTGTTGAGCAAAGGGCAAAGTTCCCATGAATTGTGGTGCACTAGGGTTATTAGACACTCCTAAAGATGTTGGATCTAGTAATTAATTGTTAAGTGAGGCCAACATGTTGGAGTGTGATTCAAGTGAATGAAAGAATATAAGTAGAGAGTGAGCCTCTCTATTTATCATACACACACTCACTCACTCATTGGGGCACATGAGTGAGAGAGGAGAAGCTCTCTCAGTGTGTGAGAGAGAGACAAAAGCTGTGGAGATCAGCTTTATGTTTTTAGGTTTTACTGTTGCCATTGGTACTCATTATATCTCTAAGGAAGTTGCGGGGTTTTCTCCTTTATGGTTTCTCCGAGGAAAATTATTTGTGTCCCTTGTCTCTTGTGTTTTATTCTTGTGCATGTTATTCTCTCAGTTAAAGATCCTAAGATCATAATGCTATCTTAGAATGATAAAAATATAACATGGTATCAGAGCTAACCTGAGAAGAAGACATTGTGCAGATATAGAAGCTATGGATTCTTAATTTTTGGGTCTCTCTCCACAATCCATCAGCAAAATTATGCTAGGATGACTCTCCATTGAAGGGTGCATCTTTCTGTCGAAGCAAAATTTAATTCCAAATTTTTTTTAGTTTTGGTGTGGGAAATTCGGGCTTTCTACAGAAGAGGAATTTTTGAGTGATCCCAGCGTAGGATTTCTCTCCTCATCAAAATTGAAGTTTAGAGACCTGGATCAAGATTTTTGGTTGGGTGAAACTCCGGGAAAGTCAAACCCTAGCTTTGCCCGAGCTAGAAAAACCTTAAATACTAAAACAGCTAAGTTGTGGTACATTCGCTATATCCTAAGATTTGTGAAGGCTCAAGAGTGGTAAATTGCAGAGGCTGAATATAAAATCTTTATTTACACTGTTTTCAGCCTCATATTCACTATATTCTGGGAGATATGATCCCTCCAAGTTAGGGTTCCAGCCTCTTCTAGAATTCATCCATAAACAGGATACCTGGGCAGAATTTATATATCTTGGGCTACAAAGGTCCAAATGAAATTTATGAAGATGTTCTAGAAAGGGCACGGAATTTAATTTCTGTTGTCCAAGATTCAGACTTAGAATATGAACAAGTGACACATGGCTGTCTGTGCAACTTTTCTGTTCTGAACAATCCTGTAACAGGTCACCTTGGGAAAAAAATCATAAGTCCCAATTGGTGAAACCAATTCTGATGAAACCTATGGTGTTGGATCAGGTACATGTGAGGCTACCTTAGTGAAAATTTTCAAACACATAAGAGAAGTAATGTCAGATATATCATAGAAACAGTGATAGATATTTATGCGGAAGAAATTGGAAAACTAGGGCTTCCTGTTTCAGTAGCTTCCCTCCACTGTTTTTCAGAAAATGAGTACATTGGACAACTCCATTTCAAGAGATCTATCTTTATATCCAATTAGATCTAAAAGATTCCAAGTTTTGAAAATTAGGGTTTCTCTGACAAACCTTAGAACAGCTAGCTCCAGAACTAGGACGGACACCTCAAATTGGTAAGATCTAATCTTTTGCTATTTTCATTTGAGGTTCTCACTTCAAAGTGATCTATCACATCAGCTTGATGATAAGCTTGGTGAAGTTGAAAAATTCCAAGCATGGAAGCATATGATCTCCATAAAGAAAATGAATTGAACACCTACACAAGTAGAGAGGTTCCAGTTCCAGAGGGAGATGAGGCTAGAAGCCTTACATAAGAAGAACTTGGTCAAGGCCAAGAAGATCATTGTTGATTCAATCACGTATCAACTTGTACCACAAGTGTCTTTCCTAAAGACACTGAAGATGTTTGATTCCTTGACCAAGATATTTGAAGGGAAGAACATAAATCAGAATATGAACTTAAGAAACCAGTTGAAGAATGTGAAGATTGAGAATGCAGAGACCATATAGTCATACTTTACGAGGGTCTCTCAAATCAAAGAACAACTTGAAGCGATAGAAGAATAAGTAAAGAATGCAGAAGTGGTTATAACCATATTGAATGGCCTCCCAGGATCATGGGATTCATTCATTTGAAGAATGTGTGCCAGAAGGAAGTGATTACTTTCAGTAGACTCCGAGAAGAAGAAGAAATTCGACTCATTAGAAGAGAAGAGAAGATGGGAGAAACTGAAGATCAAGCTCTCACCATCCAAAGAAGATCCCTCAATCGATGAGGAATATGAAGATCTCAACTCTTGAAGAGCCTCTTATCCACCTTAGCATTTGGATAAGAAACGATGCTATTATGAATGAAGAAGACAATGAAGTTGAAAGCTCAAGAAGGAGTCTACCCAGGAAATAAATAAAGATAGTATTCAATTGTCATTTCATGATATTGTTTTGTTATGCATTTCTTTATATTCAGTTGATGTATTGTGCATTATAGGATGTTTGCATTAATGACAGTATACTACTAATATGCATGTGATGGGTAAGTAGCTCATGGTGCTATACGACTCTCCATTGCTACTTATCTAGAATGAAACCTCTTTGCTGACATATTGGATTAGTGCACAATCTCAATGTTGTCCCAGTAGAGATGGAAGGAATCTAGAAAGTTTCAGTGAGATATGGATGAATGTTGTATTGGATAAAGTAGTTGCATGATCATATATTTATGCATAAGAACTTGCCAATATGAATATTCCTTATGAAATGTTTCTAACCATACAAATTCATTTGACTTGTAGGAAAGATTGCGTACATAATCCCATACAAGCAAAGAAGGATAAGACTTGTTCCAAAGAATAAGTGATGGCAGTTCAAGATGAAGAATAAATATGATGAATGCAGTGACATCATTAATAAAGAACCTTCTAGATATGAAGAAGTAACCAAGAAGAAAGGGAAGACCAGTTCAAGAAGAATGATGTCTAGGATGCAATATCGAGACTTGAAGAGAAGTTCATAGTTCCATCATGCAGTAGATGGAAACATCATGGGATAACACATACAAAATGAGCTTGATGAATATATGAACCTATGCTACAAGGTTGATAGAGGATGATAAGCTCACAGATGGGTGTGAGAAGATCTTTTGAAAAAGTTCAAGATAGAGGATCTTGGTATCCAATGATCCTAGATGGATACAACTTGTCACTCTGGTACAAAATGTTTCAGTGCAAAGAGTAAGAAATACGGGGGGAGAATGATGCTCTGCTTCAGAGGGAGTGACTGCAGAAGATCCTGAGGTTCGACATGGTATGATAGGATGGATAGATTACTGATGACTCTAGGATTTACTGAGAGTAAAATGGATTCCAACCTTTTCCTTAAGGTTGAAGGCGGAAGATCAGTGATGCTCCTATTATGTGTCGATGCACTACATTCTAGGCATGGAGGTGTGCAGAAGGGAAGTATGCAGTACAGATCCTAAAGAGGTTCAGGATGATGGACTTCAAGGCCATGACCACACCTATAGCATCAAAGCTGAAACTATTGAGTGTTGCTTCATCAAAGATGGTTGATTCCACGATGTATCATCAAATGATTTGTTCCTTGATGTACCTAATGAATACGAGACTAGATATTTGCTTTGCTGTGAACACATTGAGACATGTTCACCTGATGGTTGCAAAGCATGCAGTGAGGTACTTGAAGGGTACAATTGATTATAGGCTCAATTATGAGGCGAATCAAAAGATTATGTGGATTCGTATTGGGCAGGAAGAGCCATTGATAGGAAGAGCACTTCGAGGTGTGACTTCAGTATGGGATCAAGTGTGATCTCTTGGTTTGGTAGGATGAAGTCCTACATGGCGCTGAGTACAACTGAGGAAAAAGATGTTTCTACTTGCTATTTGGGAGGTAGTATGTGTCTTTTGAAAAATACTATTTGATTTGGTTGATTTGACTTGCATTTTGTTGTATGATGTAGAGAGGAGCAGTGATCCAGATCAAGATCTCTTGAAAGAAGGATTTCCAGGATAGCTGATGAGACAGGTTGCCCTCGGATGTAATCGGTCCTAGTGAAGCTCGCAGGTCATCCTTGGACGTAATCCACCCTGATGTGATTCTATGCTAGAAATGGTCAAAGTGAAGTTTGAGTACTTCAAGGAGAAGCTTGGTGTTCTTGAGATCGAGGTTTCCTCTAAGAGAAGATGATGAATACCGAGAGCCATTCTGACATGGTGAGAGGATTCGTTCCTTCCATGGTCAGATGTTAGGGCTGAGCCATTCTGTCATGGTGAGAGGATTTTGTTCCTTAGATGTCAGATATGAGTGCTAAGCCATTCTGATGTGACTGTAGAATTGGTCTCTACATGATCAGATGTAAGGGCTAAATCCCATTCTAGGAATGGATATTCCTGGTTAGTTACCAGGAAAACTCAGTCTAGGACTAAGAGCCATTCTGATGTGATAGAGGGATGTGTTCCCACTTGATCAGATGTAACGGCTGAGTCATTCTATCATGGTCAAAGGATTAGGTTCCTCCCATCTCAGATGTAAGTGTTGGCCATTCTGATGAGTAGGTCAGATGTAACGGCAGTTTCCATTCTCTGGGAGAATGGAGGCACTTGGTCAGTTACCAGGTAGCTCAGTCTGGGACTGGGGGCCATTCTGATAGGACTATAGGATTGGTTCCTACATGATCATATGTGATTGCATGCCCTTTCTATGTGATGTGTTTACACATGGTCGAATGTAAGTGCAGTGTTAGAATAATCAACCCATAGTTTACCCATTTAGACATTAACTTAATTGTTTATGTCTTATTAGCCTAGTTCATGTGTCCCACCTTGTGCAAGTTGTCTTTTACCTATCCATAGTGGTCAAACTTGCCTTATTTGACTCATGTAGCGCATGGGAAAGCCCAAGGAATCAAATCTACTTTATTCCTGGCCTCCTAGGAGCCCTTCTGCTTTTTCTGCTTTATTCCCTGCTTTTTCAGTGTTTTAAGGCAAATAGAAAAGCTAGACTAGGTGAGGTGAACTAGTTTTTTGTCCTCTTCATCCTCCACTCTTTTCTCCTTGCAAAAGCATGTATGATCTTCCATTCCACCACTCTTTAGCTTGCCTAATCCATTTTGCTAATTCATGAGCTCCATGACATATTTGGGATCATCTTTTTACACCTATGGGGGATTTGCTTATTTTTAGTAAGCCTGCTTTATGCTGGATTCGAATTGCTCCTCATGCATTCAAATCCCTGATGTATGTTATTTATTTAGAAACCTATGTTATTACAGGGTTGGCTATTTTAAACTGATTTAATACAGTTTAGTGTTTAGCTCCAATTTTCAGTCTCTTTGTGAGTGATTTTGCATGATCAATTGTTAATTGTTGTGAGTAAAATTAATCTATCACCTGGTTCAATTTCCACATGGTATCAGAGCCATTGTATATTGTTATCTCTCCTTCAAAATTTTTTTTCAGGTTCGACATCAGTGACTGGGAGCCTTCTACTGACAGCCAGGACAGATTTTCTAAGCTATGAATCAATCACAGAAAACTATCATGACTCCCTTCAATTTATTTGAATGGAAAGCAGAGATGGAGATACTGTTGAGAGCAAAAGGCCTCTACAGGGTGACTATGGCAACAGAAGCAGAGCCCAATGTAGCTGCAGAGAAGATAAAATGGCACAACAGGAGGGATGAGGCTTATGGCCTCCTGTGTCTGAGTATTTCCAGAGACCTCCTTTTCCATCTTGATGGATTGACATCACCGAATGAAGTATGGGAGAAGCTTGCTGATATTTTTGGAAAGACAGGTGAGATGAGGGGACATGAAATAAAAAATGAGCTGATTTCTCTGAGTCCAACGAGCTTTGAATCCCTGCAGCTATATTTCTCCAAGTTCAAAGCACTAGTTTTGCAGCTGAAACAGTGTGGTATCGAAAAGAAAGATGATCAGCTCGTACTAGACATCCTCTCGAAGCTGGGCCCTGATTATTCAGTATTTGTTTTGACCTTCTATGCCACAAAACTGACAGCTCGAACCTGGAAGATGCCTAGCCTTGCAGATTTCATGGAATCTCTCACACAAGAACATGACAAGCTGGTGATGATGGGCACCATCAAACCATCCAAAGATCAAGATTTGATTGCTGTAGATTCAAGGCTGGATTCAAAAAGAAAAAAGAAAGCTAAAAATCCACCTGAGCAAAAGAGAGACAAGAAACAGTATCTGGAGGATCCACAAGGCCCCAAAAAGAATTACCAGAAGAAGAAAAACAAAGGTGAAATGAACAAGTGTGCATATTGCAATAAGGGAAATCACTCTAAAAGATCTTGTATGAAAAAGAAGATAGACATGTTGACCCAACTCCTAGAGAAGAATGGCATCTCCCTACCAGAAAGCTCAAAGAAGAGAGAAGGAGGATCAAGTTCAGATGACAGAGAGAGAGTTCATGCTCTAGTTTTTGGCACATCAAGCTCACCCAGTTTTATCATTGATTCTAGAGCTTCAAGACACATGGTTTCGACTAAGGAGGCCTTCTCCTCACTGGACAAGTCGAAAGGACCATCTATAGTACTGGGAGATGACTCTCTCTTTGAAAGTTTGGGAAAAGGAAGGATAGATCTTGATCATGGTAAGTTCAGCAATGTGTTGTATGTGCCTGGTCTTGCCTCCAACCTCCTATCAGTTTACCAGATGACCCACACTGGGTCTCCTAAGAAGGTCATATTATCCCCCGATGAAGTTGAGATCACATAGATTTCAACTGGTAGAGTCATTGCAAAAGGAGTTGCGAATAATGCTCAAAAGGTATACATGTTCTCACACTTCCTACCCTACTCAAACCCCTCTGCTCTTCTAATTCATGCTAATGAAGCAAGAAAGATTTGGCATGAAAGATTTGGCCACCTAAAATACAAATATCTTTCTGATCTTAGTGAAAAAGAGATGGTCATAGGGTTTCCCACGATAAAATTTTCCGAAGGAGTCTACCAAGGTTGTATCCTAGGAAAACACCCAGAGCATAAATTTGAAAGAGCTAGTCATGAGAGAACCTCTGCACCCCTCGATCTGATCCACAGTGATGTTGCTGGCCCATTCCCTCATATGTCCATGAGTCAGGCAAAATATGCATTGACTTTCATTGATGAATTTTCTATGTATTACTGGGTTCACTTCCTAAAACACAAGTCTGAAGTTTTTGGCCTATTCAAAGTCTTTAAGGCTTTGGTTGAAAACCAGTCTGGAAGGAAACTCAAGGCCCTCAGATTTGACAATGGTGGTGAGTATGTCAAGTCTGAGTTTATTAATTATTGTGCATATGCAGGTATTCAGATGCAGCATTCTATCCCTTACACACCACAGCAAAATGGTGTTGGTGAGAGGAAGAACAGATCACTGAAGGAGATGGTAACATGCATGATGGAGGCCAAAACTTTGCCACCAAAGTACTGGGCCGAAGCTATCAACTATGTAGCCTATATTTAGAATAGGGTGCCTCATAAACAGCTTGATGGCATGACTCCCTTTGAAGCATGGAGTGGGCACAAGCCAGATGTGACCCATTTCAATATTTTTGGCTCAAAGGCTTGGGCTAGAATTCCAACAGAGAAGAGGAAGGCTTTGCAGCCCCAAAGGCAAGAGTGTCTTTTTGTTGGATAATCTGAAGATTCAAAAGGGTACAATTTGATAAATTTGAGAAAAAATAAATCCTTCATCGAAAGGTGTGTTTAGTTTGAAAAAGAACCCCTTGCAGTAGTGGAAGTTGGTGAAGCCTCTTCACCACCTGAACCTCAACAAGTAAGTAAAGAGTTTGTTGAACATGCTGATTCTGATTTTTCTGATGGATATGAGTTTATTGCAGACCCTAACAGCCCTACAAGGCCAAAATGGGCAGCCAAGACACTACATGCAGCAGGAGAGCTAGCTGGGGATCCCAATGACCCAAGGAGGACTAGATCTCAGTTTGAGAGTGGTCTGTGCATGAAGGATCCTATGTTTGATGAAAAATGCTATTTGATGGTGGATTATGATCCTAAAACATATGAATAAGAAGCAAGAGATCCAAGTTGGCAAACATCCATGAAGGAGGAGTTCAGCTCACTCCAGAAGAGCAACACATGGGAGCTAGTGGATCTTCCCCCAGGGAGAAAACTAGTACAGTGTAAGTGGGTCTATAAGACCAAATTTGCTGCTGATGGTTCACCACTGAAGTACAAGGCTATATTGGTATCCAATTTCTACTCACAGATTCATGGCATAGATTACAATGAGACCTTTGCCCCAGTGGCAAAGATGGATTCCATCAGGCTAGCCTTAGCCATTGCATCCTCAAGGCAATGGGAGGTACATCACATGGATGTAAAATGTGCCTTATTGAATGGAGATCTCACTGAGGAGATATATATGCAGCAACCTCAAGGTTTTTCTACTAACCCTTCTCTTGTGTGCAGGTTGAGAAAGTCATTGTATGGGCTAAAGCAAGCCCCTAGGGCTTGGTATGCCAAGATCGATAGCTTCTTGCTATCACTGAATTTTGTTTGGTGAAAATTAGATCCAAATGTCTATTTGAAGTTAGTTAATGGTTCATTAATGATCATTGTGTTATATGTTGATGACATCCTCATTACAGGAAGCTCACAGGCTGAGATTGCTTCCTTAAAAGGAGGTATGAACCAAGCCCTCTCCATGACAGATTTGGCGCTCTTAAACCAATTTTTGGGGCTTGAGATTGCTCAAACCAAAGCTGGAATCAAGGTGCACCAGTCCAAATATGTCTTGGACTTTCTAAACAAATTCAGAATGAAGGATTGCAAAGCAAGCAAAACTCCTTTCCTTTCAGGAGTGAAGTTGGAAGAAGTTGATTCTTCACCTATGGTAAACAATACACTGTATAGGAAATTGATTGGATGTTTGTTGTATTTGACACATACTAGACCTGATATTTGTTATACAGTAAGTGTGGATTCTACATTCATGGATCAGCCTCAAGAGATCCATTGGACAGCAGCCAAAAGGATCCTTAACTTTGTTTAGGGAACAAGGACACATGGGATCTTCTATAAAGCAAAATCTGATCTTGATTTGATTGGATTTACTGACAGTGATTGGGAAAGTGATAGCACAGATAGAAATTCCATATCAGGATATGTGTTCATGCTTGCAGAAGGGCCAATCAGTTGGTCAAGCAAGAAACAGAGTGCCATTGCACTCTCATCTACAGAAGCAGAGTACAAAGGAGTTGTTAATGCAGCAACTCAATGTTTATGGTTGCAGGGTTTACTTGGAGAGTGTGGCTTCGAAACAGAGTACTAAACTACCATATACTATGATAACCAGAGTACCATTTGAATCTGCAAAGATCTAGTTCAGAAGTAGAGAACCAGACACATTGAGATCCATATGCACTACATCAGAGAGCTTGTGCATGATGGCACCATTCACCTACTCTTCTGTCCATCTTCAGAACAAGTAGTTGATATCTTCACCAAATCATTTTGTGAGAAGACCTTCAGCAATCTGAAATCATTGCTGGGGATTTCTGATCATGCTATGAAAGCATGAGTGAAGACAAGATTCTACAATTTTGTTTTACAGTCCATGTTTAAGGGAGGATTTTCCCAAGTTGGTTTTGCCTCTTTCCTTGTTTAAATGGACATGCAGTATGTAAAGGGTGACTAAGACTTGTTGCTAGGCCCTATAATTTTCTGATATATTACTCATAAGTCAGGCTTAAGGGGGGGTGTTAGAATAATCAACCCATAGTTTACCCATTTAGACATTAATTTAATTATTTCTGTCTTATTAGCCTAGTTCATGTGTCCCACCTTGTGCAAGTTGTATTTTACCTATACATAGTGGTCAACCTTGCCTAATTTGACTCATGTAGCACATGGGAAATCCCAAGGAATCAAATCTGATTTATTCCTGGCCTCCTAGGCGCCCTTCTGCTTTTTCCGCTTTATTCCCTGCTTTTTCAGTGTTTTAAGGCAAATAGAAAAGCTAGACTAGGTGAGGTGAACTAGTTTTTTGTCCTCTTCATCCTCCACTCTTTTCTCCATGCAAAAGCATGTATGAGCTTCCATTCCACCACTCTTTAGCTTGCCTAAGCCATTTTTCTAATTCGTGAGCTCCATGACATATTTGGGATCAACTTTTTACACCTATGGGGGATTTGCTTATTTTTAGTAAGCCTGCTTTATGCTAGATTCGAATTGCTCCTCATGCATTCAAATCCCTGATGTATGTTATTTATTCAGCAACCTATTTTATTACAGGGTTGGATATTGTACACCGATTTAATACAGTTTAGTGTTCAGCTCCAATTTTCAGTCTCTTTGTGAGTGATTTTGCATGATCAATTGTTAATTGTTGTGAGTAAAATTAATCTATCACCTGGTTCAATTTCCACATGCAGATCCTTTCTGACAAGATGAGGTCATATATAAGTGTTGAGGCATTCTGGCATGATGTGTTTACACATGATCATATGTGAGTGGTGTTCCTTTCTGACAAGATGGGGTCAGATGTAAGTGTAGAGCCTTTTCGATGTGATGTGCTTGCACATGGTTGGATATAAGTGCTGAGCCATTCTGGTGCGATGTGTTTACACATGGTTAGATGTGAGTGTTGGGCCTTTCTGACAAGATGAGGTCATATGTGAGTGCTAGGCATGAATTTTTGATAAGATGAGGTCATATGTAAGAGATGGGCAGGCCATTCTGACTTAAGTGTCAGATATAAGTGTTGATGAAAACCTACATGAAGCGTAGGCCTACAAGACTGACTCTGTAGAAATTCCTGTGACGAGAAGAATGAAGAATATAGCACCATTTGATTGAGACAACAGAAGTAGTAATGATGATGATGATTTAGTGATGATCCATCTTTGATAATGATCTATATCAAGTGATGATTCAGACTTGATGACGATCGAATAGTGACAATCCAAATCAAGTGATGATCCAGACTTGATGATGATCCAGTAGTGACGATCTACATCAAGTGATGATCCAGACTTGATGATGATCTAGAAGTGACGATCCAGATCAAGTGATGATCTACACCTCATGATGATACAGCAGTGACGATCCAGACCAAGTGATGATCCAGACTTGATGATGATCCAGCAGTGATGATCCAAATCGAGTGATGATCTAGATCCGGTGATGATGATCCAGATCGAGTGATGATCTAGATCCAGTGATGATGATCCAGATCGAGTGATGATCCAGACCCAGATGAAGATGACTTGAAGATGAAGATGACGAGAACTTGACGATGATTCAGATGATACAGAGAAGAAGACTTGTGCTGATAAATTGTATCGAGAGAATACCTTCCTAGTTAAGAGGGAGTATTGATGTATTTGTAGCTTCAGAATGTATTCATCCCTATATCTTATGTATTGTACCCCGATGTTTATTCCAGGATGTGTCTATAATGTAATTGAGTCATGTCATGCCCCGATGTTCCAATCAGGAAGTTTCTATAATGTAAACAATTCATGTCAAGTCATTGTGGGTAACCCTCCTATTGGTCAAGGGTTAAAGTCCCTGCAATTGTGGGGCCCTAGGGTTATTAGACTATCCTAGTGAAGTTGACCCTAGGTGAGTCATTGTAAGTCGAGGCAATAGTCCCCACCATCTAAGTCAAGGTTAACCCTCCTTATTGAGCAGAGGGAAAAGTCCCCACAAGTTGTGGGGCACTAGGTTTATTAGACACTCCTAGAGATGTCGGCTCTAGTAAGTAATTGTTAAGTGAGGATGACATGTTGGAGTGCGCTTCAAGTGAACGAAAGAATATAAATAGAGAGTGAGCATCTCTATTTATCATACACACACTCACTCATTGGGGTGCATGAGTGAGAGAGGAGAAGCTCTCTCAATGTGTGAGAGAGAGACAAAAGCTGTGGAGATCATCTTTATGTTTTCAGGTTTTACTGTTTCCATTGGTGCTCATTATATCTCTGAGGAAGTTGCAAGGTTTTCTCCTTTATTTTTTCCCCGAGGAAAATTCTTTGTGTCTCTTTTTTCTTGTGTTGTATTGATGTGCATGTTATTATCTCAGTTAAATATCCTAAGATCATAATGCTATCTTATAATGATAAAAATATAACGACTTCTTGTGCTTTACCCAACAAGAAAGAAAGATGTCTATGATCAATACCACGACCTCCACAAAAGAAGAAAACATTGCCACAACAGAAATAATAATAGAGGATGACGAATAATGCATCTACACGAGAAGTATTTTCCAAACCTCAGCACATGTGCACAAATCTTCTTCAATCATGCTTGAACATTTTTCACCAATGAAGCTCGGTAAGAAATTTGTCTTTGGTGTGCTTGGGAGACCTCATCAATTACAATATTTTCGGCATTATAAGGTGTTTTCAATGCAACCAATTTCATAAAAACTTCTTTTCATTAAATTTTCTCCTCTCTTCATCAACTAGAACCCTAGATTTCATGCCAATCTCTTTGTTTTCTCTTGGCCCCCCACCAAATTCAAACCCTTATTTAGATCACTCTTTGTCTTTCTATCATTATCTATGTAGTGTCATTATTTTCCTTTTTTATCACTAATTTGGGGTTTGTTGAAATTAACATTTCAGTGTTTTGTAGGAGAATATTTGAGTCTAAAATATCAACAGGCTAATTCATAATCAATACCAACATAATCGAAGCCTCCTACATCTCCAGTTGAAGAAGTCGATGATGAGTTAAAGGGTTTTACCAGTATGTGATAATTGAGATTAAGCTGTAACGCACTTTCAACTGGAACCATGTGAGCATCCGGTCTACCCAATCGTCCTTCTCTTGTCTTCTCCTCTCAGTGATCTAATCCAAATTGTGTTTCCTGGTATCCCATTGTCTTTGTGCAGACTTAATGTAGATATATTTTTAGAAATGCCTAGGTTTCATGTAAATGTATGATAAACTCTCATTTCCTCTTCATTGGGATATTAAAAACAAAAGAAAGAAAACCATCATGTTTACTGGACTAATATGGCTACCTCCCTTGGTACAGTTGTACAATTCCATGAAGCCGTGAAAACAGGTTCAAAGACCTAAAGAAACTTAAAAAGGGGCTATTTAAAAACACTATTGTACAATCAGGGTGTAGAGGTTCGCTCCACCCCATTGACACTAATTTTAGTTTTAGTCTATTGATGTGAAGAAAAAGAAATAAAAAATCTTTAATCCACCCATTGATCTTATAAAGAAAATTAAAAAAAATTAATTCACCCGCAATTCCAAAAATTAAATATTGAAATTTTTCATTAAAAAATAAAAATGTTGAAAAATAAATTAACTAATATTATATCATAATTATGATGAGAAAAAATGTAAAATTATTGAATCTTTAAGGATTTCTTTTTAATATGGTTATTCATCTAGAGTAGTGGGGTGCTCTACAGCCTAGTCCATAATAAGGCTTATCAAGCATTCAAGTGATTGGATGGTAAGGTTTAATAAAGTAGATCAATGAATGAGGGTGTAATATTTCATGGTATTGGGTAGTCTCCCTAATGAGTAAACCCACTCAACTAGAATGTTGTAAATGTACTGGATCATTATAAAGTAGTTGGGAAATCGATGGTGTAAGGTCCATAATACAACATTAAAATAAACATGCATACATATGAAGGATATTACACATTAATTTGGTGTCTCACTAGGACATCGTCATGATCAATAACACTAATTTGGTGTTAATTGTTGAGTTGTGACACTAGTGTATAAATATTTCTTGATTATAATAGCTCAATTAGTGTCAATAACTTAGTTATGACACATGAGGTGTCTACAATTTACTAAATTATAACACTGCAAATGGATTCAGAGTCTCGATTATGGGGTCTCCTGAATCCATCTGCAGTGTTAGAATTTAGTTAAATGTACAAATTCATTGTCAAAATTGTAATTTTTCCATTGCCGGAGTGACACAACTAAAAAAAACAAAATAAATGACCAATTGTTATCTTGTCATTTGTAGTCTAAATATTCTGTGATAAAATTTGGTCATTTTTAGTTGGTTTTTATCCCGTGACCAAAAGTGGTCATTTATCTTGGTCGTTTTTAGTTAACTCACTTAGAATTATCATTTTTGGTCATTTATCCCTTTAAAAAAGCTATGGTGACCAAAATATTTGGTATCGTGGTCACTAATATCTCATTTTGCACTAGTTCTCTCATGCAAACTTGCGAGTGTGATGTGTGTATAAATGAGGGGGAGTACCTCCATATTTGTACCATTTCAATTCACTAATGAAACATAAGACTAGGGACCACATGTCTTCCCTAACAGGGCTGAATTCTCCTAGAGAGACTTCAAATGCGCATTACATGATGTTACCATGGGGACTATTCCCTCGAATTACAACAGAGGTTGTACCTCAAGGTATAGACACAATTAATACATCCCACAAGGGGGTAGACACATCCCCAATGGGGGTACAACAACATACAATGATAATCTACATTATAATATCTTCCGAAGTTACAAATACATCAACATAAATTTTTAACAAAATCGCATCCAACGGTAACCTGGGTCAGTCTCAAGTAACTGTTCCAACAGGGAAAAATTATGAATTTTGGTCAATTAGAATGAAGTCATTCCTGAAGTCACATGAATCTTGGGAAACGGTTGAATTTGTATTCATAGTATGATCAAGAAACAAATCAGGCCATGACTAATGATCAGAGAGCACAACTGAATGAATAGAGCAAGAGAGAAGCTAGAGCATTGTGGAAAATTCAGCAATGTACAAATGACACAAATTTCTCAAAGATAATAAATGTTAAAATTTTAAAACAATATTGAGATATATTTTAGAAGACCTATCAAGGCATATAAAAAGTAAAAAATCTTAAACTATAAAATATAACAATAGAGTTTGAAAATATGAATATGAAAGAGCCTGAGACAATAGTCCAATTTATGACCAGAGTAATTGCAGTGGCCAACTAGCTAATAATCCATGGAGAATACATAAAAGACATGACAGTAGTTCAAATTTTTTTTAGGAACATTAATAACAAATTTGGTATCGTGGTACTTGTCATTGAAGAATAGAAGGATTTTTCAACATATTCAATAGATGAGTTGGTATGACACTTGAACGTTCTTTCAAGGCACAAGCATCTATCAGCAAAGGCAGAGGAATAAATAACAGAGCAATGGGTAGATTCAAAAACTACGATTCACAGAGAGAGAACAAGCCAAGCATGGAGCAGGAAGACAAGAAACAACAACACCATCTAAGTTCAAGGGGGAGAGGAAAATGTTTTTATCAGAACATAAGGTATGACAAATCAAAATCCCAATGTTATTATGGAAAAATATTTGGTCATTTAGCCAATGAATGTAGGAAAAAGTAGGAAGACCTAAACAAAAATAGAGCTAATGTCTCTAACACATCTGAGAGTACCTTAGAAGCTACGTTTCTAAGATGTCATGAAGGTCAAGAAAGTAAGAAAGAAATTTGGTTGTTAGAGAGTGGTTGTAGTAACCACATTATAGGAGATAAAAGTATGTTTGTAAATGTGGAGAACTAAGTCAAGTCTAATGTTATATTAGGATATGATAAATTTGTCAATGCAGTTGGTAAATGGAGAATTAGTTTTCTAATGAAGCAGAAATAGAAGAAAAACATGTTTGATGTCTATCTAGTCCCTGGTCTAAATCACAACTTAATGAGTGTTGGTCAACTCACTAAACATGGCTACAAAGTTATCTTTACAAACAATACTTGCACAATCCTAGATAAATTCTTAAGTAGAAATCTCATTTCTATGATTAAAATGACCAAGAATAGGATGTTTACTTTGACACTAAAGATTGTCAACCAATTATCTTCATGTGTACACAATGTCACCACTCTAGATGATTCTTGGTTATGGCATTTGATATTTGGTCATTTACATTTTGGTGGCATGAATTTATTGTAGCAGAAAAAAATGGTTAAAGGTTTACCCATCATTCATGAACCAGCAAACTCTTGTGAGAGTTCCATATTGGGAAAACAACATAGAGAAAGATTTCCATCTAGTGCATCATATAGAGAAACAGAACCATTGGAGTTGGTGCATATTTATTTAAGTGGTCCCATGCAACCACAGTCCTTAGGAATACATCTTTATTTTCTAAGATTCATTAATGATTTTAGTTGGAAAACTTTGGTATATTTTCTAACAAATTTGAAACTTTTGATGATTTCAAGGAGTTTAAATCTTTACCATAAAACATAGTGGTTTGTACATCAAAGTTTTAAGATCTGAAAGAGTATGTGAATATAAATATTTTGAAAAGTGTTGCAAGTATCATGGTATTAAAAATAATTTATAGCCAGGTATACTCTTGAGAAAAATGGGATAGCAGAAAGGAAAAAAAGAACCATAATGAATATGGCTAGAAGTATGCTAAAATAAAAACAACTTCAAAATGATTTTTCGGGAGAAGTACTTGCATGTTCACTTTATATTTTAAATAGATAATCTGCAAAGAGTGTAAAAACAAATTTCATAAGGAATCATGGAGTGGAACAAAATCAAGTGTTTCACATTTCAGAGTATTTGGATGTGTAGCTTATGGACATGTTCTTGAACAACTAAGAAGAATGTGGGATGATAAGAATGAAAATTGCATTTTTACAATGTACAATGAACACTCAAAATCATATAGGATGTAAAATCTATTCAACAAGAGGTATATTGTAAGCATATATGTGGAATTGAAGAAAACAAAAGCTTTGAACAATCAAGGTGAGTAGTCAACTACAACTGGAAATTAAATACCCCTATAATTTAGAAGAGCAATAATAAATTGGAACCAACGGGACAACAAGGACCTCCATCTCGATTTCCAAGATTGGAGATTCAAAGTGAACTTCAAGAAATGGACAACAAAAAGGTAATAAGCCTCAGTCTAGTAGTGATTCAAATCCAACAATAGCTTCATTGAGATATAAAAATATAAGATGTTTAAGATAAATTTATAGTCAATATGATGATGTAGATACTCAAGTTAGTTTTTCACTATTCTCATGTGAGCATATGCATTTTGAAGAATCCATTAAGGAAGAAAATTGGATTCAAGACATGAATGAAGAAATAGATGCAATTGAAAAGAATGATATTTGGGATCTTGTAGATCTGCTAGAAGGAAAGGATAGCATAGAGTGAACTGGATTTTGTAATACCAAATTCAATGAATAAGGAGAAGTGGAGAAGTATAAGGTAAGGTTAGTTGCAAAATGTTTTGCACAACAACTTGGAATTGATTACAGAGAAACCTTTTCTCAAGTAGAAAGGTTATACACCATTATAATGGTGTTGAATTTGTTAGAATTTCATCATTAAGCTAGCATTATATTAGGATATTTACCAAGAGAATAACAAGCAGAACAATCAAACACAAGAGATAATGAACACAGTGTTTATCCACAGGGAAACCATAAATGGATAAAACCCCGCAACTTCCTCAAAGATAGAATTAGCACCAAAATAGAAAATCCCCAAAACAGTAAGTGATCTCCCGACAGCAGTAACCTTCTTTTTATCTAGCCCCAGTGTCTTCTCCTTCCTCAACTATGTGCTACACTTGAGTGTGTATGAGTTGTGTGATAAATAGAGACTCCAATTCTCTATTTATATTAATCCTGACATGACTAAAACCCTACCAGGGCTGACCTCTACTAGGAGAGTCTAATAACCCTAGTGCCCCGGAACTGCGGGGACTTTAACCCTTAGACAATCGAAGGGTTACTCACTATGACTTGACATGACTTGTTTACATAATTGATTATCCCGATTGGAACATCGAGGCATGAAAACATGACTCAATTACATTATATATACATCCCGGAATAAACATCGGGTTACAATACATAAGATACATAGATGAATACATTCTGAAGTTACAAATACATCAACACCCCCTCTTAACTAGGCAGGTATTCTTTCGACACAATTTCCAGCACTGGTCTTCTTCTCTGCATCTCAGGTCCTCTAAGCCTTCAAGTCATATTCGTCTTCAAGTCATCGGATCTAGATCATCTCTCAATCTGGATCATCATGGGACATCATCACTAGATCTGGATCATCATGTGGCATCATCACTGGATCTGGATCATCATGAGGCATCATCACTGGATCTGAATCATCATTGGATATTATCACTGGATCTGGATCATCATCACTAGATCTACATCATCATCACTCGATATGGATCATCACTGGGCATCATCACAGGTGCTATCTCTTGATTCTTCTCCTCATAGGAACCTCTACAGAGCCAATCCTTTTTGATACTGGATGTATCATCTCAAAGCTAGTCCTTTTTCATACTAGATGAGGCATCACAGAGCTGGTCCTTTTTCATACCAGATGAGGCATCACAGAGCTGGTCCTTTTTCTTACCAGGTGTGGCAGCTACTCAGAGCTAGTCCTTTTTCATACTAGATGAGCCTTCCTAGAGCTAGTCCTTTTTCATACTAGGTAGGGCATCACAGAGCTGGTCCTTTTTCATACTAGATGAGGCATCACAGAGCTAGTCCTTTTTCATACCAGGTGTGGAAGCTACTCAGAGCTAGTCCTTTTTCATACTAGATGAGCATTCCCAGAGTTAGTCCTTTTTCATACTAGGTAGGGCATCACAGAGCTGGTCCTTTTTCATACCAGGTGTGGCAGCTACTCAGAGCTAGTCATTTTTCATACTAGACGAGCCTTCCCAGAGCTAGTCCTTTTTCATACTAGCTAGGGAATCACAGAGCTGGTCCTTTTTCATACCAGATGAGGCATCACGGAGCTGGTCCTTTTTTCATACCAGATGTGGCAGCTACTCAGAGCTAGTTCTTTTTCATACTAGATGAGCCTCCACAAAGACAACCCTTTTTCATGATGGATGTGCCATCTACACAGAGCTAGTTCTTTTTCATACTAAATGTGTCTTCACAGAGCCAGCCCTTTTTCATGCTGGATGTGGCATCCACATATACCTGACAATGGAAGGAACCAATCCTCTCACCATGTCGGAATGGCACAACACTTACATCTGATCATGGAAGGAACTAATTGTCTCACCATGTCAGAATGGCATAGCACAAACACATCACTTCCTCTTGGGACGAACCTCGATCTGGAGAACACCAAGATTCTTCCTGAAGTACTCAAATTTCACCCAAGCCAATGGCTTAGCCAACACATCATCTATATGTTCGCCCGTCGCAACATACTGGAGCTTCACTGCTCCTCTCTGCACCATATCCCTGATATAGTGATACTTGATCTCAATATGCTTCGACTTGTCATGGAATAATGGATTCTCTGACAACTTTACACAGCTCTGGTTGTCATAGTATATACAAGTAGCATCTAACTGGAGATCAAACAAATTAGACAGTAGCTTCCTCAGCCATACTGCCTCACAACTAGCTGAACAGGCTGCAACATACTCTGCTTCAGCTGTACTCAGTGCCACACAGGATTGCTTCCTGGTAAACCATGAGATCATACCTGATCCCATACTGAAGCAACACCCTGAAGTGCTCTTCCTATCGATGGCACTGCCTTCCCAATCTGAATCAACATAACCCTTCAGGTTAATCCTTTGATCAGCCTTATACTTGAGCCCATAATCAACCGTACCCTTCAGGTACCTTAGAATATGCTTTGCAGCAGTCAAGTGAACATGTCTCGGATCTGTCAAGTATTGGCTCAAGGTGTTCATAGCAAATCAAATATCTGGTCTCGTGTTCATCAAGTACATCAAGGACCCAATCATCTGACGATACATCGTGACATCAACTGTCTCTGATGAAGCATCACTCAATAGCTTCAGGTTTGATGCCATAGGTGTGGTTAATTCCTTGCAGTCGATCATCCCAAATCTCTTCAGGATCTCTACTACATACTTTCCTTGTCCAAGAAAGATTCCATCTGTAGTTTGCCACACCTCCATACCTAGGAAATAATGCATCATTCCCAAGTCCTTCATCTCAAACTTAGTAGCAAGATTTGTCCTCGTATCAGCAATGAACCCATCCATACCTGTCACAAATATATCATCTACATATAGTAGAAGTGTCACCGGGTTGTCACCTTCCACCTTGTAGTAAAGGTTGGAATTTTCTTTACTCTTGGTAAATCCCAAACTGGATAGAAAGCTGTCAATTCTGCCGTACCATGTCCTAGGTGCCTGTTTCAAATCGTACAAGGATTTCTTCAGTCTACACACATGAGACTCCCTGTCATGTGTCTCAAAACCAAGTTGCTACTCCACATACACTTCCTCTTCTACTACACCATTCAAGAAAGCAGTCTTGACATCCATTTGGTGTATCTTCCATTTTATCACTGCAGCCAAAGAAAGTACCGATCTAATGGAAGTGTATCTGGCTATAGGTGCAAAGGTTTCTTCATAGTATATTCCTTCTTTCTGAGAGAAAGCTCAAGCCACAAATCTTGCCTTATACTTTTCAATGCTACTGTCTGCAGCATGCTTGATCTTGTAGATCCATTTGGAAGTTACTACTAACTTCCCTTCTGGTCTTGGGACAACATCCCAAACATCATTCTTCATGATTGATTGATACTCTTTGATCATCACATCCTTCCATTCTTTCCATTCTGTCGCTTCTTCATACTCAGAAGGATATTTATCAATAAAGTCACATAGTAAAGCTACATAACTGGAACAGGATCTGGTCCTCTTTCTTTCTTTGAGATTCTCTTTTGGAACCCCATATCTTTCTGCACCTTGGATAATCTCTCGTACCCAAGCAAGTTTCCTATTGTGAGGATTCTTCTCCTGTGGTGGATCTACAGGTCTTTGTGGTTCTTCAAATTCTTGATCTTCTTCTTGAGTTTCTTCATTCATGATTGTATGATGAATTCTGGGAGCTTCTGCTTCTTCAGGTTCTTCAGCAGGTTTCTTTTTGGATTTGATGTAGGCTGAATCTTCGTCAAATGTTACATCCCTGCTGATGTCAATCCTTTTGAATCCTGGGAAGTATATTCTGTAAGCCTTCGAGATTTCAAAGTATCCCACAAATATACCCTTCTTTCCTGAAGGATCTTATTTTGTACCCTTCTCTTTTGGAATGTGTATGTACACAAGACAGCTAAATATTTTAAGATGGCTGACTTCTGGTTTCTTGCTAGAGAAGACTTCTTCAGGAGTCTTGCTCTCGAGTACTCTATGTGGAGTATGGTTCTGTACATACACTGTTGTTCTGGCTGCTTCTGCCCAAAGGTGCATAGGAATATCTTGATCATGAAGCATAGCTCTTGCAGCTTTTGTGATGGTTCTATTCTTCCTCTCTGCAACCCCATTCTGTTGTGGATTGTAAGGAGTAGACAACTCCATCTTAATCCCTGAGTCCTTACATAGTTCCTTGAACTCCTTTGAAGTGAATTCTCTGCCATTGTCTGATCTAAAAGTCTTGATCTTCTTTTCAGATTGGTTGTCGATCAAGGATTTGAATTCCTTGAACTTGCTAAACACTTCATCTTTATTCTTCATGAAGTAAATCCATGTCTTCCTAGAAAATTCATTAATAAAAGAAACATAGTACACATACCCGCTTGGTGATCTTGATGACATTGGTCCACATACATCAGAGTGGATGATTTCCAATATTCCTTTTGCTTTGCTCTCGCTAGTTGGAAATTTCTTCTTTGTATTCTTTCCTTTCGCACATCCTTTGCAGACCCCTTCATGTTTTTCTTGTATTTCTGGAAGACCTTCAATAGCTTTGCTTGCAAGTGGTAGTGCTCTGTAATGCACATGTGCAAGCCTTTTATTCCAAAGTTCATTTGGTTCTACCATGTCATGAACCAAAGCTTGATCTGGTTGGCCCTTCAACTTGTATAGACCTCCTTCTTGTTCTCTGATCACGATTGCATCGTCAAAAGTCTTTCCTTTTGGCCACATAAGAACTTGGCCATCTACAAAGGCAACCCTCTTTCCTTTTTCATCCAATGCAAATATAGAGAGGAGGTTCTTCTTTAGTCCTAGAACAAATAATACATTCTTCGTCTTTAAAGACTATCCAGAGTCTAGCTTATAGAAGGATTCACCACTACCTTTTATTGGATACTGGTAGTCATCCCCAAGTTTCACCTTGTGAGGTGACTCATGTTCAAATAGCTTTACAAATGATTCTTTGAATCCCGTCATGTGCTTGGAAGCACCACTATCTATAAGCTAATCATTGCTTCCATGTGAAACAGTTCCCATGAGAACAGAGATCAATACATATTCATCCTCACTTGAAGAGTCATCACTCTCTTGTCTGATTCTCTTTGTGGAAGGTTCATCATCCTCTGCAGCATGGGCATGATGTCTTCTCTTGTTCTTCTTCCTTAGATTTATTTTGTTAGCGGTAGAATTTGGATATGTGACCTTTCTCATCACATGTGTAACATCTAATAGTATTTGGATCTTTTCTAGAGTGTGAGGTCTTACCTTTGGAGTGATAATTGCTCCTCCCGTTTTTCTTGGAGTGAATTGTGAGAGCTTGATATTCACTACCCATGTTCTCTTCTCGAGCTGCTATCCTAGATTCTTCTTCAGAGCATTCTTCCCATAGTCTGTTGAATTTGACTAACTTCTTTCTGGCACAGATTCCTTGAATGAAAGAGTCCCATGTTCTAGGGAGACCATTCAAGGTGGTCATCACAATTGCAGCATTTTCCACTTCTTCATCTACTACTTCTAGCTGCTCCTTGATCTGAGAAACCCTTGTAAAGTAAGACTGAATAGTCTCAGCATTCTGGATCATCACATTCTTCAATTGGTTTCTCAAGGTCATCTTCCTGTTTATGTTCTTCCCTTCAAACAATTTGGTTAGGGAATCAAACATAGCTTTAGGTGTATTGAGGGAGGACACTTGTGGAATGAGATGATCCTTGATAGAATCAGCAATGATTCTCTTTGCCATAACCAACTTCTTCTTATGCAAGGCCTTAGCCTCATCTCCCTCTGGAACTGGAACCTCCTCATTGATATAGGAGTCCAACTCATTCTCTTCCAGGACCAGGGAGATCCTATACTTCCAAGCTCGGAAGTTATCATCTCCCTTAAGCTTTTCATCAAGCTTGGTATGATGAGACATCTTAAACTAAGAACCTCAAATGGAAATACAGAAGATTTATATCTTACCAAGTTCAATATGTCGGATATGAAACTTGAGCTGAAATCCTGCAGTGCTGGTTCAGTAGCAAATTAGGGTTTTTCTTTTCCGGAGATCTGTTCACCCAAATGCCTTAAAATTTATCCCTAACTTCGATTTTGGGGAGGATTCAATCCAGGCTTGGGCTCACTGAAAAATTCCTCTTTTGTGAAAATCCCTAATTTCTGGCAATAGTGTTGGGTCCAAAACCGAAAAACCTCAGAATTGGATTCTGCTTCGACAGAAAGATGCGCCCTAAGGAGGAGAGTTATTCCACCTTAATTTTGCTGAAAATCTATGGAGGAAGATCCACAAACTAGGAAGCCCTAGTTCCTGCAGCTGGACAGTGTCTTCTTCTCAGGTTAGCTCTGATACCATGTTAGAATTTCATCATTAAGCTAGCATTATATTAGGATCTTTACTGAGAGAATAACAAGCACAACAATCAAACACAAGAGACAATGAACACAGTGTTTATCCTCGGGGAAACCATAAATGGAGAAAACCCCGCAACTTCCTCAGAGATAGAATCAGCACCAAAATAGAAAAGCCCCAAAACAGTAAGTGATCTTCCGGCAACAGTAACCTTCTTCTTATCTAGCCCCAATGTCTTCTCCTTCCTCAACTATGCGCTACACTTGAGTGTGTATGAGTTGTGTGATAAATAGATACTCCAATTCTCTATTTATAATAATCCCGACATTACTAAAACCCTACCAGGGCCGACCTCTACTAGGAGAGTCTAATAACCCTAGTGCCCCGGAATTGTGGGGACTTTAACCCTTAGACAATCGGAGGGTTACTTACTATGACTTGACATGACTTGTTTACATAATTGATTCTCCTTATTGGAACATTAGGGCATGACAACATGACTCAAATACAGTATAGATACATCCTAGAATAAACATTGGGTTACAATACATAAGATGCATAGATGAATACATTCTGAAGTTACAAATACATCAACAGAATTGAGTAGCTCAACAAAATGGAAATATATTAATTAGATGTGAAATCAACATTCCTAAATGGAATTTCGGAAGAATAAGTGCACATAAATAGACCACCTAGGTATGAAATCAATAATCAAGAGAACAAAGTTTCTAAAATGAAAAATGAATTATACAACTTAAAACAAGTTCCAAGAGAATGGTATGGAAAAATTGATTCATATATAATTAGTAACGAATTTTGCAGAAGTAAATTTGAACCAACATTATACAGCAAAATAGAATTATGATTATATGTCTGTATGTGGATGACATAATTTAAATAGGAAATTTAATGCCGGAAAATCTCAAATGAATCGTGGAAACAGAGTTCGAAATTATAGATCTTGGGTTAATGAAATATTTTATAGCCATTGAAGTTGAGCAATCATATAGTGGCATATTTATATGTAAACAAAATTATGCTAAAAATGTCGTGAACATATTTAGAATGACGAATTACAAGTTAGCATATAGTTGAGTTGTAACAGGAACAAAGTTGAGCAAGCAAGATCAAGGAGCACTACTATATCCCACTTTGTACAAGACTTGTTGAGCTCCTCTTGTATTTAATAGCCACAAGAAAAGACATCATGTATGCTCCGAGTTTAATTTCCAAGTTCATTTAAAGTCCAAAAAAATTCCATTGGAAAGTAGGTAAAATAATTTTGATATATATTGCATGTAAAACTAATTTTGTCATCATGTATTCAGCCACAAAATCTAGCCATTTACATGGATACACTAATAATTATTTTTCAAATACTATTGATGACCGAAAGAGAACTTCCAGGTTATGCATTACATCTTGGATCGGGTTTGATTTCATGGGAATCCAAAAAGCATCCCATTATGTCAATATCCTCAGTAGAAGCAAAGTATGTGGCATCAACATTAATAACTTGAGGCTTTATGATTGAAAAGAATATTAGAATAACTTCAGCCTAAGAAAAAAGAAGCAACACAAATATTTTGTGACAACAACTCAACAATAGCACTTTCCATAAATCATGTATTCCTTTTAAAAAATGAACATATTGACACCACATATAATTTTATTAGAGGGATTTTAAGCAATGGAGAAATGCTTTTGAAATTTTGTAAATATCAATACCAATTGGCTAATATCTTTAGTTAGCCATTGGCAAAAGATAAATTTGTAAATCAAAGGAGTGATCTAGGCATAAGTAGTCATGAAATGTATAACTTAGAAAATAAGGGAGAGTGTAGGAAGGAGTAATTTATCCCTCTGTTACAAGTAGACCAATCAATCTATGACATAATTAAAACCAATACTTCTAGTTCTGAAACAAGCAAACTTATGTGCATGTTTGGAATTAGAAGTGATAGTTTTAAATACACTTAGGTAGTTAGTTAATGTGGGAAACTTTCCTAGGTAGTATATATCTACTTATATGTATGCAGTTCTCATTTTTTTAGTTACAAGTGTTTGTTCTATGATAATGAATGCAGTTCTCATTTTTTAGTTACAAGTGTTTGTTCTATGATAATGAAGAAGAGATGATAAGTTCCTATGGCCTCAATCAGCTGTAACTAGTTGAAATCCCCGGACTACCCAACATTAATGGTGTCATGGTAGTCATGAACGCATTGTCATAGTAGTTTGAACAAATCCTTTCCAATTTGGCATTCCTTTTCCCACTTGGGTGTCTAAAGACTGTCCTTTTTCAAATACCCCCTCCATTTTATAGTGACCCTAAAATCCGTGATATTTTCATAAACCTGGATTTCTTCACATAACTACTTTTATTTTAATGAATCATCCTAAATGTTGTGATTCCATTTTATAGTGACCCTAAAATCCGTGATATTTTCAGAAACCTAGATTTCTTCACATAACTGCTTTTATTTTAATGAATCATCCTAAATGTTGTGATTTTTTCATTTTATGCACACCGTTTGCTACATTGTTAAGGAACATTGCCTACGTGGTAGGAGTTATAGTGGACCTAGATCCTAAGTAGAACAATAGGGGACTGCCCTTTAATCCTTTGATAAAATGAGCTACTTATTTATAGCATCTTTTTCAGTAAAATTTACCTCCCATCTTCAGCAACAATAAATACAACACGAAGCATTCTTAATGCATTATTCTTCCCGACCTAAAAATACAACACAAAAAATACAAGAGATGCTCAACAAATAAAGAAATGCAACTTAAAGATTTTTAAATATTATCCATGGCAAGCATTTCCCCTCATTGTCATCATGCTCACAATAATCAACATATAGTTATCAGTGAGAAAATTAAGAGGTCTGTGTCTAGAAAGACAAAAAAGGCCTAGGCCTTTGATCACTGTAGGTTTCAATCAAGATGTTGATCAGAGGTTTTCCTACACTTCATAATCCATAGTCAGTTATACGACAGTAACGTGCACGATGAAAAGTAAACCACTCATAAATCCAAGCTTCACTTTGAAAATTAGTATATTCATTACATCTTGAGATTCCATAGGAACTAGGTGAGATTTTGAGGCTAAATTGATCTTGGTAGCACCTTTTAGCTGGTTACCCCATCCTTCACATTATATTTGGTATGAGAAGAATCTGAGCAAGAAAATGAAATTAAGAATAAAAAATTAATATAAAGTAAGGTTTCCTTGACTAGTTTTAACTGAAGTCATGGCTAAGAAGGATGCCAGGTGTAGACACAAAACAAATTAGATCACCATGTACGAGGTTTTTGAGATTCAAACAATCCTGGGAAAATCTAGAATGTCGTCTACCTCTTTAGGTATAAATGGTCTCGCATTCTACCCCTGGTATCTATAAATGGTCTCGTGATTAAAAGAAGGCAGTTTAATTGGTCTAGGGATTTAAAGAAGGAAATTTAATTGGTTTAGACATTCCTAGACATTCACGTCATCATTTCTCATAAAAAAGTGAAATTTCAATTTTTTTTTTAAATCAGTATGGAATTTAAGAACTTGCTCGACACTAAATCTTCAGAATAAGAGAATTCTCACGTTAGAATGCCCCATCTAGTGCATATTTAAGTGACCTTTTTCCAGTCATTACTTTTTCCATATATTTGTTCAACTTTACCCCACCAAAGCAAAAGCATCATTCATGAATACCTAGTATCTGTCTAAATTGGAATTCAACTTTCAACTAGTTAGTACTTAAAAATCTTATAAAATTATACAAAACAACCATCTAAAACAACAAATCTTTTAGATGCAAATCTTATCAAAAGGAAAAAACAACCACCATTTCATAATACAAATCTATAATCAATATTTTATCAATAAAAAAAATAATAACAATATAAAAATAAAATTTATTATCAAAATTGATCCTCAAAATATAAAATAATTTTATTTTTTATTATCACTATAACAAATTATCCATTTCGTAATCAACTTGATTAGAATATAATTGAAAAAAATAATCAACATGATATACCCTCTTCGAGAAAATCGTTGGCGAACGGAAAAGGAAGGGAGTCAAACGGCTTAAGGAAAACGCCGCAAGGTGGTAAGGTTGCTCAAATCTCGACGGTGCAAATCATCAAGAGGATAGCCCACTTCAACTCTTATTCTTACTTTTCATTTTGTTTGATTAAATGAAATTGAATTATCTATAAGAATACGGTCAATGTGTAATTCAATTTTCATATATTTTTTATACAATAAATAGTCAACGTGTATTTAAATTTCCATATATATAGATAAAGGTAACATGCAAAAACAAAGGTTTAAAATAAAATAACTATTAATAATAGAACATCCCATCCATGTGTAATTAGCAATGAAGAAGACTATTACAAAATTAACTAATTATTTTGGATGCACATTTAATAAAAATCCAATAACTTTATCTTGTTGTCTGATAAATGTTAAAATACACATAGTTTGTAACACACCTCAAAATCTTAAAATAAAAAGTTTTTTTACATACATTCATTTACTTAATTTACTAGTAGATTTATCATATTTTACTTCTACAAGTTTTAATATATTTATCCTATTTGTTATGACAGGTTCTGTTGGTCAAGGCAATGGCTAGCTACTTTCAAAACCTTCATCCATTCCGGTACAAGTGATTTTCTTCATTTACTTGGTTTTATTTTGATTATTTTTATGGGGCCTAACTTGCCCTAGGGATCGAGGGAGTGTACATAGTCTTGGCCCCAACCCTTATGTGATAAGTTGGTTAAATATAATTCAAAGGCACTAGGCCTTACCATATCCTAAGATATGGTGTGTGGTGACCCTCCCCTTAAGCATAAGGGCTTGGGGTTTGTAAAGAAATATGGTACTAACCATATGATAACCCTTCATTAACAACATAGCTCACGATATGTTATAAGGTTTAAAGTTTTTTATTATATCGCAAGGTTTGGACTTGATGAATCGGTATGCAATGATTAAGGCCTATTAACATTCTGGCCGTCGTGAGTTAATACTCTTTGTCCTTAGTTGACTTCGGTAATAAAGGATTTCCTAGCTACAAGTTGATATCGTTGTCATGTCCCCATTCCAATAGCTCTACTACCTGACAATGTTTCACCCACCTACTAGTTCCCTAGGTTAGGGGAGGAGGAATTAAATATTGCAATAAGGGATTTATGGGACCCAAGAGAACCTTAGTTTATCATTTAAATATTAATTTGGGTCATACAAATAATAAATATGGAGAAATAAAGTGGATTTGCTTCATAACAACATTTGGAGGTCCATGGGGGCCTTGGGTGGTTAGATTCCTCCTTACACATGTCATGACTTAACCCAAAATTCAAAATTATGAGTGATGGAATTTTGTTGAAAGGCAAAGAGTCATCAAATGACATATCATGATCTGAAGGATTTGAATGGGTGAGGAGGAGTAACTCCTCATAGAAGAGGAAGACTCTAGGAAGAAACTAGGTTCCATGTGGAGCTAGATTTCCTTCTCTTTATGACAACAATTGTTGAAATTGAACCCAAGTGATAGAACACTTACACTCACAAAATTTCTAATCAAACTTGCAAAATTCATACAAAAGGAGATTGAAATTGGAGCATAACACAATATTGTATTGAATAAGTGTACATTAGCAAGCCTCATCAAGTAATAGGCTGTCGATATATATAATTAAATCAGAGATTCAAAAGAATAAGGATGCTATTCGAATTGGTAAAAAAGAAGGCTTACTCAAACTAGTCAAATCCCCCATACGTGCATAAAACACTTTCTAAATCTAAGAAGATGCTCACGAATTCCCTAAATTAGATAGGCCAGCTAATAAGTGATGGAAAGAGATCATATACATGCTGTTTTTTGGAGAAAAGAAATGAGGATGATGTGGGAAAAAAACAAGGTCTCTACTCCTAGACTAGCTTTTCCTTTTCCTTTTCCTTTTCCGTAAACATGGACATGAAACAAAATTTTGGAAATATTGTTATCAATCATACTTCACCACATGATCAGAAATCCCTAGTAGTGATTTGAGATTACTGAAGGTCTTCTCACAAAACACCTTGGTGAAGATGTTTTCTACTTGCGGTGAATATGCATAGTAGAGTAGAGCAATGGTACCATCATGCACAAGCTCCCTGATATAGTGCATATGGATCTCAATGTTCTTGGTTCACTGTCTTTGAATTGGATTAGTGAAGATTTGAATAGTGCTTTGACTGTCACAATATAGTGACAGTGGAAAAATATGATTCAAACCCACAATATCCAAGTATCCCTTGCAACCACAAACATTGAGTAGTTGCATTCATAACTCCTCTATACTCTTCCTCTATAGATGAGAGTTCTATGGAACTATGATTCTTACTTGACCAGCTAATTGGTCCATCTGCAAGCATGAACACATATCCTAAAGTAGAATTTCGATATGTGTTATCACTTGCCCAATCACTGTCAATAAATCCAACTAGCTCTAAGTCAATTTTTGCTTTATAGAAAATCCCATGAGTTCTTGTTCCCTAACAAAGTCTAGGATCCTCTTGGCTCCTCTCCACTGGATCTTAGGAGGATGATTCATGTATTTCGAAGCCACACTAATTGAATAAGATAAGTCAGACCGAGTATGTGTAAGATAAATAAAACACCCAATCAACTTCCTATAGAATGTGTTATTTACCAAAGGAGAAGAACCTACTTCCTCAAGCTTAACTCCTGAGAGGAATGGAGTCTTGATTGGATTGCAATCTTTCATGCTGAACTTGTTGAGCATATCTGAATCATACTTGGACTGATGAACTTTGATTCCATGTTGGGATGGGGTGATTTCGAGACCCAAGAATTGGCTCAACAATCCCAAATATGTCATGGAAAAAGCATGGTTCATTGCATCCTTCAAGGAGGCAATCTCTTTCTTTGAACTTCCTATAATCAGTAGGTTATCCACATATAAAAAAATAATCATTAAATAACTATGAATCTGCTTCAAACATACATTAGGATCATACTTGCATTAAACAAAACTCAGTGACAGCAGAAAGCCATCAATCTAGGCATACCAAGTCCCAGGGGCTTACTTGATCCCATACAATGATTTCTTTAACCTGCACACTAAAGATTGATTATAAAAAAAACCTTATGTTTGCTGCATATAAATCTCTTCATTCAGATCTCCATTTATAAATACACACTTCACATCCATGTGATGTACCTCCCATTTCCTTGAAGCTGCAATGGCTAGAGCTAGCCTTATGGAGTCCATCTTTGCCACTGGTGCAAAGGTCTCATTGTAATCGATACCATGTACTTGTGAGTATCCCTCGGCTTCCAATATTTCCTTATCTTTCAAAGGTGAACCATTAGCAACAAACTTAGTTTTAAAGAACCACTTACACTTTACTATATTTCTCCCTCGAGGGAGATCTACTAGTTCCCATGTGTTGTTCTTCTAGAGCGAGCTGAATTCTTCCTTCATGGTTGTTTTACATCTTGGATAATGTGATGCATATTCATATGTCCGAGGATCAGATTCAATCATCAAATAACACTTCTCAGCAAAGAGTGGATCTTTCACACAAAGGGCACTCTCAAATTGAGATCTAGTCCTCCTAGTGTCACTAGGATTCCCAGCTAGTTCCCCAGCTGCATAAATGGTCCTTGCTGCCCATTTTGGTCTAGTGGGACTATTAGGATCTGCAATTAAATATCATTATCGAACATATCAGAATACAAAAACTCATTAGTCTCTTCACTTACAATCAATGGATGTGGTGATGAAGAGGACTCTCCAACTTCAACTATTGCTAAAGGATCTTCTTCGAAATGAACAGTTCTTTCAATGAAAGATTTGTTATTTCTCAATTTGATCAGCTTGTTCCTTTTTGAATCTTCAGAATACCCAACAAATAGGCACTCTTGGCTTTGGTTTTGCAAATCCTTCCTCTTTTCAATTGGAATTATAGCCCAAGGCTTTGAGCCAAAAATCCTCAAATGGGTCACATCTGGATTATTCCCACTACAAGATTCGAAAGGAATAATACCATCAAGCTACTAATGTCACACCCTATTCTGGATATAAGATGCATATTTTATAGCCTCGGTCCAAAACTTTCGTGGAAAATTTTTAGCTTCCATCATGCAAGTTTCCATCTCCTTGAGTGCTCTGTTCTTTCTCTCAACAACACCATTTTGCTGTGGTGTGTAAGCAATATAATGTTTCATCTAGATACCTGCATATTTACAATAATGGATGAACTTAGAAGTGGCATACTCACCACCATTTTCATATCTGAGGATCTTGAGTTTCCTCCCATACTGGTTCTCAACCAAGGCTAGAAAGACCTTGAAGAGGTCAAAAAATTCAGACTTGTTCTTTAGGAAGTAGACCCAACAATACCTGGAAAATTCATCTATGAAGGTGAGTGCATATTTGGCTTGAATCATGGGAATATGAGGGAATGGACCAGCAATTTCATTGTGGATTAAATCAAGGGGTGCAGAGGTTCTCTCATGACTAGCTCTCTCATATTTGTGTTCTGGTTGTTTTCCTAGGATGCAGCCTTGGAAGACTCCCTTAGAAAACTTAATCTTTGGCAGGGCCTATGACCATATCTTTGCCACTCAAATCAGAAAGATACTTATAGTTAAGATTTCCAAATATCTCATGCCAAAGCTTGATTTCCTAATTAGCATGGGTGAAAAGAGTAGAGGGGTTTGAGTATGGTAGGAAATGGGAAAAATTATATACTTTCGAAGTGTGATCCACAAAACCTTTTTCTATGACTTTACCATTCGAAATATCTAAGATTTCAACTTCATTGGGGGAGAAGATGAATTTTTTGGAGACCTAGTGTGATTCATATGATACACTCACAATGTATTAGAGGAAAGACCTGGAACATACAACACATATTTGAAGGAACCATGGTCAAGATCAATTGTTCCCTTCCCCATACTACCAGTGAGAGAGTCATCTCCCAAGACAATTTTTGGACCTTTCGAAATGTCAAGAGAGGAGAAATCCTCCCTTGTCGAAAGCATATGTTTGGAAGCTTAGGAATCCATGATGAAGCTAGGTGAGATTGAGGTGCCAGCAACCAAGGCATGTACTCTTTCCTTGTCTTTTGAATTTGATCCTCCTTCCCTCTTCTTTAAGCAATCAGGAAGGCATATGATGTTCTTCTCTAGGATTTGGGTCAACATCTCAATTTTCTTTTTCATACAAGATCTCTCAAGATGATATCCCTTACTGCAGTATGTGCACTTGCTCATTTCTCCTTTGTTCTTCGTCTTCTAGAAGGTCTTCTTTGATCCTGAGGGCTCCTCTTGAGACTTTGACTTGTCTCTCTTTTGCTCAGGTGGCTTTTTGGATTTTTTCTTTCCATTTGAATCCACCCTTGAATCTTCGGCAACCAAAGCTTGGTCTTTGGAAGGTTTGTTGGTGCCCATCATTACCAATTTATCTTGCTCCTGGGTGAGGGATTCCATGAACTCAACAAGCTTAGTCATATTCCAGGTTTGAGCTGTCAATTTGGTGGCATGGAAGGTAAAAACAAACACTGAGTAGTCAGGACCAAGCTTCAAGAGTATGGTCAAGACTAGTTGCTCTTCCTTCTTTTTTATCCCACACTGTTTTATCTCCAAAACGAGGGCCATTAGAGGAATTTTGGGGTCTAAAATGGGCCTCCTAAGGAAAATAATAAAATAATAGTTAAAATAATAAAATAATATTGATTAATTTTGGAGGAAGAAAGAAAAAAACTACTTTTTGTGTTCGTATTTTCGACATATCTCCCTGTGTTTTTACTCAAATTTCGATCGGGAGAGCTTGTTGGATGCGTAATTTGATTCCGAATCCAGAGAGTACCCACACTGCATACTTTTGATGGACCCCGCTACCCCAAAAACAAGAAATACCTGAAAAAATGTGATGATGACATCATCATCACGTTTTTTTAGGTATTTCTTGTTTTTGGGGTAGCGGAGTCTGTCAAAAGTATGCAGTGTGGGTACTCATTGGATGCGAAATCAAATTCCGCATCCAACGAGCTCTCTCGATTGAAATTTGAGTAAAAACACAATGAGATATGTCGAAAATACGAACAAAAAAAGTAGTTTTTTTTAATGACAAATATGTCAATTCAACCATTATGGTTGGCTTATTTTATTGAAATTCTATTGGTTCTTGAATTCCAACTCACAAAAACTTATTTTGGCATGTTTTTTTATAAGGCCCATTTTAGACCCCAAATTTCCTCTAATGCTTAAACATGGAAAAGTAGATTTGCAATGATTTGAATCTACTGGGACTCAAGGGGATCAATTCATTCTCATGTTGATTCCCTCTCATCTCATCTATATTTCCAAAAATATCTTCAAGCTTCTCCCATACATCATCAGGTGATGTCAATGCATCAAGATGAAAGAGGAGGTCTCTTGAAATGCTCAAACAAAAAAGACCATAGGCCCCATCCCTCGTATTGTGCCATTTAATTTTCTCTACAGCTACATTGGACTCTATGTTACAGAGAGAAATTCCTATGGCTTGGGGTACCACAACAGATAGCTTGACACCAGAAATCAATCCTTTCCAATATGCAATAGAAATTAAATATCTAACACTAAAGGATCAGACCTCGTACCTTTATTCTGGACGGTTGAAGTAGATCCCCATTGAGCTTTCCAATTTCAGCTTGAATTGATAGATTACTTCCTCAACAACAAGTAAACAATACAAGCATACTATATATATTGGTGTTAGATCTATTCTAGCATATATAATCAACAATGTATAAGCATTTGAAAACATCCATGGATAAAATATTCATTCAAACATACATTATTAGACAGGAAAACATATTTCTATTAATATAAAATCAGAGATTACAATGGATACAACCTCTGTTGGCACATCTGTGAATCAGAGAAACTGAATCCCCCACTTGGGCCTCCACCACCTCAATCCTCCATCTCTCGATAGTAATCTCACAAGAAAAAGGAAAGCTTGGGAAGAACACAAAAGTGCTCCAAGGGATAAACGGATGTAGACTCAAGCATAAGTTTTGGAAACAATGGACTATAGTTTCTTTGCTCTCAATTCTCTCATATGCCTTCAATGTACCATAGAGTTTCTTATATAGCTTTTCAAAGGGGTAATGAAAGGTCGAATCCGAGTGATCTCAAGGCATAGGGAAGGCCAGGAGTTAATTGAGTTGGATCCATGTCAAGGAAAACTCCAAAAGGATTTGAATTATGCACACATCCCAATGTACATGGTTTTAGGGGTCAAACCCGCGTATACACGCGATTAGGGGTTTAAAAGTCATGTGTCCTAATTTTCACATGTTTTTAGGGATGGTCAAGGAAACATCAAAGGATAAAAAATGGTCCAAGGGGTCCAAGGAGTCTGCAGAGGGACAGGGGAAGGCCATACAAGTGTGATTCACCTGGAGTGGTAACGTCAGCTATAACAAATGCCCCCTAATGTGTGAGGTCACAGGGGTCATACAATGGCCGAAATACATTATAAGTCCATCCCAAAAGTGGAGTGATGAAGAATCCCAAATGGAAGACCAGCCACCCAATCAACATAGTACAATGATACAACTCTGCACATAACTGCAAATACATATAGCAGTCCCGGATACATAAGAGTACAATGGCCATGAATAGGCATGATACAAGATATCAAATAAGTGGTCATCGCCACGTATAATATACTTAGATTAGAATCTCCATGATGAAGATATCCAAAGGATCATGATTTCCATAATGACTGAAGATGTACAATGGATCAAGATCTCCATAAGAACTGGAAATGTCTGACATATACTAGAATCAAGTCACGAGAGCTGAAATCTCATGAACACTGGCACGATCAAGGAGGTAGCATATAAGAGATGCCACCAATCTAGAAGGTCTTCTACAAAAATCACTACAAGTACATGTCCTACTATGTGAATAGAGGTGTCAAGGTCGAACATAGTAGTCCATCGTCTGATTACCGGTCATTAATGTATACCGTTAACAGACGCAAGATCACCCACCGATAATGAAAATGGGAATGAAGGTACTAGAGTGAAAACTAACAAGTGTGAATAAATGTGTTGAGGTCGAACATTTGAGAGGATCCATCGATCAGGGGACATTGACGTATTCCCAAAGACTGTCGATGGTGAGAGAACCTGCTACTAATGACTGCAAGTCTCAAGGCACTCAAAATGACTCTAGATTCCAATCCCAGAATAAATGATCTGAATTCAATGGGATGAAATCAGCTAGAAGGAGGGCATTAAGGCATCCCCCATCATCCAACATGAGGTACTCAGCAAAGCTGTATAATGTGAAAGGACTTGATCATAAGGTGCACGAACCAGTAACTGTACCGGGAATGGCCAACATGCAAACTCAAGATAACTGAGGAATGGCTGACTCAGGTTTCAACTTCCTTCGAACAAGATCATAATAGTGAATGGTGACTGAATAAAGGTAGCATAGACTCGATATACAAACCGGGACATCTCTGCGACACAGGAGGCATCGAAAGAGGCTCCATGGGGACGGGAAGCTTAACCAGTCGGTGGAGATAAACTCAGACAAACGAGTACAGCTCTTAAAGTCAAACTATAAACCCAACCAATGGATGTGATATAAAATGCTCTGTTTGAAGGAGACACAACTCGACAGCTGCCAAAGATAACATCTTTCCTTTTCCGGCTTTTTGGTTTTTTGATTTTTTGGACTTTTTCAAATATTTAAAAAGCTTGAAAAAGAATAAAACTGCTTTATAGTTACAGACTAGGAGGAGACGAGTGTCATAGGGGCAAACAAGCTAGTTCCAAGTAGTGGAACATACCTATGCTCAATGCAAGGACACATGTGTAGGATATCGACACTCAGGGGAAAAATCCCCTCCCAGTAAAAAGGGAATCGAGCTGCAAAGGATATATAAAATGGCTCTGCATGGCTAGACATGAGACAAGCTCGGGCTATATGTATGAAATGCAATGTCAAGGAAGACGGCATAAAGCTTAATAAGGAAAGCAAAGCTCATGCTAATGTAATTACAACTTGAAATAAGGGAGTCCCGAGGGAAACAAGCTAGCAAAAGATCAAGTGGAGTATGTGGCTCTTGCGAAATGTCATGGCAGTACTATACAACGGACTCCCACACCCTAAAGGACAAAATGTTAGCATAGGCACCAAAATGCAGATAAGGTGCTACCTAGGGTACCCATGTAAGGTCAAGCTCTACTACTCATACCGTGCCAGTTCTAAAACAACAAGAAGGTTCCGTGACATAATAGAGTGGGTTCGTGCCTAAGGCTATGATGAAATGGTCATAAGGTCATGCAAAATGCAAACGGTGATGAAACCTAACCTATATGTGAGTTTAGACATGATACCTGAGATCGGCACGAATGGACCAATCCAACCGATGAAACAACACTTAAAAATTAGGTCAAAAACAGTCCAAAATGATTAGAAATTGTCGAAACTATAGAAAAGGGGGTAAAAATTTTCAAAAATTTGAAAAATTTCTATAAATAGTAAAAAATTCAAAACATTATAAAACATTTGAAATTTTTACCAAATTTAGCTCAGATTTTCAACACCGAATTCCAGGAGATCCAACTGGTGGAATGCACTACCGTTTCTTCCAGGTACTTACCCATGCTCTTCTCCTCCATTTTGATGCAATTTTTATGAAATTCCATGGTCATTTGAGGTTTCTAAGCCAAACTAAAAAAGGCACTACGGACCACGCAAAAATCGATGGTTTTTCCGCGTATAGGGCTGGATATATGCGGAAAATTCCCTCACGGTCGCGTACATACACAGCTGTTTGGAAAATAATCGCGTATGCGACCATGCATGAGATTTTTTAAGTAATCTAATGGGAAAACTTGCAATGTTTTGTGCAGGATGGTCCTAGAATGGAGAGAGTGTGAACATGGTGAAGTAGAGGACGCAGTAAGGGCCGATCTAATGGCTCAACAAGCTTTACGTGCATGTGGACTCTATAATTTTTGGTGTCTTGGTGGCTTGAGGGCCAAACCAAGACTATTGCAGATGCTGGTGGATTACTGGGATCCAAAATCTAAGTCCTTCCATATAGATGGGATGTCCCTCACTATAGAGGTGGAGGATATATATTTTATTACTGGACTTTCCCGACGCGGGGAAGTAGTGAACCTTCGTTCTCGCAGTGGGCCCGGAGGTGGCCTGACTATTGATGAATACATTGTGGTGTACTGCTATCCAGAAAAAGAGAAGGTGGGGAGTCAGGTCCCAACCAACTCTATACAAATGCTAGGCCTAAAGGCCATTCTATTGACATTGGGCAGGATAGCAGGCTTGGCTTCACTCCACCAGGCCTCGTGGCCTCTGATTTTCTATGCAGTGGAGTGCATGAGACCCACAGTCTATGACTGGAGCACTACACTACTGAGCAACATGAAACATCATCTTAGTGAGTGTAAGGAAGGTAGAGTGTGGAACTTCGGGTTCAGCAGTATATTGAGCATGTTTTTCTTCGAGCGTGTTCCAGGATTGAGCCCCAGAGTTGACGTTCCTCTTCACAGGGTTCTAGATCCGACCCAATGGCCTTGGGCAGATGCAATGCACAGATTGGAGGGAGGTAGTGTGTCCAACCCCTATCTAGCTGATTTCTTTCCGTGGTGGCGACAACAGATAGTTTCCATCGATGACTACCCCTATGTAGGGATTGATTTTCGGGGGGACTCGGACATGCCGCTACCACTAGGATCACCATATGGTGACATAGGTAATGAATATCGACTCTCTTTTTAAATTTTTGAGTTATTTAGTTTTTTTGTGTTTTTTGATTATATGGAATCAAAAGACCTATTTTTGTGTGACAATACATAGTGACATCTACCATTTTCATGCGGATGTTGGACCACGGTGGCCTGAAGTCTTCCCTCATCACAGACGGAGGGGAAGAGGAGATGATATCATGGGTGTGGATGCGGAGCGGATGCTCTAGAGCATTCATACCAATTTCGTGAGGCTGACACACAGGGTTCCCATGGCGCAAGTCGAGGACTTTTCTGAGGCTATGCAGTGCCAGGTGGTGGGTGTACCACGAGCATGGGTGCAATTATTCCGATGGCTAGCTAGAGCCGTAGTGACCTTCCATGTTCACAACCCCCCTCCTCCTCCACAGGCTTAGATACCTAGGAGTTATACATTTTGTACTACCGTGTATTATATCATGGCGGCTCTAGAGCCCCATATTTGTATCATGACACTATGTATTGCCACATTTTGGATGTTATATAATTTTTTTTATGTTGATCGGTTTATTTATTTACATGTGTAAAAATTTGTGTTTGTGATGAATTTATTGTGTATGAAACAAATGCCAATCTAACACATAGTTAGCATATGAGTCAGCAACTTGATTATTAATTCTTGGAATATGTATGTATGTTATATTGTCAAATTGTCGTTCTAATAATCTCACACATAAGAATCTTCTTAATAACGTCGGATCTCTAACATGGTACAAACCATTAAGCTGAGACACTCCTAACTCCGAATCAAGACGTACCTCAAGAGAGAGAACGCCATGTGAAATGTCATCCTATAGAAGCTCAATAACGGCACTATATTCACCCACATTGTTTGAAGATGGCCACAAACATAAACCTCCTAAAGACAGTACCTGACCCATAGGAGTATAAATCACCCAAGCAGTAGAGGCTGAGTGTTGAGTGTGACGGATCGCACCATCCATGAATCCTATGTAGGTGGAAGATTCCATTGACATTTGCCAAAAGAAGCAGAAACTAATCACAAACCCGATCATGATAAGAAAAAGACCTAACTATGAAAACCTGTACAGTAATATACAATAACCAACCTTGGCTGAGAATCATGCATAGTACTTCTTGAGATAGAGCCCATTTCTAGGCTCTTCCAAGGCTGTTCCCTCATAATCCACTAACTCATAAGCACCCTTATCTAACACACGTTTGACGATGTAAGGACCACGCCACATGGGGTTAAAAATTCCTGCCCCCAAGGGTTCTTTCGGTTGATCCCACAAAAGGACCAAGTCTCTCTCACTAAACCTCCTTGGACGGATAGACTTATCGTACTGGACCTTTACACGACGGTTATTTACTTCTAGAGCCACCAAGGCATCTCGATGTTTCTCATCAAGTTGCTCAAGGTGGACCAAACTCTCTCCAATGGTGAAGTGTCTGGTAAGAGTTCTACGGATAGATTCAAAGAAGGAATATCGCATTCAACCAGCAATATCGACTCCAATCCATGTACAAGTTGATATGGAGAAAAACCCATGGCAGTCTTAACATCGGTTCTATACGCCCACAAATCAGGATATAACATGATGTCCCAATTGTTCTTGCTCTATGCGATGGTTCGTTGGAGAATGGATTTGAGTGATTTATTCACTGCTTCTACCTATCAATTCACTTGAGGATATTAAGAGGAGGAATGCTCTTGCTTATACCCTAACTTTGATGCCAACTCTTCCATCATACGATTCTGAAAGTGCAAGACATGGTCAGTGACAAGATCTTTCAGAATTCCGAACCGAGTAATAATTTGGTTGAATACGAAGTGCGCGACTATCTCACCATGGGATTTAACTGTAGGCATAGCCTTATCCCATTTCGTGAAGTAATCAACAGCCACTATGATATGATGATGCCCCCTAGCTAAAGCTGGGTTGCAATCCATAAAATCGAGCCCCCACTTAGTGAAGGGACCAGCGGTGATGATGGGATGTAATGGGGTAGGTTTTGAGCACATATTACGTGCAAACACCTGGCAAGGGTGGCACCTCTTGACCGCATCTACACAATTCTTAAAGATCGATGGCCAAAAATAACCCTCTCTTAAGATTTTTTGGGCTGTAGAAAGCCCAGATAAATAACCACCACACACCCCTCCGTGGAAATCATTGAGCACTACCTCAGCCTCTTCATGAGTTAAATAATGTCGTAAAATGGAATCTACCCCATGACGGTACAAAGTGTTATCCACTATAAGGTAATTCTTAGACACATGACGTAATCGTCATTGTTCATTCTATGAGAGGTGAGTAGGGACCTTCAATTTTTGTAAAGATATAATGATATCCCCATACCATGGGTCTAAAGTTGAGATTAAGAAGATGTGTTCATCGACAAACATATCTTCACAAACCAACTCCTCGGCCTCGCTTGGGAAATCCGATATAAGCTCTGCAAAAATTAACGACTTCTTCGATTTTTCTGAAACAAATTTGAGATCGAATTCTTGCAGGATGACAATCCATTTATTATATTTTCCCTCAATCATCCTTCAAGTGAGGACGAATTGGAATGGATTGACATGGGCTACAACCAAGGTCTGGCGAAGGAGAATATAATGTCTCAACCGTTGAACCACATGTACGGTAGCTAAAGCAAGCTTCTCAACATGAGAATAATGAATCTTTGCGTCAATAAGGTTCTAGCTCAGATAGTATATGACATGCTCTTTGATCTCCTCATCTTCTTGAACCAAAACCATACCAATCGTCTCCATGGACACGGCCACATAAAGTAGAAAATCACAGCTATAGTTTGGGGGACTAATCACCGAGGCCGATGCTAGGGCTCGCTTGAGTGCATCAAAGGACTCTTGGGCTTGCTCATCCCAACAAAAGGTGGTGTCCTTCTTCAAAAGACGCATGAAGCCTCTAGTCAAATTGGCAAAATTGACAACAAATCTCCATAAGAAGTTTTCCATGCCTTGCAAACATTGAAGATGATGAATATTCTTCGGGGGAGAGAACTTAAGTATTGCCTCAACCTTCAAAGGGTCAACTCTTATACCCTCTTTAGAAACGATGAATCCTAACAAGCGACCTGACTTCACACAAAAGATGCACTTATGAGGATTTAACCTAACCAAATAATGGTGGCATCTTTCGAATACCAATCTCAAGTGATAGGAGTGACACATTCTCATATGAGAATGAGCAGCAAGGTCATCCAAAAATACTTCGATAATTGACTTGAGATCGTGGAAGATCAAGGTCATTGCCTACTGAAAAGTACCTTCGACGTTCTTAAGGCCAAAAAGGATTTTTCGATATGCAAACGTTCCCCAAGGACAAATAAATGCAGTCTTATGTTGGTCCTCGGGTTTAATTTGTATCTGATTATATCTGGAAAAACCATCCATAAAGGAAAAAACCTCGCTACCCCCACACTCATCCAAAATATGATCAATAAATGGTGTGGAGAAATTGTCCTTAGGACAGGCATGATTCAAATCACAGAAATCAGTACATATGCGGATCGCTCCTTACTTCTTATCCACCAGAACAGGGTTTGAAACCCACTCTGTCAAGGGAATGGGATAGATTAAATTGACTTTCAACAGTTTCTCTATCTCTTCCTTAATCGCGGGTGCTTTCCTAGGATTCACCGCACGTAAGCATTGTCAAACAGGCTTAGCATTGGGATAAGTCTTAATCTTGTGTTCGACAATACAAGAGTTGATACCTAGCATTTCATTGTAAGACCAAGCAAAGATATCACGGAATTCCTTAAACAGCTCGGTGTATTCTTGAATCTTGGCATGGGAACATTCTGCCCCAATATAGACATTCTCTATCCTGCTAGGAATTGTTGAATATATGCTTGCCATGTTTCCATCAGCCATCAGACCGGGAGAGCTTAATGGAACCATAGGACTACCAACTCTCTCACTAAGAACTGCCCTAAAGTCCTCACGCTCCAGGCGGTCAAGCTCGGGAAGAAAGTAAGATCTATGATGGAGTTCCTCCCATGGTGGCTCAACTCCTGACATGGCCTCTATAATCACTTCATCTAAAGGGAAAACATTATCAGGGCAGTTGTACGCATGAGAGACTGCACTGACCATGCCGACATCACTTAAGAGTCCTCCTCTTCCATCTGCGAAGAGGAAGGACTGGGCTCTGCAACACACTCAAGATTATTTTGATAAGCTATCATAGTTGCAAGCAACGACATGTTCGACATGATGGGCTCACTCGGAGTACTCGGTGTAGGAAGAATCCAAGGATCTTCCATATGACTCATGCGAAAATACACCGATCTTATAGAAGTCGAAGCCTCACTAGAGCTAGACCCTATCATAAGGATCGATGCAGGACAACTAAAGCTTCCCATGAGGGATGGATACATGCCTACACCCACACTCCCAGTTGTCGATTGAGAGTGTTCAACGATCGAGATCGAAGCTCCCGAAGATGAGGTAACAGATGGATTCTTGAATGACGTTTGATCAATCGTGACTATCTTCCCATTAAATGGAAAGCATACAATGTGAAATAGGGAAGAAGCAACAGCTTGCATACTGTACATCCAATTCCTACCCAGCAAGAGATTGTATTAAAGGGGCGCATCAACCACCTCAACCTATATCGCAATGGTCTTCCCTCCCAAACAGACCTCAGGGGAAGGAAGGATGTCGTGAGGCCTAAACAATATCCCATCGAATGTCGTTAACATGGTCACTAATTTAGATAGCTCAGGGGAACCTAAACTCTTCCAACATGATAAATACATCACAGAAGCGACAACGCCTTTGTTAATCACAGTGCGCTTGACTGTCATGTTAAGACATTCTACGTGAATCAAAAGAGACACATAGTAAGGCAAACGAGGCTGAAGTCCTGCAATTTCAAATTTAATCATGGAGGAATAATTATCATCATTCACACCAAGGGTAGATAGCAAAGCCTTCCATTGCAAAGGACAACTCTAAAGCACTTCCAATGCCGACATCGCACAAGGAGTGTGGCCCAAATCCTCAACAACTGAATAGTTCTGGGTGGCTCGGGCATTAGGATTGTGTCCCGAATGCTTAAGGAATCCCTTAGGAATGCGAGGTGCAGCTTCATGTTTATCCATAGGTTTCTCAATACGCAAATGAGACCCTAGTGGATCAGGTTCATTTCCTAGACTGGGTTGTGACGAACCATAGTCCTTCGCATGGGTCACAACTTTCGCAGCACGTACCATGTTAATGCCACCATGACCACTACCCTTAGACGGATCTTGATCACCACCAGAATGATCATGGGTCCTCAAGTTCATATTTTGATTATGAGGTAAAGGGTTATTTAGCACAGCTGGGCCCTGTGCCAAGAATCTCGAGGCTTCATCGATACAAGGGCACAAGTAAGTGAGGTGATCATCCTTAGACAACTTGCAAGGGAATTTAACCTTATGTTTATATTGCTTGTCCCCCCTAGCGTTACAGGCATTCTTTTCATTATTATTAGCATTCTCATTCCTATTCCCATCCTTATGATTATTCTTACCCTTCTTTTTATTCCATCCGGGCTGCTGGTTACCCTTCTGGTCCGACGATTGTACTGAAAGAACACTCGCTATTTGGGAAAGTTGAGACGAAGTTGTGGCTTGTCCCAAAGCATATTGGTTGATTGATAATTGACTAACTTGTTTTGCAACCGAATCCGCGGGTTTAGCACTTGCACAACCAACAATGCCATCGGCATGTGGTCCAGGTTTAACTTTGGGGTTGAAACTAGAACGCGGAGCATTGGGAATGATCTCATATAACAAACTGGACTGAGCATAAATCAAGTCCAGTTCCAGTGCCCTAAAAATCACTTGTTCCTCATTTTGCACTCCGGATGTAGAAACAGCCTTCGCTATATATAGAAATAACGACTTCAGAAACCATTCGAGGAGGAATTCTGATGGTATAAAGGCTTTAATTAACCTCTTCCATCTATGCCACTCTTGAATATGATCTGAGATATGTGTGGCCTTATCCTATTGAAATGTCGTCAAGAGTTCAGTACCAACGTCATAACGCACTGGTAGCTGGAAGTGGTTAAGAAAAGTCATCACTAGGTCATCGAACAAAGTGAAGGCCCCCCTAGGTAGCTCTATATACCATTTTGTGGCAGGACCTGTAAGGGTGCATTCAAATATCCTTAAATGGATGGAGTCCTGGTGTAAGGAATTTGAAGAGCACCATAGGTGAAAGGTAGTAACATGTTCGCTCGGATCCTCTCCCAGTTTGCCCTCAAATTTGGGTATGTCTGAGGGAAGCTTAGTAGGGACAGTTGGCCAAGCTGGGTCATGAACTACAGGATCGTTCGTCAATCTTGACAAGTCAGGAAGATTCAGCGTTGCAAGGGAAGGGAGCCTAGGATGATGAGGTTGATGGACCACTCCCTGATAGTTATGATTCACATAGGTCTGATTACCACCATGGAATTGGCCATAGTGCCCTCCTCCCGTTTGACCCATATAAGGTGGCATGGAAACACCATAGTGTGTTGTACCTTGACTATTTGGAGCTATAAATCCATAATTTGGAGAGTAAGAAGGTTTTTGATACCCGCCCCCATAAGGTGAAGAACCCTGTCCATACTGCATCCCATAACATGGTCCATAAGTCATCGCATGAGATGTCCCATGAGACACTTCGTAAGTAGGAACATACACTCCAAAAGTAGGAATATACATTCCAGAAGTAGGAATGTGACCTCTATAAGTATGAACATGACCTCCCGAAACAACAGGCGGTACATGAAGCTGAAACACTACCGGTCTAGTAACCGCAGTACGAACATAACTTGTAGCGACATTCTAGCCTGAAGGACCATGTGAATGAGGTGGAGGGTGAACATTCGAAGAACTAGGGACATAGGATGAAGGGATATGTGTAATTATATACATACTATTCCCTATAGTCACTCGTCTCAGATCTGGTATCCTAATAGGATCATTAACCCTAGACCTAGGAGGAATATGTGATGTAACTTCCACCGTCGGGATGGAAGGTGCAATGTGACTAGTGCTCCCAAACCTCTCCGCATGGTAAGGAATGAGAGTGCCCCCAGGCATAGTGTTAGGCTCGAACTTATACTTGACATGAAATGTCAAATCATGTGTGGAAAAACTAGACATACCATAACTACCATAACTAGTGCTCGCGGGTTCAAAATGAGTCTCGTCATCCTCCGGCATTCCATACCAGCGATGCATCAATGGGGAATCAACCCTAGAGTAAGTAGGTCTATCATGAAAGGTTCCTATCTCAGAAATCACAGGACCTAACTCAGTCAATTCAGGTGAAGGATCATAGTTAGGAGTAAACTCCCCATCTTCCACATGAATGGGAGAAGGTGGTTCAGGAATACCTTCTATATGGTCTCCCATGGTGTGTGACTCAATGTGCGAATTATTCCACCTGGACTGTATATTTCTCTCTCCCAAAGGAGGAGGAGATGTAGAAGGTGGAAATCCTGCTAAATGACGAGAACGGTGAGGAGCCACACCCGAATCCACAATCACTCAAAAAATATAAAAGACTCTCTATATACACAAACCCTAGGCAAGCTATCATGCACAAAGCAATCACCAATAGAATCTAAATCCAAATACAAGCAATAAAGGGTAGGATAAGTGAGCTCCCGAATGAAGCAAGTATGTCTCGCCTAGGAGAGGCTTGAGACTCCCATACACAACAAGCGGAGGTACGTAACCAATTATTGTGGCCCTCAGCTTCAATGCATAAAGCGACTGTGCTGTCCGACCCCAACCTGGCCAAGATACCTGTAGAATAACCCCTGCAAAGTACCCCCTCGATATCCTAGGTAAGGCCACTAAGGTCACCTCAATATAATCAATGCTCAGGCGGACAGTCGTAGACGAGATTGACCGTATTGGTAGGGTAGCAAAGCCCGAAACTCTCAAAAGAGCCCCGAGATATGAATACAATCCTAGAAATATCTCTGGTGCCACTCAGTTATGACTAGGGGTCATCCCAATCGATAACCACTCACACTGCCTCGTGCTTAACTCCATTTTGAGAGGAGGATCCTGAGAAACACTGGTTATACCAAGGATTTCAGACACTCACCTAGACAGACACATACATGTTGTTGTTTAGTGGTCTTGGATAATTTACTCACAATGAACTATTCCAAGAACCTAAAACCTAATCTTGTTGGTGAATCCTATCAAATAAAATAGTGTAGTTCATTTTAATTAAGCATTGATTTTAATTGTCTTTATTACTCAGAAGAGGGATATGGCCGTGCAACTAATGGTGTTATGACACAACATGAAGTAAAATGCACACCTAACAATCAATGCAAATTCATTGTGTCCATGAAAACAGGGTATGCTACTACGTGTAATGCACAATTTTCTTCAAATGATAAATGCAAGCTTTCCTATATGAAATCTTGACTAATACTCCAAAGCAAATCTAGTGCAAGTACTATGCAAAATGCAATGCATGATGATAAGCAAATATTTTTTGGATTTTTTAAAATAAAATGAGATATAAAAATGCAAAAGAATGATTCTACAACCCCTAGACTCTACAAGCACACTAAAGCAACACTCAAGAAAAGAACTAAGGTAAAAGAAGTCTAATGCACTAATCCCAAACAAAAAATAAAAAATGCCATGAAAAGAACATTCTAAAAAAAAATTTACCCTAAAAAAAAATTCTCTGGTCAGAAACAGAGGTGTATACAGACTCTGGCAGTACCAAAGGAGACTCAGCAATCATCACAACTCACCCAGCAACCATTTAAATTCCACTAAAAGGAAAAACTAAGGACATACGTGATTGTTTGCAGTAAACCCACATGTATACACGGAAATGGCAGAGAAAACCATGTGTATACACGACTGTGAGTTCAAAACTCATGTACAGGAAGAAAGGTGCATAAAAATCAAGGCAAACAGACAAGATGAGACAAGCTTCACACCAATCAAACACTACCAGGAAAACATGCCCCCAGACCTGACACAGAAAGAAGAGAGAAAGAGCAATTCAATGTCATTGAATGCTGATGGAAAACCCCCAAAGGACAACTACTAGGAACTCCCCAGTGGAGTCACCAATTCTATTGCAGAGAGAAATTCCTATGGCTTGGGGTACCACAACGGACAGCTTGACTCCAAAAATCAATCCTTTCAATATTCAATAGAAATTAAATATATAACACTAAAGGATCAGACCTCGTACCTTATTTCGGACGGTTGAAGTAGATCCCCGTTGAGCTTTCCAACTTCATCTTGAATTGATAGATCACTTCCTCAAAAACAAGTAAACAATACAAGCATACTATATATATTGGTGTTAAATCTATTCTAGCATATATAATCAACAATATATAAGCATTTGAAAACAACCATGGATAAAATATTCATTCAAACATACATTATTGGACAGGAAAAGATATTTCTATTAATATAAAATTAGATATTACAATGGATACAACCTCTGTCAGCACGTCTGCAAATCAAAGAAACTGAATCCCTCACTTGGGCCTCCACCACCTCAATCCTCCATCTCTCGATATCAAGCTCACAAGCAAAAGGAAATCTTGGGAAGAACACAAAAGTGCTCCAAGGGACAAAGGGATGCAGACTCAAGCATAAGTTCCGGAAAAAATGGACTATAGTTTCTTTGCTCTCAATTCTCTCATATGCCTTCAATGTACCATAGAGTTCCTTATATATATTTTTAAAGGGGTAATGAAAGGTCTAATACGAGCGATCTCAAGGAATAGGGAAGGCCGGGAGTCAAGTGAGTCAGATCCATGTCAAGGAAAACTCCAAAAGGATTTGGATTATGCACACATCCCGATGTACGTGGTTTTACAGGTCAAACCCACGTATGCACATGATTAGGGGTTTAAAAGTCGCGTGTACTAATTTTCACATGTTTTTAGGGATGGTCAAGGAAACATCAAAGGACAAAAAATGGTCCAAGGGGTCCAAGGAGTCTGCAGAGGGACAGGGGAAGGCCATACAAGTGTGATTCACATGGAGTGGTAAAATCAGCTATAACATTCTGCCTCAATTTCCATGGTAACCCTGTAGAGACATTTTTCTCTCAACAATATCTCCATCTCAACTTTCCATTCGAAGAAATTGAATGGAGTCAAGATGATCCTTTGAGATTGGTCCATATCTCAGCAACTGTTCCCTCTAGTCAATATAATGCGCTCCCATTCAGTGATGTCGAACGTACAATAGAAATATGGAAGGAGATAAATCGATCTACAAAGGCTCTGATACCATGTGGAAATTGAACCCAAGTGATTGAACAATTACACTCACAAAATTGCTAATCAAGCATGCAAAATTCACACAAAAGGAGACTAAAATTGGAGCATAACACAATCCTGTATTGAATAAGTGTACATCAGCGAACCTCATCAAGTAATAGGTTTTCCAAATATATAATTACATCAGATATTCTAAAGCATAAGGATGCATTTCGAATTGGTCAAAAAACAGGCTTACTAAAACTAGTCAAATCCCCCATAGATGGATAAAACACTTTCAAAATATAAGAAGATGCTCATGAATTTGCTAAATCAGATATGGAAAGAGATCAAATACATTCTTTTGTTTGGAAAAAAGGAAGGAGGATGATGTCAAAAAAAATAAGGCAGTTACTCCTAGACTAGCTTTTCCTTTTTTCCTTAAAATTGTTGTAAAGCAAGGAAACTTTCAGAAAAATCAGAACTACACTTTTCCAATCCAGGAATAAAATCAGAGTTGCTAAAAATGTTTGTAGGATTATTCCAATGTTGAAATATTGTAACTTCGAAGATTATTCTATATGTATCTTTTTGTGGTCCCCGGTGGTCCTACCGGGAGAACCACTTGTATTACATTGTACCCCGATGCTCCTAATCGGAAGAACTAATAAGAGTCATGAGGTAGTCCCCTCTAATTGTAAAGGTGGGTCATTAGCACCCCAGTGTGGTTACTTGAGCCTACATGTGTAACTCAATCCTACATGATTTAACTCGAGCCTACATGTCAAATGAGTTAACTTAAGTGAACGGGTGAATATAAATAGAGGTGTAGTGCTCCTCATTTGAGACACACACTCTCACTTGTGTAGCACATTAGTGGAGAAGAGAAGTAGCTGGAGAAGGAGGAGGATCAGGATTTGATCTCCTTGCTGGTTTTATCATTTATATTTTTGGGGCATCTATATTGAGGAAGCTTTTGCTGGGTTTTTCCCTTTAGGGTTTTCCCAGGATAAAATCTTTGTGTTCATTTTCTATGGTTGTGCTTGTCTATCTTTCAGTGATCCTGTTTATATGCTTTTGTCATGAAAATGAAATAAAATATTGATGTCTTAGCTAAGCATATGAAAATTCAACATGGTATCAGATGGGTAAGTAGCTCATGGTGCTATACAACTCTCCATTGCTACTTATCAAACCTCTTTGCTGACATATTGGATTGGTGCACAATCTCAATGATGTCATGGTAGATATGGATGAATGTTGTATTGACTAAACAGTTGCATGATGCATAAGAATTTGTTGTTATGCATATGTTTTATGAAATAGTTCTAACCATACAACTAGTGCATTTGAATTGTAGGAAAGGTCCTGTACAACCTCCTACAAGAAAAAAAGGATGAGACTTGTTCTGAAGAACAAGTGATGACAATTCAAGATTCACTCCAATAAACATGAATCTAAAGCTTCCAGGGTCAGAGACACCATGACAGAAGAAAGAGCTTTAGAGAGTGGTAGATCCACCTTGAAGGATGAAGACCACCATGGGTACAAGAGATAACTCAAGATGAAGAAAAGAATGCTATGGAATAAGCTATGATCAAAGAATAATAGTTGATCATGGGTAATGATGTATACAATATGATTTCGAGACATAAAGGGAAGTACGTAGTATATTCCATATGGATCTACAAGAACAAGTGTACAAAGCAAGGTTCGTGATTTTCCTCAGAAAGAATAGACTGTGACATGACATACTCTATTGACCAGTATATATCAAGTATAGAACCACCTATACAGAATGAAGAGGGAAGATGATACTCCACTTCAGGGGGAGTGACTACAGAAAATTATATCTGAGTTTGACATGGTACGACATGATGGATAGCTTCGTGATGGATTGACACTTTACCAAGAGTAAAGTGGGTTCCAAGCTTATAGGTTGAATGCATAAGACTAGGATATGTTGATGACCTGAGAAGACAAACTCACAGAAGATGTTATGATACTAGAATGATGTTTGGGATATAGTACTCAAATCAGAAAGAAAGAATGTGGTATCTTCCGAATGGATTTGCAATATAAGATATGTTGCTGATAGAAGTAAGGTAAGACTTGGGGCTAGAGGTTTCTATCAGAAAGAGGGAATTAATTCTGAAGAGACACTTACTCCGGGAAGTAAGGTAAAATTCCTTCAAAAATATCATGGTAGTTTCTTCCATGATGAAGTAAAGACAAGCCTTCCTTAATGGTATGATTGAGGAAGAGTTTTACATCGAATAGTCACAAGGATTTGAAGTTGAAGACAGATGGAATCAAGCATGCAAGTTGACGAAGGCCCTCTATGGCCTGAAGCAAGGTCCCAGATCTTGGTATGGAAGAATAGATAGTTTCCTGATGAGCATGGGATTTTCCAAGAGTAAAGTCAATCCTAACCTTTACTACAAGGTTGTAGAAGATGAACCTGTCATTCAATTACTATATGTGGATTGACAAAGAATGAGAAACAGATCATGGAAAGCAAGAAGAAACTAGTAGAAGAATTTGAGATGAAAGACCTTGGGTTAATGCATTATTTCCTAGGTCTAGAAGTATGGCAAAGTTCAGAAGGAATCTTTCTCAACCAGGGAAAGTATGCGGTAGAGATATTGAAGAGATTCAATATGTTGGAATACAAAGTCATGGCCACACCCATGGAATCCAACCTGAAGCTGTTAGGTGATGAATCATTAGAGTTAGTGGATGTGACTCACTACAGATAGATCATTGGGTCATTGATGTACTTAACAAATACCAGACCAGACATTTGTTTTGCTGTGAACACCTTAAGTCAATATCTTGTTCAACCAAGACGGGTTCACCTAGTAGCTGCAAAACATGTGATGAGATATCTAAAAGGGACTATAGACTTTGTTCTACACTTTGATGGTATCCATGAGTATAGATTGTATGGCTACACAAATGCAGATTGGGCTGGAAGTATCTCAGACATGAAAAGCACATCAAGTAGATGCTTTTTCTTGAGGTCTGCTATGAGTTCATGGTTTATCAGGAAACAGTCCAGTGTTTCTCTTAGCACGGTTGAAGTAGAATACATGGTAGATTGCTCTACTAAGTTGTGAAGCCATATGGCTTCAGAAGATGATATCAGGTCTCTTTGACCTGAAGATGGACACTACAATGATTCTATGTGATAACCATAGTTGTGATGACAAAGAACCCTGTGTTCTGACGTAACACGTAGAAATCCGGTATTTCTACATACAAGATAAGATGCAGATGATGATACTGTAGATGCAGATGATGGTGATTCAGTATTTCTATACTGAAGATATAGATGATGATGATTTCAGTATTCCCATATTGAAGATATAGATGATATTTCATTATTTACATACTATACATACAGATGATGGTAATTCAGTATTTCTATACTGAATATGGAGATGATGATGTTTTAGTATTATCATACTGAAGATATAGATGATGATGATTTCAGTATTCCCATACTGAAGATATAGATGATATTTCAGTATTTACATACTGTAGATACAGATGATGGTGATTTCGTATTTCTATACTGAATATAGAGATGATGATGCTTTCAGTATTTCTATACTGAAGATATAGATGATGATGCTTTCAATATTCACATACTGGAGATACAGATGGTGATAGTTCAGTATTCACATATTGAAGATGTAGATGATGATGGTTTGGATGATGATGTACTGATGAAACCTCTGCCTCGAGTAGAGTTCGAACACTTTTGAGACAAGCTTGGTGTTGTTCAAAAAGACCTTCCTCGAAAGGGGGAGTAGTGATGTTGCAGTGGGATTGTATCATCTTTGGGAATTTTCCCTAAAGTGATCCAGAGACCTCGGTCCTCAAGAATGAAGAGGGAGTGTATCATCCCGGGACATCTGTCCACAATAGATCCGATGAACTCGGTCCTCGAGAGCATGGTGGGATTGTATCATCGCTGGGAACTTACCCTAAAGTGATCCGGAGACCTCAGTCTTTGAGAATGAAGAGGGATTGTATCATCCCAGGACATCTGTCCATAATATATCTAGTGACTTTGGTCCTCGAGAATGTGGTAGGATTGCATCATCCTTGGACATAGTCCTAAAGTGATAGGGACTGATTCTCCCGTAATCAATCCGGTGGCTTCGGTCCTCGAGAATGTGGTAGGATTGCATCATCCTTGGACATAGTCCTAAAGTGATAGGGACTAATTCTCCCGTAATCAATCCGGTGGCTTCGATCCTCGAGAATGTGGTAGGATTGTATCATCCTTGGACATAGTCCTAAAGTGATAGGGACTGATTCTCCTATAATCAATCCGGTGGCATCGATCCTCGATAATGTGGTAGGATTGCATCATCCTTGGACATAGTCCTAAAGTGATAGGGACCGATTCTCCCATAATCAATCTGGTGGCTTCGGTCCTCGAGAATGTGGTAGGATTGCATCATCCTTGGACTTAGTCCTAAAGTGATAGGGACTGATTCTCCCATAATCAATATGGTAACTTCGGTTGTCGAGAATGTGTTGGGATTGTATCATCCCTGGACTTTAAGTCCAAAAGTGATCCAAAGACTTTTTGTCTTTGAGTTGTGTATTGCAGGTTGTTGCTGATGATGATGATGTCGTATTGATCGAAAGATCAGAGTATGATGATGATGACATACTAATTGAAAGATCAGAGTATGATGACGTACTGATCGAAAGATCAGAGTATGATGATGATGATGTACTGATCTAAAGATCAGAGTATGATGATGACGCACTATGATTAAGATGTTTCTGATCAAAAGATCAAAGTATGATGATGATGTTTCTAATCAAAAGATCAAAGTATGTTGATGATGTTTCTGATCGAAAGATCAGAGTATGATGATGATGTTTCTATGTTGATGATGTTTCTGATCGAAAGATCAGAGTATGATGATGATGTTTCTATGTTGATGATGTTTCTGATCGAAAGATCAGAGTATGATGATGATGTTTCTGATCGAAAGATCAGAATGTGATGATGATTATGATCGATAGATCAAAATATGATGATGATGATGTTGCCGCTAATCGAAAGGGCAAAGTGTTGATGATGATATTGTTGATTGAGAGGTAAAAGTACTGAAAATGTTGCTACTGATCGAAAGGTCAAGGTGCTGAAGATGTTGTTGCTGATCAAAAAGTCAAAGTGCTGAAGATGTTGCTGATCGAAAGGTCAAAATGCTGAATATGTTGCTGATCAAAGACTGAAGATCTTGCTGATGATGAATACTGAAGATTGAAGATGAAGAATACATGATGTTGAAAAGCTTCCAATGTGTTACCCTGCTTATGTTGATGATGTCCCCTATCTCTACTCTTGTTGTTTTTGATGTTGCTGTAGAATACCCTTCTCGTTAAGGGGGAGTGTTGAAGTATTGTAACTTCGAAGATTATTCTATATGTATCTTTTTGTGGTCCCCGATGGTCCTACCGGGAGAACCACTTATATTACATTGTACCTCAATGCTCCTAATCGGAAGAACTAATAAGATTCATGAGGTAGTCCCCTCTAATTGTAAAGGTGGGTCATTAGCACCCCAGTGTGGTTACTTGAGCCTACATGTGTAACTCGATCCTACATGATTTAACTCGAGCCTACATGTCAAATGAGTTAACTTAAGTGAACGTATGAATATAAATATAGGTGTAGTGCTCCTCATTTGAGACACACACTCTCACTTGTGTAGCGCATTAGTGGAGAAGAGAAGTAGATGGAGAGGGAGGAGGATTAGGCTTTGATCTCCTTGCTGGTTTTATCTTTTATCTTTTTGGGGCATCTATATTGAGAAAGCTTTTGCTGGGTTTTTCCCTTTAGGGTTTTCCCAGGATAAAATCTTTGTGTCCCTTTTCTATGGTTGTTCTTGTCTATCTTTCAGTGATCCTGTTTATATGCTTTTGTCATGAAAATGAAATGAAATACTGATGTATTAGCTAAGCATATGAAAATTCAACATCCAAAGTGATCCATGACCTATTTTTATCATGTGTTGACTTCTAGGTGCAAGTGGAACCCAACTAGAATTGTGAGGAATCTAGGAATATAGGAATAAGACAAAAATGATTAATTAATGTCAAATGTGGATAACTGTGGGTTAATTATTCTAACAACAATGATGGAAGATTCTATGGAATGTCAGACCTGATTTCACAGGTATGAAAACCTAAAATTTTATGGATAAAAACATCCTTCAAGGATGAGGTGGAGGAATTATATGAGAATGAATTCAACCTTAGAGGACATTAGGAGGGTTATAAAAATATTTCATGAGGAATGTAAATGTCTTTTGATCATTTGTGAATTTTCCTTTGGAATTTGGAGAGCATTAGCTTGTCCATTGCACGGTGAGTGCACACTTACCCTGCTAGTGAGACAATTTCGAGAGAGTGGTATTATCATACAAGTTGTACATGGGAGATTCCATTTATACCTATAATTGGGATATTTATGGAATTTTATCCTTCATATAGGAGGCTTCTACTTTTCGTGACCCATCTCTCCTCCCATTCTCTCAATTTCCTCTTCCATATTTCCATGTTTTTCTATGAAGGCGCACTTGTGTGAATGGTGGTTGTGGCCCATTGAGTTAAGTTGATTCCAAATAATAGCTGAATGATTCATGTTTCTTTAATATTTCTCTCATATCCTCTGTAAGTTGAAATAATAATAAATTCATATGCAAATATCCACATTTCCAAGCTTTATTGTGACTAGTTTCCATGTGATGATTTTCCCTTCAATGGAGATTGTATATCTGATGTTTATTGAGACTTAAGAAAATGTTATATGATTTTAGTGATATATTGAAATTATTTAAATGTTATATATTCATATTTCTATGTTCTAAACCATTATATGCACCATTTATGAGTCGAAATTGAGCTTTTATGTGTCATTTCCCTTAAGTAAATATCACTGAAATTATGCATTCGAATATGAAGCTTTAATCCTGTATTGAATAAATATTAACCAAAAAAAATGATATAAAATGAAGTATTATTACATTCCCCATACTCTTTTCTGAAATTTGGGAGGGTTTCATAGGCGTTGGAGAGCCATTTTTTCCTACACCCTATGGGGAATTGCATCATAAAGTGCTAGTAATTTTGCAATTTTTTCCATCATCCCCAAATCAAGTTTAATATTTATATGACCTGTAATAAAACTATAATAAATTTAATTTAAGTGTCCTAATACTCTCCACATCATTCCCTACCGAATTCGAGGCCCTCTTGAGCCATTTGAATCCCCTAGAGTCAAAACTAGTCAATACATTTTTTGCAAAATTCTGCCTTTGTTGGGAATTTTCGAATTGGAAAATTACTATGGTATAATAGCATGATATTGGAACCTGATATATCTATTTATTTATGTTTTATGATTATTATCTCCCTCCCTTATAAACTAATACATTATACCTTAACAGTGAAAAGGAAGGAAGTGGAGAGGTTAGTTCCGTTTACAAGAAGATTATGGAAAAAATAGAACTAGGAGATATGGATGACAAATAAAAAAATGAGGAGCTTAATAAATTGACTAAATCATATTTTTAAGGCATTACCAAACATTTTATGCAAGGATTCAAATTGTTGGCTATCGAACTTGGGAGCAAGTCAACACTCGGGAGTAGTAGTAGTACTCCCCATGATGAGGGGAAGACTAATGGAGAAACCATTTTTTCAAAGACTTGACCTCATAGCATACCTCATGAGTTCAAAAATAAAAACTGACCTACATTACCTAATTTTTTAGATTCCAATGAAGGACCTTACACCACATATGATGTTAGAGAAGTAGCAAATGATTGGAAGCAATTAAGTGATGAATGTAGGAAAGTCCTACCTTTTGATTATAATTTCATTAGAGATTCTCTTTAGCTCAAGAAAGGAGGAAATGTGAATAGGGAATCTAATTTTAACCATGAATTAAAATACACCATGGGAAAAGTAACTGTTCCTTCTGTTTATGGTTCCTCACAAATGTTTGCTAGTGCTTGGTTGCAAAAAGTGAGTGTATATTTCAATTAAATCCTATGGTTGAAGATGATGCATTGAAATGGCCATTCTACATCTTGAAGGGGACGTTAGTGATTTGTGGTTACATGGTCTTATAACCTTAGGACATGAACATATTTTATCTTATGAGGGTTTCTCCAATGCATTAATGGAGATATTTTAGAGAAAATACCACGAACTTCCTTTCAAAGAACTAGCGCAATCAAACCAAGTAGGAACTCCTGAAGCATATATGTTAGAATTTGAAAATATTTCAGTAATGGTTTCTGATGTATCCATGGATAGGTTGGCTATATTTTTTAATGAAGGATTGAAAAAACCTTTGAGAGGGATAGTGAAATACCACAAGCCATCCACATCAAAGGATGCCATGAATTTGACAGGGATTTTCAGAATGTCTTGCCACGAACCAAATATCCTCCCAATCCAAATTTCCCTTCCAATCTCAAGGAAGGTAAGAAACCATGGAAAATAGACTCTTATACCAAAGAAAATAAAGGAGTACCAAGAAAAGAAGTTCTCAGAAGAAAGAAGCTATGTTTTACATGCCAACAGCATTAGGTCTCGGGACATAGATGTGCCAAGGGGAAGGCACACTACATTGAAGTCTTTTTATGAAAGTGATGAAGGGGAGGAGTAGGAGGAAGAAGCACACATTGTAGCCAAATAATAATGGTATAAAATAGTATAAGAATAAAAACCCACTCCTAATACAGGAAAAACTACAGCACTCTCAGATCTACCTAGATTCTACACCTGAAGGCTCAAGGGAAGCATACAAGGACAAAAGGTAACGGTTCTAGTGGATGGTGGAACTACTCACAAATTCATAGATCCAGCCTTAGTGGAGAGGAGAAAGTTACAAGCTGAAAATTTTGATGGTTTCATAGTGATCATTCCAGGTAACAATTCTATGGACTGCACTAAATGGATTCCAAAGCTTGAAGTTACTCTAGTAAATCATACTATCAATGATAATTTTGGGAGTACAAATATGGTTTTGGGAGTAAAATTGTTTTATTATTTGGAGGAGAATATAGTGAATTATCAAGTCCCTAAAATAAGGTTCAAAAATTTGGAAGGGAAACCCATCTTGCTAAGAGGAATGCACACTTACCCAAACCAAGTTGTGTCCTCTCACAGCATGAGGACTATCTTGAGGCATGGAGACATAGAATGGGTTGATCAATGTTTAATTACATATCCTAAACCTCACTTGAATATTTATAAGCATCCTAAGGAGATATAGCATCTATTGAGTAAGTATGAGAAGGCTTTTGGAGACCTTCCACTATAACAAAACACCCTTTTGGGGAGGTTTTGCTCAAACCCCCCCCCCCAAAAAAAAACAAGTTTT
>LPNX011200614.1:255054-330628 GCA_001517045.1 Pseudotsuga menziesii
AACAACCGCCCCCAAAAGTATAATTCTCGTGACTTTTAAGGGGGGTTATCTAAAAACCTCCTTCAAAAACACCTTTAGGGGGTGTTTTGGAAAGACACCCATCCCCGAACCCCAAATTCCAACAAGACTTTTGTCGGGGGGGGGGGTTGGAAAGAATTTGAACCACTTTACCAATGAGAACCATTTATTTGGGATGATCCATGATATTGAATATTGAGGGAATTTATTTTTTCTCAAGTGGTGGAACATGCATGGGAGCTCTAACCTATAGCTATAATATTTTGATGACACATGTTCTTTCACAAGTGGTGAACACTTCTTCAGCATAAAGGTATTTTAGCAAACACAAGTTCATCCATAGTGTAAGAAAAAACAAGGTGAAGATAAACCTGTTAAAGATCTTGTTTATGTGCATTATAACTTGCAATTGTTCTCCCATTATAGTGACAAGTCGAATATATATAACTCATGTACTAATTGGGGCAGAAATTGAGAGGAGGGAAATTTGGATATGGAGAATTGGTTTTGGAACAACTAATGAATGGTCCTTGTGATGATGATGATTGTGTTGCGATGCCACTCCATCTACTTTCTCTTACCAACACTCCAAAATTAGGGGCTTCATGATCAATTACATCTACATATTCAACTCAAAATTCACCTCTAACCTCGTTATCACATGGAATTTCATGGAGAAATCATAGTGGTTCAAAGAGGAAGGAAAAGTAGATAGAAATTAGAATAATTGTTTCATGTTTTTCCCTAAATTATATGTCATAGATTTTAGCTCAATTTAGTGTTTTGGGCGTTTCTCTCTTGCTAATAAAATTATCATTTTAGATCTCATGCAATATGCCTATTTTGCAAACATAACTCTTGGTCATTTTAATAGTTGAAAAATAACCTATTTCAATCAATAATTAAATAGCTTATTTCCTTAAAAATAGTTTAAAATTTTGTTGGTTGGTAATGGTGGAATTGGATGTTTAAAGTTGCCTCACAAATCCAACCAATAGTTCAATCAAAGATATTCCTATTATCATATATTGGGGTATTTGGATTGCTAGAGACAATTCAATCTTTTATGATTAACATACTTTCCCATGAGTGATCCTCGTAAATATCATTGGAACCCTATCCTTCTATTTGCAAGTAAATGGGGCATCGAGTGAGAGAATTATCTAGGAGGAAACCATTAATATATCAATGTCATGGGAGTTATCTAGGAGGAATCCATGGTATAAACCAAAATTAATCTTACATCCATTGCCAAAAAAGAGAACATATGAATTTCATACTGACATAAGATTAACCTTTTAAATTTCTTGGCCACTTGTAGAATCCATGGGATAAACCAATTTAATATTGCACCCATTTCCAAAGTGCATATTTTACAAGAACAATTGAAGAGCATGTTAGACTTACACACCAACATAAGACAAACCTTTTAAAAGTTCTTGGCCACTTTAGATTAACAATGAAATTATAAATTTGAATCCTACATATTTTCATTAATTGGAACTGATATCTCCTATTCCACTTGGATCTTCAAGCCACAACACCCAACAACACTGCCATACTAATTTGCACTGAAGAAGATACATAAATGGATAAGGATATGGGGTGCAAACAGATACGACAAATTTTTTAAAATGTTGGATATGATACATCGGGAAAACAACATATATGTGTGTGTGTATGTGAAAATTTGAAAACCACAAGACATAAAAATTTCAATTTTTATATTACCATTTATCTTTGAAAAGAAAATACATTATTCAAGACACTTGCAAAAACTAATCATATTTCAATAGAATTATTGTAAGATAAGATTAATTAGTAAATTTTATTTCCAAAATCCTAAAAAAAAGGACAAGAATATTTAATTTAGATCACGTACTTTAGAAAATATGAAAAAAGAGCTTGCGACACTAATGAATGACTTGTAGTTTTGGTGCAGTGATTGTCTTGTACAACCTTAGCATTCAATTCGAATCATTGTTAAATTCATGAAGTAAATCTTGAACAAAACGATAGATGACAAACCACAAAGGGCTTCCAAATTGTATATTTTCACACAATCACCAAACATCAATTTAAAAAAATAATTAAAAATATTTAAAATTGTATAACCTTGTAACTTAAAAAAAAATTATCCATTGAGATTGGTCATATTTATCAACAATCAATGTGAAAGTGTCCATTTCATTCACATTATAAAACATCTAAAATGTTGTAAAAAAATCTAATTTGAAACTGTATTTTATTGAGAATGAGAAAAATTAAATTCCAAGTTGTTTCTCGAATATGAGTGGTTATATTTCCTTCCTAATATCATTACAATATGTCATGCTTTGTTGAACAGTACATTGCACGCATGACCTTAATGCTCAGGTGAACCAACGATTTGCTCCAAGTTCTCTATTGGAACCTTAATGTTCAAACTTGGCCAATGTAGATTGCAAACATGGACGATGTAGACTGAAAACATGAAACTGTAGCTGATAAGTTCATTTCATTGTTTTATTGTATCCTTTTGAGATGGAACGTGGAATATTTAGTAAGACATAGGGTTCAAATTACACGTTTAAAACAATTACTAATCCATTTTAAGAATTAAAATTCGCATGAAACGTACCACGCCATACAATTCCTCTCATAAACCCCATGATAAGTTTCCCTTCTCATAGAATGTCTTTCCTTATAATATTTATAATATCAAAAATTATATTCTTCATATTATCCATCTTTTAAATCCTCAATCAATTAAATTAACTCTTATATAAATCTCATTACACTAAAGCAAGTGAGCTTCCATGTAAGTAAGCAACTCCATAATGATATTGGGTGGGATAGCACTGCCTTAAGGAGTCTAAGTGGGTGAAAACATGAAGTTGGGTAACACTTCCGTGAGAATCGGGTCCCCAAACAACATAGCGGACATTATTCGGCCAAATAACTATATTTATTCGGCCGTATAATGAAGTTATTCGGCCAAATAATTATAGTTATTCAGTCGAATAATGAATCCTTTATTCGACCGAATAACCTTTAACGGTGAACCATTTAATTTGACGAAACGCATTGTCGGCCGGTAATTTTTACCAGCATTTCAATACATATTCGACCAAAAAATTATTCGGCCGAACAACTATTCGGCCGAACAACTATTCGACCGAACAACTATTCGGCCGAATAATTATTCAGTCGAATAATTGTTTGGCCGAATAATTATTCAGTCGAATAATTGTTCGGCCGAATAATTGTTCGGTCGAATAATTTTTCTGCATAAAAGGTCAGCTGCATCCTCATTTTCGTTGTTTTCTCCTGCAGTAATTTTTCCTCGTCCTCATCCTCCATCCACCCATCTCCCCACCCATCTCACCACTCGAGTGGTTGGTCGTTTCTCGTCATCCCCGTCCACGTCACCCTGCCACCTGACGTGTATATTCGCCATCCTGACACCCCTCTGTTCGTGGAGGTAGCTTGGCGTGGAGGTCTGTTCGGCATGGAGGTATGTTTGTGGAGGTGTTCATGGTATTTTCTTGGAGGGTCTATTCGTGGTGTGGTATTCCTATGCTGCCCCTTCTCAGGTAAATATGTGTGTTCATTGTAGTTAAAGCAAAATCTATGTGTTCATTGTAAATGATTGTTATGTCTATTGTTCTGAATTTTGGTTATATAAATGCATAGATCAGAAATAAAGTCCATTAAATGTTCATGTTGTTAAAATGATAAATTATTTTTTTGCTATAGCTGATAGCAATGTCATGGTTAATATACTTCATCGTCCCTTTGTAAACGATTTAATTAGAATGTTATCTTTTACGTGGAAGAACAGTATAATATTTTAGAATTTATGAGATTGCTTTAGTTGGGAATTAATTACATGAGATTGTACAGGTAGTTTATTCCTTTATCAACAACAACGAGCTCACTGCTTATTCCTTTATTAATTAGAAAATTTTGATTTATTGTTGTTAGAATGACTTGAACTGTCACTAAATTGATCTCACAGTTTTTTGACATTGATAGAGTTATAAAGTGTTGTATGAATCTTAGTTGAATGAGATAAATGTTAAAGAGTAGCATTGATACTCTGGTATTTATATAGAGTACAAGACTGGACCTTACTATTTCTTGTCACTAACAGATTTTTCATAGTTTCATTTGTAATCTGAGAACAACTAATCATAGTTCCATTTGCAATCTGGTATACATTGAAGTGTTGTGGCCGCATATCTGGAAAATAGAGAGTACAAATTAATTCCACAACTTGTCATTGACCTTGACATGACAAACAAGGAACCTAAGGAAATGGACAGAGTTGATCAACTCCCTAAGTAAACAACTTATTTCCTCATGTTTTTTTCGTTGGTAGGGGATGAGATTTCAAAACCTTTTCATTTCATGTCTCGCCTGAGTCACAACTTCAGCTGTAGCGTAATAACTATATAGTTGTGTCCATAAGCTCTACTACTTGATTTAGTCCATAAAACTATTAGCCGAAGTATAAGTCCCATGGCAGTTTATGAATATCTTAGTCCATGATGCATTGCATTAAGTTCCATTGCCATTTCATGCTTTTCCAAAACATAGAGAGAAAAGGTTAGATAGAGAAAGGCAAGTTTAAAGAAATAATTGCTTTATCTTCTTATGGGGATGGAGACCAAGACAACCAGAAGTGTAACGTAAAATCATAGGGATAGGCTGGACTAATGGGGGGGAGTGCATAGGCCTATGTATTCAGTCCCTAGTCGCTCACGTTAGTCCAAGTTGAGATATATATGTCCTTGCCATCTGATGTGATAAATCCATGAAATCACAATAGCTGATTAATAGAAGTCAATATTGAAACTTAACATGAGTGCAGAAGAAGAAATAGAAGCTTTATCTATATTTAATAGTGATGATCTCTTTAACAACTCTATTCTAGTAGCCAGCAGTAGCGTCTGTCTGTAGAGTAGGTAAGTACTTGCACTTGCCTTAGACTACTTTTTTATACTTAGCAAAACGTAGTTCATGCAAAGTTCATCAACTCTTTCCCTAATAACTTTACTTACCAAAATGTATTTTAGTACGTTTTATATAAATCATAAACAAAAAAACATTATTACACATAAAACATCAAATTTTCTGATTACCGATCTATTTCATCTTATGTATTTTTAATCTAAATCATAAAAGAAACATATAACTTGTATAATGCTTATTAGTTATCAGTTTATATTTACTATTATATTAGGATATTGTGCATTTTTTTAAACTTTAATCTTAGTTCATAGGTATTATAAGGAAGATAGTCGTTCATCAACTCTGTCCATGGATAGATTTCATGAATGAATACTTTTTCCATTCACAGAGTTGATGAACTCTGTCCACATGGAGTGATGAACATAACTTTGTCCACATGGACAGAGTTGAGGAACTCTATCCATGTGGACAGAGTTAATGAACTCTATCCATGCAGAGTTCATCAACTCTGTCCATGCAGAGTTCATCAACTCTGACTCTGATCAGTTTAGTTAGCATAAGGGTTTTTTTTATGATTTTATGGAATAACAAAAAAAATTGTAGTTGACATAAAGAAATGTAGCTTTAATTTCATATTTGATGATATTGTTTCCACTAATTTTAAAAATCTAAAATACATAAAAAACACAGAGATTGCTACGTTAATTTCTCATACATCCAACAATAGTGTAGCTATTTTCATTTTAAGAACTATTAGATAATATTAGGGACATCTAGGTCTTTATTAAAAACATAGTTTTAAAAATAAAAAACACAGAGATTACTACATTAATTTCTCATACATCCAACACTAGTGTATCTATTTTCATTTTAAGAACTATTAGATAATATGAGGGACATCTAGGTAATAAAAACTTAGTTTTTTATAGTAGCTAGTTCTCTGAAGTTGAGGAATTAACATGCAAAATTTGAATATGTTATTAGTTGATATATTAGATAATATTAAGGACATATAGGTCTTTACTAAAAACTTAGTTTTTTAGTGGTTGGGTCTTTGAAGATGACAAATTAACATGTAGAATTTGAATATGATATGAGTTGATTTGTGTAATCTTGTAGATATCATATCAAATGGAAACATATAATAAATTCAATTTAATAATTTAAAGAACTATTAGATAATATTAGGGATATATAGGTCCTTATTGAAATCTTAGCTTTAATAGTAGCTAGGTCATTGAAGTTGATTACTATTAACATGTAGAAATTGATATTTGTGTAAACTTGTAGATATCATATCCAATTAAAAGAGACCGGCATTTGAGACAGAAGCATAAGAGGTCATCACATTCTTCGGGAGTTGGTTTCCGAAATGAAAATTGAAGATTATCGACTTCACCTTGGGATTCAAGATTATTTTATAGTTCACATTCATCTGATCATCAACATGGTGATAGTGGTAGAGATGATCCCCCCTTATCATCTATGGGTGAACGTGGATCTCAACCTTCTGTACGGGAGACAAGTGTGGAAGCAGAGAAAGGTTCGCAAGAGGCTCGTCATTCTACACAGGGTGGCGAAGGTCAAGAAAGGACGCAATATTTCCAGCTAGTTGAGGGTTGTACACCCATTACAACCTATCCATCAGATTTATTGGAGGAGATTCCATGGGAAAGTGGTCTTCAACAAACGACCCTCGAAAGTTGTAGGGCTCACTATGACAAGCTGCAAAACGATCTTTCTAGTTTGGATCTCGCTTCAGAGAATAAACAAAGTATAGAGATGGTTTTGCAATCATTACAAAAATTCATTGAGGTATATGAGGATCTTGGACCAACAACAGATTGTTTTGTTGCCTTGATGCAAAGAAGAAAGGAACGGGTGATGGGTCCAAACAAGTGGGCTGTTGTGAAGGAGAGAGTGACTAGAGAACATGCCAACTCAATGTTCAACTTCAAAGAGGTCCTAAAGTGGAAAAAATTGAAAGTGCAATATTTTAAGCACCATGAACTTGCACATTTTTTATATGATCGGTTCCTTGCATCCTATGGTCGGTTTCCATGGAACAATAAGGTTCTTAATTATTTTGCTAGGTTTTTTTATGCTGAAATTTTTTGAGGAATGAAGCTAGACTATACTGATATTCATTCTAAGTTTTATGGAATCAAAAAGGGGAGGATATACAATCGAAAAGGTTCCCTTAGAGATCCGAGTACTCTTTGACCTCCACCTTTGATATCTCATCCACCTAGGCTTGTGACTTACAAATCAGAGATGGATCCCACATCACAAGTTGGTGTTGATGTATTTGTAACTTCAGAATGTATCCATCTATGTAGCTTATGCATTGTAACCCGATATTTATTTTGAGATGTATCTATAATATAATTGAGTCATATTGTCATGCCCCGATGTTTTAATCAAGAGGATCAATAATGTAAACAAGTCATGTCAAGTCATAGTGATTAACCCTCCGATTGTCTAAGGGTTAAATTCCCCGCAGTTTCGGGGCACTAGGATTATTAGACTCTCCTAATAGAGGTCGGCCCTAGTAGGGTTTTAGTCATGTCGGGATTAGTATAAATAGAGAACTGGAGTCTTTATTTATCATACAACTCACACACACTCAAGTGTAGCACATAGTTGAGGAAGGAGAAGACACTGGGGATAGTCAAGAAGAAGATTATTGCTATTGGGAGATCACTTACTGCTTTGGGGATTTTACTATTTTAGTGCTGAATCTATCTCTGAGGAAGTTGCGGGGTTTTATCCTTTATGCTTTCCCCGAGGAAAAACACTATGTTCATTGTCTCTTGTGTTTGATTGTTGTACTTTTTATTCTCTCAGTTAAAGATCCTAATAAGGCTAGCTTAATGTTGAAAAACTAACATGGTATCAGAGCTAACCTGAGAACAAGACACTGTGCAGCTGCGAAAGCTAGGGATTCCTAGTTTGTGGATATTCCTCCATAGATTTTCAACAAAAGTAAGGTGGAATAACTCTCCTTCTTAGGGCACATCTTTCTGTCGAAGCAGAATCCAATTCTGAGGTTTTTCAGTTTTGGACCCAACACTGCTGCTGGAAATTAGGGCTTTTTACAGAAGAGGAATTTTTTAGTGAGCCTAGGCCTAGATTGATCTCCTCCCTAAAATTTAATTTAGGGACAAATTTCAAAGCATTTGGGTGGACATAACTTTGAAAAAGCAAAACCCTAATTTGCACCTGAACTATCTCTGCAGGATTTCAGCTTAAGTTTTAGATCCGACATCTTGAACCTGGTAAGATCTAAAATATTTTGTATTTCCATTTGAGGTTCTTAGTTAATATGTCTCATCATACCAAGATTGATGAAAATATTGAGGGAGCTGATAACTTCCGAGCCTGGAGTATAGGATCTCTCTGGTCCTGGAAGAGAACGAATTAGACTCCTACATTCATGAGGAGGTTCCAGTTCCAGAGGGAGATGAGGCAAAGGCATTACATAAGAAGAGAATGGTTATGGAAAAGATAATCATTGCTGATTCTATCAAGGATCACCTTATCCCACAGGTGTCCTCTCTTAAGACACCTAAAGCTATCTTTGATTCCCTAACCAAGTTGTTTGAAGGAAAGAACATAAACCGGAAGATGACTCTGAGCAATCAACTGAAGAATGTGAAGATTCAGAATGCTAAAACTATCCAGTCTTACTTCACAAGGGTTTCTCAGATCAAGGAACAATTAGAAGCTGTTGATGAAGAAGTGGAAAATGCAGAGATTGTGATGACTACTTTGAATGGCCTTCCTAGGTCATGGGATTCTTTCATCCAAAGAATTTGTGCCAGAAAGAAGCTAGTCAAGTTTAGCAGACTATGGGAAGAGTGCTCTCAAGAAGAAGCTTGGATAGTAGCCCGAGAAGAGAATATGGGAAGTGAATATCAAGCTCTCACAGTTCACTCCAAGAGAGGCAGAAGAATACATCATCACTTCAAAGGTAAGAATCCTCATCATAGAGATAACAATAGAAAGGATCTATCTAGAATAAAATGTTATACATGTGATGAGATAGGGCACTTTGCAAAAGACTGTCCTAAGAGCAAGAACCACTCTCATAAGAAGAAGGGGAACAAAATAAGACATCATGCTCATGTTGCAGAGGATGATGAACCATCCAAAAAGATATCCAAATATGAAAGTGAAGATTCTTCAAGCGAGGATGAATATGTTCTGATATCCGCTCTCACAGGTAACATTACTCATGGTAGTGATGATTGGATTATAGACAGTGGGGCTTCCAAACATATGACTAAATTCAATGAATCCTTTGTAAGGATGTCAAAACATGAATCACCTCACAAAGTGAAGCTAGGAGATGACTACCAATATCCAATAAAAGGTAGTGGGGAATCTTCATATAAACTAGACTCTGGTAAGTCTCTAACAATGAAAGAAGTATTGTTTGTGCCAAGACTCAAGAAGAACCTTCTCTCCATATCAGCATTCATAGATGGTCAAGTCATTATGTGGCCAAAAGGAAAGACTATCAATGATGCAGTGGTGATTGGAGAACAAGAAGGAGGCTTGTACAAATTGAAGGGCCATCTATAACAAGCCTTGGTCCATGACACAGTAGAGCCAAATGAGATTTGGCATAGAAGGCTTGCACATGTGCATTACAGAGCACTACCTATTGTAAGAAAAGCTGTTGAAGGTCTTCCAAAATTTCAAGAAAAACATGATGGTGTCTGCAAAGGATGTGCGAAAGGAAAGAATACGAATAAGACATTTCCTAGCAACGAAAGCAAGGCCAAAGACATACTAGAAATCATCCACTCCAATGTATGCGGTTCTATGTCATCAACCTCACTAAGCGGGTATGCATACTATGTTTCTTTTATTGATGATTTTTCTAGAAAGACATGGGTTTACTTCATGAAGAACAAATACGAAGTATTCAGTAAGTTCGAGGAATTCAAATCCTTGATCGAGAACCATACTGAAAAGAAGATTAAGACTTTTCGATCAGATAATGGCGGAGAATTCACTTCGAATGAATTCAAAGAGCTACACAAAGAATCAGGGATTAAGAGGGAGTTTTCCACTCCTTATAATCCACAACAAATGGGATTACAGAATGGAAGAATAGAACTATCATGGAAGTTTCAAGAGCTATGCTTCACGATCAAGATCTTCCTATGCATCTTTGGGCAAAAGCTGTCAAAACAACGGTGTATGTACATAACCGTACTCCACATAGAGTACTCAAGAACAAGACTCCTGAAGAAGTCTTCTTTGGCAAGAAAAAAAAAGTCATCCATCTCAGAATATCCAGCTTCCCTGTATACATACACATTCCAAAATAGAAGAGAACAAAACCAGATCCTTCAAGAAAGAAGGGTGTATTTGTGGGATACTCTGAAAGCTGGAAGGCCTACAGAATATATTTCCCAGGATACAAGAAGATTGACATCAGCAGGGATGTGACATTTGATGAAGACATGGCTTACAACAAATCCAGAAAGAAACCTACTGAAGAAACTAAAAAAGCAGAAACAGAAGCACCCAGAATTCAAGATACAACCATGAATAAAGAAGCTCAAGAAGAAGATCGAGAATTTGAAGAACCACAAAGACCTGTAGATCCAACTCTGGAGAAGAATTCTCATAAGAGGAAACCTTCCTGGGTACGAGAACTTATCCAAGGTGCGAAAAGATATGGGGCTCCAGAAGAGAATCACAGAGAAAGAAAGAGGACCAGATCCTGCTCCGGGTATGTAGACTTACTATGTGATTTCATTAATAAAGAACCTTCCAATTATGAAGAAGTGGCAGAACGAAAAGAATGGAAGGATGTTATGATTGAAGAGTACCAATCGATCATGAAGAATGATGTTTGGGATGTTTTCCCAAAACCAGATGGGAAGTCAGTTGTAACTTCCAAATGGATCTACAAGATCAAGCATGCTACAGATGGTAGCATTGAAAAATATAAGGCAAGATTTGTAGCTCAGGATTTCTCTCAGAAAGAAGGAATAGACTATGAAGAAACCTTTGCACCTGTATCCAGATACACTTCCATCATATCAGTACTTGCTCTTGTTGCAGTGATGAAATGGAAGATACACCAGATGGATGTCAAGACTGCTTTCTTGAATGGTGTAGTGGAAGAGGAAGTGTATGTAGAACAACCACTTGGTTTTGAGACACATGACATGAAGTCTCATGTGTGCAGATTGAAGAAAGCCTTGTACAGTTTGAAACAGGAACCCAGGACCTGGTACAACATAATTGACAGCTTTCTATCCAGTTTGGAATTTACCAAGAGTAAACTAGATTACAACCTTTACTACAAGGCTGAGGATGGCAACCAAGTGATGCTTCTACTATATGTAGATGATTTGTTTGTGACAGGTATGGATGGATTGATTGCTGATACAAAAAGAAAGCTTGCTGCCAAGTTTGAGATGAAGGACTTGTGTATGATGCATTACTTTCTAGGTATGGAGGTGTGGCAGAGTACAGATGGAATCTTTCTTGGACAAGGGAAGTATGCAGTAGATATCCTGAAGAGGTTTGGGATGATGGACTGCAAGGATATAGCCACACTGATGGCATCAAACCTGAAGCTACTAAGTGATGCTTCATCAGAGTCTATTGATGCTACGATGTATCATCAGATGATTGGGTCATTGATGTACCTGACAAACACAAGACCATATATTTTCTTTGGTGTGAACACCTTGAGCCAGTTTTTGATAGATCTGAGACATGTTCACTTGAATGTTGCAAAGCATATTCTGAGGTACCTGAAAGGGAAAAGTTAACTATGGGCTCAAGTACGATGCAAATCAAAAGATTAACCTGGAGGATTATGTTGATTTAGATTGGGTAGGAAGTGCCATCGATAGGAAGAGCACTTCAGGGTGTTGCTTCAGTATGGGGTCAGGTGTGATCTCTTGATTTAGTAGGAAGCAATCCTGTGTGGCACTAAGTACAGCTGAAGCAGAGTATGTCGCAGCTTGTTCAGCTAGTTGTGAGGAAGTATGGCTATGAAAGCTACTGTCTGATTTATTTGATCTCTAGTTGGATGCTACTTGTATACATTGTGACAACTAGAGTTGCGTAAAGTTGTCAGAGAATCCAGTGTTCCATGATAAGTCGAAGAATATTGAGATCAAGTACCACTATATCAGGGATATGGTGCAGAGGGGAGCAGTGAAGCTCCAGTATGTTGCGACGGATGAACAAATAGCTGATGTATTAACGAAGCCATTGGCTAGGATGAAGTTTGAGTACTTCAGGGAGAAGCTTGGTGTTCTCCAGATTGAAGTTTCCTCCAAAGGAAAGTGATGAGTTCCATAGCCATTCTGACATGGTGAGAGGATTGGTTCCTTCCATGGTCAGACATAAGGGCTAACCCATTCTGTCATGGTGAGAGGATTGGTTCCTTTCATGTCAGATATGAGTGCTGAGATCAGTAGCCATTCTAACAAGTAGGTCAGATGTAAGGGCTGAGCCATTCTGTCATGGTGAAAGGATTGGTTCCTTCCATGTTAGATATGAGTGCTGGCCATTCTATCAAGTAGAATAGATGTAAGGGAAATTGCCATTCTTTGAATGGAGCTTCCTGGTGAGGTACCAGGAACACTCAGTCTAGGACTAAGTAGCCATTCTAATGTGATAGAGGGATGTGTTCCCACTTGATCAGATATAAGGGCTAAACCATTCTGTCATGGCTAAAGGATTAAGTTCCTTCCATGTCAGATGTGAGTGTTGGCCATTTCGACGAGCGGGTCAGATGTAAGGGAAACTGCCATTCTCTAGGAGAATGGACGCACCTGGTCAGTTACTAGGTGGCTCAGACAAGGAGGACTAGGGGCTATTATGATATGACTATAGGATTGGTTCCTACAAGATCAGATGTGAGTGCAAGCCCTTTCATCATTGTGAGCAGGATGTGTTACTGCCTAAATGAATGTAAGTGCAGAAATCTTTCATCATTGTGAGCAAGATGTGTTCCCGCCTAGATGAGAGTCTTTCATCATTGTGAGCAGGATGTGGTTCCCACCTGGGTGGAAGAATAGAGTTCTTCCATCATTATGAGTAGGATGTGGGTCCGGCCTGGATGAATGTGAGGAAATATTCCATCATTGTGAGCATGATGTGGTTCCGACCTGGGTGAAAGAACAGAGTTCTTTCATCATTGTGAGCAAGATGTGGTTCCAGCCTGGATGGAAGTGCAGAACTCTTCCATCATTGTGAGCAGGATGTGGTTTCAGCCTGGATGGAAGTGCATAACTCTTCCATCATTGTGAGCAGGATGTGTTCCAGCCTGGATGGATGTGAGTACTGTGCCCTTCTGATGAGTAGGTCAGATGTAAGTGCTGAATCATTTTCACAGATGATAGTAGTTGTGTCCTATCATGCTGGTGAATGTGAGTGATGGGCCTTTCTAACGAGTAGGTCAGATATAAGTCCTAAAGAATCCCTACACGTAGGCTAGGCCTACAGCATGAAAAAGGGTTGGCTCTGTAGAATTTCCTGTGACGAGAAGAATCATGAGATAGCACTAGGGATGATCCCGATTGAGTGATGATCCAGATCCAGTGATGATGTCCCATGATGATCCAGATCGAGAGATGATCCAGATCCGAGGACTTGAAGACGAAGATGACTTGAAGACTCAAGAAGACCTGAGATGCAAATAATGAGATGATCCAGTTGATACAGAAAAGAAGACCAGTGCGGAAAATTGTGTCGAAAGAATACCTTCCTAGTTAAGAGGGAGTGTTGATGTATTTGTAACTTCAGAATGTATTCATCTATGTATATTATGTATTGTAACCCGATGTTTATTCCGGGATGTATCTATAATATAATTGAGTCATATTGTCATGCCCCGATGTTCCGATCAGGAAGATCAATAATGTAAACAAGTCATGTCAAGTCATAGTGAGTAACCCTCCGATTGTCTAAGGGTTAAAGTCCCCGCAATTCCGGGGCACTAGGATTATTAGACTCTCCTAGTAGAGGTTGGCCCTGGCAGGGTTTTAGTCATGTCGAGATTAGTATAAATAGAGAACTGGAGTCTTTATTTATCATACAACTCGCACACACTCAAGTGTAGCGCATAATTGAGGAAGGAGAAGACACTGGGGCTAGTCAAGAAGAAGATTACTACTATTGGGAGATCACTTACTGTTTTGGGGCTTTTACTGTTTTGGTGTTGATTCTATCTTTGAGGAAGTTGCGGGGTTTTCTCCTTTATGGTTTCCCTAAGGAAAAACACTGTGTTCATTGTCTCTTGTGTTTGATTGCTGTACTTGTTATTCTCTCAGTTAAAGATCCTAATAATGCTCGCTTAATGTTGAAAAACTAACAGTTGGGACAAATGCAAGGCATAATGTTGTCGAAGGTTTGACTTCGGAATTTGTAGGAGTTGATGTTGAATTGATTCAAGAGAGGGCTCAAGCCACTATTCGGCAAGATCTCGTTTACAAAAAAAATGATGAGTTAGATTGTATGGGCACTGAAGATATAAAGGCCTATTCCAAGCTTTGTCATAATATAGCTTCGGATAGAATATATAATGACATTTCAAGTATAGGAGAGGTTTGTGTACTTTCAATCTATTAATTTTATTTATTTATTTTGAATTAAATTTTTTGTTACATTATATCTATGTATGATAAATTATTTTTTGATGTATAGTAATAAATACATTACGTAAATGTTTATTGTTTTCATTTTTTTTTTTTTAAATGAACATAATTTTAGAGTCTCCACTAGTCAAAATGCTAGAAATGTAGAAGAGAATTTTGGAGAGGTATATTTAAAATTTACACATTTATATTTATGTTTGAAAAATATTTTTTTTTGTTTTTAAATTTAACTATGTATCTTATTGTTAATTTGACTTATCTATGCAGGTTTCATTAGATTCGAACTTTTTAGATGATTTTTCATCTATTGTGAGTTAATGTTTTTTTTTGTTTTTTTTCGGTTTTAAGTTAATTGCTAAGCATAATATTTTTTGCTTTTACTATGATTTATTTATTAACAAAATTTAAATTTTAAGGGAACAGAACATATTGAAATTGGAGGTGAAGATATAGGTTCTTTGATGGATGTGGATATTGGCACTGAGCTAATTTTGTTCATAATTGAATTGTTCTCTGATATATATGTTTAAATAGTTTAAATCATGTTTGACATTTGTAAATTGCTTTTATATATGTTGAATCTTGTGTCTCTTCAATCTTTTCGAGGCAAAGGAAAGACTCCATTGGATGATAGTGTTGGAATTTAAGTTTAATATTTTATTTTTTTGAATTTAGTTTAAAATAGTCTAAATAATTTGTAAGATTTATAAATTGTTTTTATGTATGTTGTAGCTTGGGTCTCCTCCACCTTTTAGAGGCAAAGAGAAGACTTCGTTGGATGATAGAGAATTGGAGGTAATTTTTTTAATAACTGAATTGTTCTTTGAGATATTAGTTTAATGATCTAATGTTTTGATTTTAGTTTAAAGTTCTTTAAATAATTTATGATATTCATAATTTGTTTTTATACATGTTGCAGATTGTTACGAGTCCAAGGGAAGACCCTAGTCGAGGATAGTGGTGGACTTCCATTTATAGAATTATTTATATTGTTCTTTTTATGTAGATATAATATTGTAGTTGATTTGAACATCGATGAGCTTAATTTTTGGATTATATACATGTACATTGAACTCACATGTACATGATTGTTTTTTTGGATTATATACATGTACATTGAACTCACTTGTTCATGATTGTTTTTATGGATTATATACATGTGCATTGACCTTAGATATTGTTTTTTCGATTATATACATGTATATGTAGAGGTTAAGAATGTTAGGAAGTTTTGATAGGTGCAAATATACCAATGTATGTAAATTACTAAATTTATGTATGTTTGTTGTTGAGAAGTTGAGAGTTATAGAAATGTTATGAAGTTTTGATAGGTGCAATCTAATGTTAAGAATGAATATATGGGGAATGAATATGGGAATGTTAATGTTAGGAATGTTAGGAAGTTTTGATAGGTGCAAATATATGAATGTTTGGAATGAATGTTATGAATTTTTGATAGATGTAAATATGTGAATGTTAGGAAGGTGTAAAATATTTATAGTGTTGAGAAGTTGAGAATGAACTAGGAATGTTAGGTATGTTAGGAAGTTTTAGGTGCAAATATATGAATGAATGTTAAGAAAGGTTAGGAATGTTAGGAAGTTTTGATAGGTGCAAATATATGAATGTATGAATGAATGTAAGAATGAATATATGGAGAATGTTAATGTTAAGAATGAATATATGTGAATGTATGAATGAATATATGGGGAATGTTAATGTTAAGAATGACTATATGGGGAATGTTAATGTTAGGTGTGAATGTTTTTATAGGTGAAATATAATGTTAAGAATGAATATATGGGGAATGAATATATGAATGTTAATGTTAGGAATGTTAGGAAGTTAATGTTATGAACGTTAGGAAGTTTTGATAGGTGCAAATATATGAATGTTTGGAATGAATGTTAAGAATGAATGTTAGGAAGGTGTAAAATATTTTAGTGATGAGAAGTTGAGAATGTTAGGTATGTTAGGAAGTTTTAGGTGAAAATATATGAATGAATGTTAAGAATGGTTATGAATGTTAGGAATTTTTGATAGGTGCAAATATATGAATGTAAGAATGAATATATGGGGAATGTTAATGTTAAGAATGAATATATGTGAATGTATGAATGAATGTAAGAGTTAATATATGGGGAATGTTAATGTTATGAATGAATGTGGGAATGGGGAAATGTTAGGAGTGAATGTTTTGGTAGGTGCAATGTTAGGAGTGAATGTGGGCATGGGGGAATGTTAGGAGTGAATGTTTTGATAGGTGAAATGTTAGGAGTGAATGTAGGAATAGGGGAATGTCAGGAGTGTATGTTTTGATAGGTTAAATCTAATGTTAAGAATGAATATATGGGGAATGAATATCGGAATGTTAATGTTAGAAATGTTAGGAAGTTAATGTTAGGAATGTTATGAAGTTTTGATAGGTACAAATATATGAATGTTTGGAATGAATGTTAAGAATGAATGTTAGGAAATGTTAGGTGCAAATATATGAATGAATGTTAAGAAATGTTAGAAATGTTAGGAATTTTTTATAGGTGTAAATATATGAATATATGAATGAATGTAAGAATGAATATATGGGGAATGTTAGGAGTGAATGTTTTGATAGGTGCAAATACATGAATGAATGTTAGGAAGTTTTAATAGGTGCAAATATATAATGAATGTTAGGAAATGTTCGAAATGTTAGGAATTTTTGATAGGTGCAAATATATGAATGTTAGGAATGTTAGGAAGTTTTTATAGGTGCAAAATATAGGAAAGTATGTATTATTAAGTTTATGTATGATTGTAGATGTAAAATATTTTAAGTGTTGAGAAGTTGAGAATGTTAGGAATCTTAGAAAGTTTTGATAGAAATATTTTTTATTACTAAGGTAACATTAAACATTTAATTATTATATTTATTTTATGTTTGTTACACGAAAAGAAAATGAGCACTACACAGTTGTAGTAGTGAGGAAACTACAAATAGCATTCCTATAACCCCCTAGTATTTAACGAAAGGTGATGAAATGAATACAAAAAAACAAAAAGAAAGACTTGTAGAGTTATAGGGAGAATTCAAAAAGTTAGGGCACCCCATGTTTGATGGAGAATTTGAGGAAGCAATAGAATCTTGGTTGTTAAATATCAAGCACAATTTTCAAGTGTACAGATATGATGATAATTTGAGTGCACCTTTATCTTTGTTTTCAGATGAGCAAAAAATCTACTCTGCGGTGGAAGGAGGCTAAAAGTGTCAGTAACATACGTAGTAAAGAGTTGAGTCAGAATTTTTTTTTTAAACTATTGAAAAAATGTATATGTTAGAATGATGAGAAATCCCAATAATTCAAGGATTTGAGATGAGGATTGTTAACCATGGAAGAATTTGTAACATAGTTTGTAAATTTACAACAATGTGTACCATACCTAAGAGTTGAAAAAGATAAGGTATACAATTTTCTCAGTTGTTTACCCCGGGTGTATAAGGAAAAGATTATGTTTGAAATTACTAAACAATGGATGAAGCAATTAGAAAGGCCTAGTTGTGCTACCATTTGTTTAAACAAAGATCCAAATTGAGTAGAAGTTGGAAAAATAAAATAAAAAACTGAAACAATTGATCAACGTAGGAAATGATTTAAACCCTCACCTTTTAGAAAAGGAACAAGAGGTCATACTGATAAAAATTGCAACAAGTGAGGTTCAACCAATAGCAATGGGATAAAGAGTATCGAAACTTATAGTGGAGGATGGAATAGTAACCAGTAAGCATGTCGCAAGAGGCTTCCATTGTGAATGACATAGACAAGAATATCCTTATAGTTAATGTTTCTTTGGAATATCGGCAAGCGAACCATCAATCCACCATGTTGGAAGTAGAAGGTAAAAATTTTAACATACATATTTCTATACTTATTGATTTAGGATCTAGTTTAAGTTACATTGCACCAAATGTAGTTGAAAAGTGTAAACTTAGTAGGGAAAAACAAAAAAATGCATGGTTGGTATAGCTGGAAACAAAGGTAAAAAGGAAAGTTACGGGGATAGTTAAATATTTGTTATTAGGTTTTAATGACTTGGATACCTCAGTTAATATAAATATACTTCCCCTAGGATCCTATGAAATTTTGATAGGTATGGATTGTATAGAATCTCATAAAGTTTTTATTGACTATTTGCATAAAAATTTTAGTAGTGTGGATGAGGAGGATAAGTATCATACAACGAAGGAAATTTATAGACCTTTATCTACACGACAAATTTAAGCACTACAACATAAAAAGTGTATTAGGAAAGGGTGTCAACTTTATGGCATCAAAATTAAAGAATTTGAGCCCAAAAAATAAAAAAATGGAATTGGAACAATTTCCTATTTTAAAGGAATTTGAAGTTGTATTTTGTGATAAGATGTGAGTATTACCACCTAAATGATATTTAAATTTTACGATAGATCTAATTTTGTTTTCAACACCAGTATCATGAGCTCCATATCATATGAGTATCCCAGAATTAACGAAATGAAGAATACAATTACAAGAGTTACTAGACAAAGGATATATTCAGCCTAGTGTATCTCCTTGAAGAGCACCTATCTTGTTCATGGGTGTGCTAGTAATATGATAAATTGTAATGTATTATTATTGTTTACTGTTGAGATTGATTCTATGGAAATTGTTCAAAATTTGAAATAATCTATTATAAAAAAAGGAAAGAATATAAAAAATAGCTCGTAGCGATGCATGGATAACTTATAGTTGATGAATAGATAACCAACCATTGATGGTAGGTAACTAGAAGAACATGAGCTAAATTTTTTGCCGACCGACAAATTTTTTTTCCGACCAATGAATTTTTTTTCTTCATCTGCGTTATAAATAACGGTTCCGTAATGGAAAAACATTGTTCAGTAAAATAACCCCTGAGACCTGAAACCTGCACAATTTTCAAAAGTTAAAATGGATGCCTTACACTACAAATCAACTGTCGGACTTAATACCATTAGTTTTGTCATTGAATCTACTTTACGTAGGTATAGATTTTATTGTGTATAGGTGAGATATGATATTTTTAATTTTTTTTGTTTCTTAACATGTGCTGAGTTTCGTTTCATCTCTTTCAACATGCAGTGAAATGAAAAATATATAACTTTAAAATACACAACCTAAAATATTGAAACATATATGGTGCGGTTAGATGGAGTGTCTACTTCAAAAGGGTATTTGTATATTTTTAAATTTTATAGTCAATTGAAAGAAAAATGGTGCAACCAAACACATATTGAAAATCGACAAGGTTTCCCCATTGATCGAATTCAGAAAAATATTATAATTACTATATAGATCCGTTGGTTACAAACTTATAGTCATCGCAATAGTGTATTGTGTATAGATTGTCGTAACGTTTTTTTTTGTGCAAAACACAAGTTTAACAATTATTTTAGGGGCACAACCAAACATGTATATTTTTTAGTCCTTTCATTTTATAAGGACACACTATCAAACATTTTCCAAAACGACATATCAAATCTCAATAAAAAAATTTGAAAAAATTATGAATATAAAACTAACATAATTCTCTAAAAGTTTTTCTTTTACTTAAAAGTGAAATTCTAAACGAAAATATCACTTTCGTTCACCCAAAGTTGAAAAACATGAAAAAATCAAATTTATTTTCTCATAAGACCCCCCAAAATAGACACCCGTCTTCATGGATTCACCCAAGTCTTATATGTCACTTTGGTTTTTATTAGGGGGAAAAGGGTACATCCTTTGAGAAGTTGGGATAAACTATTCTACATTTGGTTAAGAATAAATCTTGATGCACAATGTTCATATTTTAGTTATATTTTTGCCTATTTTTATATTTATATCAAATTTGGCATTTAACATTTGTATAAGTTAATGGTTTTAACTAAATAAGGAGATAAGTACATATAACTTAAATATCTCAACACATCTTTCTTATAGAGTTCTTTCACTTCTTATCATTCATATTTGATTGTTTCCATATTTCATTAAGGTACACCATAAAGACAATGCATTTGTTTTATTCCTGACTTCCATACATTTTCAAACTCTTCTCAAGTATATTTTACTCTCATTTCTTTAGCAAAACTACACCATCCATCAATAACTTTATTAGATTTTTTTAAATAGTTATATTTCCTCAAAATATTCAACCATTATCTATTATCAATCTCATTTTTATCTTCTCTACTTCTCCTATTCAAAGAAACACAATCTCTTCATAACATCTAAATTTTTGTTTTATATATATGTATATGTATATGTATTTTTTTTCTTTCAAATATCTTTTAAGACATAAAAGTCTAAAAGATTACATTGATTCTAAGTTGATTTTTTTGCTCTATATGATACTTTGTTCTTACTATATCTAAATAAACTTTTTTTTGAAATTTAAATTTTTATCTTTTATTTCCTCTCATGAAAACAATGAATTTCATTAAATTTGAAACTACAAAATAAAGTTAGATTTACACTCATTAAAACAAAGAATTTCACTAAATTTAAAACAATGAAGTTATGTTTACATCCAATTTACTAGACCTTGTGATTTTTAGCCCTTCTTCTAAGAACAATCTTACACACTTAGCTCGAATTAATAATTAAAAATTTTAATTGGAAATAGATTCACGTGTCTTCTTAAAATAAATTAACAAATATAAATACATTAATAAATTTTGTAAATTATATATATATATAAATATAAGAATTTCAAAACTATATAAATTCTAATTCTTAAAATGAATTAATAAATATAAATATATTAATAAGTATTTGTAATATATATATATATATATATATATATATATATATATGTCAAAACTATATAAATTCTAATTTTTATAAGCTGATATATCTCCTACAAATATGCACTAATTTTAATAAAATTTTAATTAAACATTATGATAAATATCTTATTTTTAAAACAATGAAGTGAAATTCAATTTGGACATTCATAAAACTTATACATTTGGTACATAAGGTACTCTTTAAAGGATTTTCAAATTAGATATGAATTTTAATTTTCACAAATTAATACATTTTTTTAAATATGTACTAATTTCATTAAAATTTTAATGGAAAATAATATATTTTTTAAATAATTAAATGAAAATCAATTTAGGTATTTCAACATAAAAAAAAAATATCTTTAAAGCATGAGGGTACTCCTTAAAAGTGATGATACAAAATCACTTTCTTTGATGCTTATTACATCACCAAACACTTTATATAATAGAAATATAAACTTTAATTCTCACAAACCAATATATCTCCTTAATTAAAATTTTGATTAAAGATAATAATAGATATTTTTGAATATGAATACGAGTGATCCACCTAAGATGACATGTGGACAACTCATGGAGTAGTCGTCGATGCATACACTTGGCCAGCGCACTTCACATGAGGAGGCCGATAGGGCTTGTGGCTCTCAGTTCACATGGGGGTTAAATGTCGAGGATGTCGGGCATTATGTCACCACCTCCTACAGTTGGAACATCATTTCATCGAGACTAGGTGCAGGGACGGGGTATGGTGGAGTTTGTGCAGGAGTTAATGAGAAGAACCCTCTCATGTGTGACCGTGCTTGGATTAGGAAGGATAACTATGGAGGAGATGGAGCCTCTCGACCTCGAGGAAGCCCAACTACTAGTTATCTTAGTCTTCTTAGTTTACTCCTCTAGCAACGAATTTTTTAACAAGTATTGCGACATGTGAAGGTAGAGAGGTAACTCGAGGTAGGGTAGCACAGGGTGTTGAGGTGCCAAGTGAAAGGTCAACTTGGGTGCGACAGATGGTTATGCGTTGCATGTTTCTATGTCGGTGTGGTGTATGATTGACGACTCAAAATCCCATGTGGTCTCTGAGCATTTGGATTCTGGATGGAACAAGGGAAGAATAAACCATTACTAGATGGTGAACAACATGATGGGCTTATTAATGGAAGACCTAAAAACCAAATGGAGCAGCGCCAAAGAGACGGTTAGGGTATTAGGGAAATCCTGATACAGAATGACGAAAAGAAGAAAAATTTGGAAGCCAATTTCAACTGGAATCAATATGCCATTTCTCGTTGTGTTGGGGAGATTGAAGGTGGTGGAAATACTGATAGACAAGTTGTGGTGGGAGAGACTTTCAGTGTGGCCCAAAGGTCTACTACTCCTAATGGGGGCATCCTGGAAAACAAAATTCATGATGCCCACAACGGCTTCCTCCTGCTCGCAAAAAGAGTCTGCGAGGAACTCGAGGAAAACATGACTTTGATACCTCTTTTGGATCCTCAATTGGTTAACCAACCCTCTCATGTGCTGGAATATGAATATGGTTCCTTCCTAATTCTAGAGGAAAAGCTGGAATCGACGCATGTGAACGCAACCACCTTATATGGAAAAGGAGGCCCCGGGTTTTCTCTGTGGATTCCAACTTTTTTGGTTCTCTATGCTCAACAATGAATTTATTTTCATGTCAATTAGTAGTTTAATTTTTCAAAAATGTAATATGTCAGTCGGGTGGAACAATTCTAGATAGGGTTTCTTGATAGTTTCAACAGTTTTGAACAGTTTTTTTTTTTAATTGAGCGGGTGGCTTAATAGTCTTATACCCCATAAAATGTCAATAATTCTTTTATTTGTATTTTGTGACCTCTATTAATAGAAAAATAAAAAACTGCACCTTTAAAAAAAAAAAATTCAAAACACCAATTTAATTAAAATTTTGATTAAAAATAATAATAGATATTTTCTTTAAAACAATCAAGTAAAATTCAATTTGGTATCTCATCACAAAAGTTATACCTTTAACACATGAAGGTACTCCTTAAAAGTGTTGATTAATATTCACTTGCTTTGATGTTGTTTGATATAAGTAAAATATTATAACACAAAACACATCATATAATAAAAATAAGAAAAATATTAAGAAATATAACAATATTATTTAAAAAAAATAATGTAAAATTTTATAAATAATAAAAATAAATAATGGAAACTATCTTTTAAAGAGATGGATCATTATCACAAATTGTAATTTTCTTTATGAATGTAAACATAGACAATCTATCATTCAAATTAGGTATTCCCTGCCTTAAACCCTAGATCCCAAAAAAGAGAATATATTGATGTATAAGCATAAATAATAACTTATAATAAATTAAATATCTCATATTTATAGGTGATCTACATAAATGATTATGACTTACCATGAACCAACAAAATAGTATTAAAAACATCTCATAACATGATCAACCACATAAAATCACATTAATGAAACATTATATTGAATTATATAAGTCACCTAACTTTTATAGATCTATATAACCCAACGGAAGGGTCATCTCATATGTATAGCATGTTCTAACATAACAAGAAATTAGTAATTAAAATTGAAGTGTTTAACCTAACAATTTATTAAAGGAAACCCAATGGAAAGGTCATATCATAAGTATAACATGTTCTAACATAACAATAAATTAGTAATTAAAATTGAATTATTTACCTAATAATTTATCAAAAATTAGTAATTAAAATTGAATTACTTACCTAACCATTTGTTTAAAGAAATATTCTAAATTGAATTGCATTTCCTAAAATGTGTCATTTTAAATGAGACAAAGTAAGATACATGGAAAATATAAGTAAAACATTGATGATCCTAGATTAAATAATTACAATCTTACTTGAATTGGTGTTTTCATTTTTTCAATTTGCGGTTTTGATGGAACCATTGGTGTTTTATGTACCAAATCTTAATCATATTTGGATGCACAACTATGCACCCAATATACAATCATTTCTAATATATTGATAAAATAAAATAAAATTGAACTAAATTACGAAATTTTTCAATACTTACTAGGGATGATGGAGTCGGCATCGAAGTTAATTTCTTTCGTATTAGTCCGTTCCTAGGGGTTGTTCTGTCCCCTGTATTACTCTGCCAAGGAAACAAAATGTAACACATACACACACACACACACAGATATATATATATATTCAAAATATGTTTGTCGAGTCCCAATCCATCCAAGTATTTTTAGTGTCTAAGTTTGACTACACTGATTTTACCTGTATCTTTTTTCTATCTCATTTGTTATTTCCCCTAATGATGGATCTTTCTGGAGTCTATCATTAGATATTGTTTAAAGTGTTTATCTCATTTATATCATATCAAGGCATGTTTTGTCTTGTTCATTGTTTGGCATACTATTCTGCACTAGTGAATTTGAATTTTATGGTTTGTGGTAATTCAGTGTAGACTCTAAAAGTGAAATTAAACATTTGAAAAACTAGTAGAGTCACCATTCCTTGATTTTCATTTATAAATAATCGTTCACTCTGCACTAGCTCTTGAAAAGGGAAATAAACACTTGAAAATGAAGTCTCCATTTTTTTTTGCTTCCGCAATCCATATGAATTTGCTACAGTATAATGTTGATCTTGTATTACTGTCTCTCTGAATGTTTTATCTATTTAATGCTGTTGTATTTTCTTTTCATTTTATTTTGTCAATAGCTATTTATTTTCTTAGTTTGTTTCATTATCATAGGCAATCCTGGATTACACTGCATGGATTCAATCAACAAATATCAATCAAAATTCCATTCTTACACACATTTTGTTTGTGTAATTTCCATGTCAAATTCAAAAATATGTTGGGATAGCTAGGTCTATACTAGTGTTTTGGAATGTAATCAAATTTGAACCTTTTGCACAATACTCTTAGTATTAACATCATCATAATGCCTAAAGTAGAAACCTTACTAAAAATTCCTAACACATTTGGCAGGCTCATTGCATTCGGTTCTTCTGTTATTCACTTAAGCGATTTCACCTGGGCCAGTTTTGTGGATGCTCTTATCAAGTTTGGATTGATATGAATCATTGCATTCCCAGATATTAGAAATGAAATGAATGTAATTTATTAATAATCATTGTCCTGCAAATACCAAAATAGGTTAAAAGGACTAGAAAAGATGGCCAACATTTATAATTAAATAAATAGGACATGCAAGAACTATTTAGGGAATCCTCTGTCTCGGTGAGTGGTATCTAGAAAGTTAGAAACATAGGAACATTTTATATTTAGTTTTAAGTTTACTATGATATGTGCTATAGATATCAATGTATTTTGAGATATTTTGGTGGATGTGTTTAAGTTTTAATACATCATCAGGACCAGAGATATGTAGGTCTCTTCATTTGCAAGAGAATTCAACATAGATGGAAACTCTTTAACAAAGGTGCTAATAATATAACTCAGAATCTTCTCATCACATGAAGGATTTAAATAATTTCAAGGAATTTATCATATCTTTCAAGGCTTTAATTTTTTCTTGTAACATAACATGTTTGATCTTATGTGGATATCAACATACTCTCACCACTCACTTGAATTACCTTTAAACCCCCATTGACCAAACCACATTATATTAAAAAAAAAGGTGTTTATTAGCTCACCTTATAGCTTCCACTATAAGAGGATAGGCCAATTATCCAATACTTATAGAATCTAATGCATATAAGAATAAAGTAACATATTTTCAAGTAACTTGAGAAGAGGGGCTCTTAAATAAGAACTTGATTTATCCTTTTTACAACATGAATCAACCCTTCACACCAATTGTTCCAAGTGAAGAAAAAATTCTTTGGGAACACATCCACAAATTATCAATGCTCTAAAAGGTCCAAGAGATTCTAGCTTGTCACATCCAACCTTTACACTCATCCTTTATTTTCGAAGAGTGACTTTTTTGTGGTTAGGTATTCTCTTGTGATTCAATGTTACTGATTGTGGAGGACCTTAATCCTACATAAGTTTTTGAAACAATAGTCTAGAATTTTTCAGGAATCAATGAACCCATATACAACAGTTATATTTCCCTTTACCCTTGAGTCTAAAGTATAAATCGCTAGTCATCTATCATTAGTTGGTAAGTTGGTTTTCTATATCCATGTTTATGGGATCCTACATCATTGCCACAACTCTTGAAAATCCTCTAAGTCCTCCAGTTGAGCAATCACATCCTCCCCATATCATTTTGGTGAATTTATACATGTTATACATTTTGCATTTTGTTTCTTGAATAAACACTAAGTCTAGTTTTTCTACACTTATTTTGTTTTTCAAAATGTGTTTTTTCTTACGTGCATTAATGCCCCTTATGTTCTGCAAGAGAATTTTCATTTAGAATGCCTAGGGGTTTGAACAAATGTATCCTTAAGTGAGGTTGTTTGTATTGGTTTAATTAATTGCTCCCTTTTTTCCTTCAAGTTATCATTAACAAGTTTCTCCCCTTGTCCCAAATTATACTTTGTCAACTTTGTGGTATTTGTGTCTATTCATTATTTCTGATGGGAACATGATAACCCTTCAACATTTATATCCTTCCATTTCCATTTATCACGTGCTAGTTAGATTCACTAGTTGTTAACTTGAAAGGGAAATTATAAATGAATTGTTATAATGCGAGGATAATAACTCCATTTCCACTTCTTCCACATCCTCCACCTCCTCTTGCATTCAATTCTAATTTATATATCTTCTTTATGCCCTCTTTTTGTTATTTAGTATCAAGGTCATTTGCAATATTATTATTTTACCATTTCCACAATCTCATTCGTTATCTTTTGTTGATTCCATTTCTTTGGTGTGGTTTCTATCTTAAAGTCATTTAGTTTCATGTATATAGCCTCTTATTTTGTCTCCTAGTTATTTTTTCTTCCTCCTCCGCTCCTTGGATATGATTTTCATTTGTTGTTTCATCAGTTTGTATTGTATCCTTCATTATTAAGTTCTCCTTAGTTTCATTATGATCTTGGTTGGATTCTTTATTTATTCATTGGTATTGGGTTTATATCCCTCCTTCTCCATATTCTAATTATTATTCACCTCATGAGTGATTTTAATGAAGCAAGGGACCTTGGTTTGGGTTTCTTAATGGCACCCCTTCCCTCTCCTCTAAACTACTACACAACCATCATAGTTCCTATTTCCATTCTCCTCCACTTGACATGTTTAACGTTAAGGGGGTTATCCTATAGTTAATGGAAATGCTAATTCCATTTTATGTTAGTGAAAGGGGATATTCCCATAGTCTAGATTTTGGACCCATCCATTGTCCATATAGTCTAGATTTTGGATCATGGCTTGAGAAATTCATCTCCTTCAAAGGTATCCTTTTGAAATTTAATTTGAAATTTAAGAATCCATGCTTTTGTCTATCTACATTGATAAGTCCACCTTGGTACTTGATTTTAAACTTTCCCTCTAGGGTCAAGGAGGACTACTACATCATCGAAGGGTAGATGTGCAAGGGTAATAAATTATGAAATACATTGAATGATAAATATTATTATGATAACTATAAGTTTGGGTGTCTATATTATTGGTCATTGTAGTTCATTACTACGAGACACTCTAGTGATTCACCATATGATAAGAATATTTTCATCCTTGAATTTATCTCTACCTCAATAAAGAGTGTCATTCTTAATTGTATCGCTTACTTCTTTATTAGGATTTAGTAGCAAGGTTTCTACTTGCACACTGAAATTCTATCTTTATTCCCTATCTAGATGTGAATGCTTAGTTTTCCTCTAGAGTATTGGCATGACAACTTTGTCATTTCCATTAAATATGCACTATATATCTTTGTTACCCTTGCTCTAGAGATGGTAAATTTGGCTACTACTACTTGTGCTTGTATTTGCAATAATATTTATTTAAACAAGTATCTTTTTGGGGAATCCATTCTATATTTCAATGGTTGTACTGGAATTCAAATGTTGGACAATGAATGCATTTATTTTCACCATAGGGTATTATTTTGCACATGACCACTTCATTTCCTCCTATTTGAAGGCCAAAGCTTCTTCCCATACTACTTCATATTCAAAGAAATGTATAAATTACAAAGGAAATTGATGGAAGAACTCTGATAGAGAGATCAATAAGGAGGAATTGATATTGCATTAAAGCGTTGAAGCTAATTCCAAGTTTCTTTTGTTTATGGATGGTTTGTTTCTACACCTTGAGAGGAATGGTATAGTGTTGAGGCCTCTCAACATTATTAAAGGTGTACAATAATATTTTTTTGTGTAGGATAACTGTTATCCACCTGAATGGCACCTCTCTGTCCGAGTGCCGACATTCCTTATGTTGGCACACAAAAGTACATTTATGGATTGAGGGTTGCCTAAAACACTATAGATGGGAATATTATGGACTACATTTATCATCCATCCAGCTGGTTATTTTTACTTTTAAATATGTCAAGTCCTATATTCAACTCTTCCTATATGCAACTCGTGTGTTGTACTCGAGTATCGGTTATTGCATCTCGCATACAGATTTGTACGCGGGTTACCCTTAGAGAAACTCGCGTGTCATACGCGAGTTTCCAGTTTTGATACCTGTGTACACCTTCCTTCGACATTAAAAATAATAAATCACGATTATCTGAGATTTGTTAAGCCATTAACCATAATCACCTTAATTGTCTCAACCTCCTCAACCCTCGAAACTGCCTTATTTCACTAGGTATAAATAAAGGCCTTGGGGAGGGTGTTAATCACATATACTTGAGAGAAAAGTTATGCTGGTGGAGTTTATTCAAAAGTCTTTGGAGCAGTGGAACTCAGAATCCTTTGGCTGCAGAGGAGTCCTTGTCTCAGGTGTTGGGTTGTAATCTGAACTCATTCATTATTGTTAATAAAGAGAATCCTTCTTCCATATGTGTCTTGAATGTCTTTCATGTATCATGGTTTGATGAATACTTATGATTAAGAACTCTTTATATGATTTATATAACATGTTTTATATACATGTATCATCTCGTATTTGGAGGATTTTCTCTTGAAAGGTGAAGGAGAAGCATCCCAGAAGGCTTTGGAGGAGAAGCAGAGCGGAAGAGGACAAATCTAGGATCAATCGTCTTGTATCGGGTGAGTCTTTTCTATCCTCCTATTTCTTTTTCTGTACTCTAGAGTCAATTGCCTGCAAGTTTCATGAGTATGTTGGTAACCCCAGACCTTCTGTTATAAGGTGGTTATTCCTGTACAACAGAACTGGTGACTCTACTGGGGAGCCCAGACTGTTGTAGGTTGTTTCTGTCACCCCTGACCAGTCTTTGCTTTGAATTTTGTGTGTGGTATTTTATCCTGGTTCATCCTTATCACAGTGTTTGAAAGCCTTGTGGATTTTTCTTATTTTTTGAGAAAAATTTTGTACCTGTATGCAGGTTGCTCTGCTACATAGTCCCATACAGAGGCCTGTATACGTGGGTTTCTCTCTTGGACATTCGCATATAGTACACAAGTTGCCCTTCTACACAGTCGCATACAAGCCTAGAAATAGGGATTTTTAGGATAGGGTTTACTTGTCCCTCTCTTTGTGTGATTCTTGTTTGTTAGTTGGCTTTCTTTATGGATACTTTGTTGTTTGTCTGAGGACCTTGGTGACCACACCTTGTGCTTTTTCGAAAGCCCTTGGGTTTTTTTTGTTTGGATTGTCTTATGTTTGCATGTTGAAGTAGCTTGGCCTGTTTGGGTTAGAAGGTGGAGTGTCTCTGTCCAGATCAGTGATCAGGGTTTTGGTCATTGTTTTTCCAATCTATCTTTTTTATAGTAGTTGGTTGCTCACTTACCTTTATGAGTTTACAGTGATCTTTTGTCATTGTGTGCACCCAAGCTAGGGTTCCTAGTCTCCCTTTGTTGGTTGATTCTTGGTTCTTTTAACCTGTTTACTTTAGTCTATTTGTTTTATACAGTTGATTAGATACAAGTATACTCAAGTTTAGTGCATTTTAGGTGCATGGTAGAGTTTGAGCATTGTAAGAAGTGAAAAGAAAACATTGTTAAGCTTTTGCATTTCCTTTTGCATAAGAAGTTTTCATTTCAGTTTTAAAATATAATCTCAAAAACTACAAAAAACATAGGCTTAGTTTCTTTTTATCGTTTGCGTTTGTTCATCAATATATATTTACAAAAAGAAAAAGAAGTTTGTTTTAATAGTGGTAATTTGCTTTGAAAAAATACACCTTTACTTTTTTATTTCTTATCGAGTCAAAAAACACCATAGTTCATCACTCCATTTCCTTTTGAGTAAGAAACAACCCTTTAAAATGAACGCAATAATTAAAATTTACTAGTAATTTTTGTTTTTAGGGGCCTTTCACCTACTAGCTTAGGCTAGACTTGTGGGATAGGAAGTGTAAACTTCCCATAAGTTTTAAAATTCAGACGTAGTGGACCTTTCTTTAGGTAAATCCTTGACTTTATCAATTGTATCTGGGAAGCTCCTCTCAAACGGTAGTCAAGCACGAGGCCGCGTGGAGGCATTGGACTGAGAAGATAATCCTCTGATTCCTTGTCGAAACGTAAGTCATGACTTTTACGCATTTGGGGATTTTGTCCTAGACAAAGTTTCAGGCTCAGCTACCCTACCCATGTGCACAAGTCAGGCTTGTGACTGTCCCCCTAGACTGTTGGTATACCTAAGGTAGCCTTTAGTCTCTTGACATTTAGGGTTCATACCTAGGTGAACCGGAAGGCTATTTCTGGTTCACCTTGGACGGTCTTGGAAGGTAACCCTTGTTGTAAGTGTAGGAGGGTGGTTGGGTGATTCATCCGCTTGTGCCTAAGAACCACTTCAAAGACACCAAGTAATTGTTCTTCAGCTTTCTTCGGGAAAGTACATCTTTCACCCTTGATTGATTGTTTGAGGCTTTCGGATTTTTATACTGTATGCTCTGTGGTTTTTCCTGTGTTTAGTTGGCCTTAGGGTTTGATTTGTCAAATTTTCAATCGTGGAGGAACAACCTATTAGAAGGTCAAGAAGGTTGAGAAACCTTCCTCCTCTCGTCACATTGGAGCCTCCACCTCCACCCCAAAGGCATAGATTGGACACGGACGGTTCATTTGAACCGGTAGGGATAAGTGAAGTTCTAGGTGAACCAAAACTTATAGCTAACCACTTTGATCTTGATAAAGTTGAGATAGAAGACTTGTAGACTGATGAGTTTGTGAGAAACTTTAACACACCCTTGACTGATTTAAATGATCCTGTGATCGTTCAGGTTAGACCTTTTGATTCACCTATTTTAGGTGTCCTCGTGGGTAGGATTATGTTTTCTACAGGAGAAAGTTATTTTGTCTTCACCTCAGCTATTCCAGTTGAAGGGGTACTACCTCCCCTGATAAGTGCCCCTAGATCTAGTCTACCTTCTACACCTTTGACTCCAGCAAGCCAGGTGGTTCAACCACTGATTCACTCAAACCTAGCAGGTACTTCTGGTGATATGGTTACTGGGATCCCTAGTATACCTACTGTTCCTTCTTCCTTTCCATATACTACCCAGAGCGGTACGGTAGGATCCTCGACGTTCATCCAAGGATTTCCTTGGAATGGGAGGAACATTCCCCCATCCACTCCATACGTAGGGCCATCACCTTCCTATGTAGGAGTGCAGTTTGGGAACAATACCTCTTATGGGAAAAGTTTCCAAACTCCGATTTCGGTTCCGTGTACAAGCTCTCCCTTTTTGTTGTTCAGCGGAGGGATACCGGATCCTATCTTTCAGACCCCTATTTCTATGGGGACGGCCCGAACTTCTTATACTGCAGCTCCTACACACAATCCTGTTCCTTACGGATGGAATCCGTTTCAGAGTAATCTACCCACTTCGCAACCGGTGGCAAGGGGAAACCCCACTTTTTCCTTTGGGCATTCAGGGGCAGGTCCCTCTAATCCCCAAGCTGGCACATACCCCGGTTCGACCCAAACTTCCATTCCCAGCAACCTTAAATTTTCCAGATTTGTCAAAATTGATGAATGACCCGGTGAGGCATGACCCCTTAAGGCCACCTGTTCCCACCAAATTTCCATCGAACATCCCTAAATTCGAGGACAAAGTTGGTGAAGATCCTGGGGCTCATGCCACCACATTCCATTTATGGTGTTCTTCGAATTCACTGAATGAAGATTCAGTAAGGTTGAGGCTGTTCCAGAGAACCTTAACAAGCACCGCGGAAAAATGATATATTGAATTCCCTTCTGCTGCTTTCAGTAGTTTCTGGGACTTGGCTAGTTCATTTCTTAGGCACTTTCAGCTTCTCGTCCGATATGATTTTGGAACAGACTTGTTGTCTACCTTTAGGTAGAACAAGGCTACCTACATCTCGGATCACATCCAAGAGTGGAGGAGGCGAAAGATCCTTATAAAAGCCACTATCTCTCCTGAGTTTCTTCTAGAGTGGTTCCTTAAATCCCTGTTGCCCTACATATCTAAGGACGTATCCACCTCAGGAGTGATGAATGAAGAAGATGCCATTCTCAGGGCCCAGCAACTGAATTTGATTTATTCACAATCTGGGATCTTGTATGAGATTATCCCTGAGGCACCGAGGCCTACGCACGATGCAAAGAAGCCTAAGCCTGGACCCCATGCTGATGGTGTGGTTGGGTCTGTTAACTCTCCCACCGTAGAATATTTGGCTAAGCAACTTTATCATTTGTCCGTCAAGCAGTCTATGACGGAGGAAGCAAAGGCTGCCCCCTCCCCCCAGATTGCAAATGCTTTTGTACAAACCTCTCATAAGGGAAATCAGCAGCCTGGCGGGAAGAAAAAGAAAGGAAAGAAGGGAGAGGGAAACCAAAACAAGCAAAATCCTGTGAACAATGCTGATGGGGTGAAGAAAGAAAATAAGAAGGTCAAGTTCCCGTGTAATTTGTGCCACGAGGACCACCTTACTCACCTTTGTCCCCTTATGGATCAAGACTAGAAGCTGCTTAAAGCTCAACAACCGGTTGTCTCGAAGGATCCTTTTCCCCAAGGACAGAACTCTGCTTCAGCTTCTAATGTATTAGGGGGCACTCAAAGTACCCTTGACCCTAACTATATCAACATGGTTCGATCTTCGACTTTGTTGTAGACAAGGAACAAAAATTATGAGAAAGAGACTCCTGAGAAGGGTAAAGTTGTAGGTGAAACTTCTAACCCTCTCACAATAGAGAAGCCTGCTGAAATTATGCCGAAGACCTTGCATAACCCTAATGCTATGGCTACTTCAAACTACTCCGTGGTTTAAGATTTAGCTCAAACCCCGTGTGTAATGTTAGCTTTAGAGGTGTTATAGAGTTGTCCTGCCCAGCAGGATGCCCTCTTAGCAGCTTTAGGCAGCATGGAATCATTGAGTCTCATGGTGAAATTTCATTTATCTGATGTTAAAATTCGCCTACCTTACCATGTATCCTTATCAATAGATTTCATCCATGGTGGAAAGACCATTGGAAGGGAAGTTGTTGATGAGGATGCTTCTACATGTGTTATGTCCTTGACCTCCCCAGAGCTGGTCCCATCAAACACTTTACTTACTTCTTTTGATGGAAGGTCCTTCCGTCCACATGGTATCCTGCCGGCTTTTGAAATTAAGTTGGTAGGAAAAGCAGTGTTTGTTGAAGTATAAGTGATTGATGCTCCTTTGGACTACAATCTGCTTTTGGGAAGGAACTGGACTTATGCGATGTCCGCTATTGCATCGGTCGTTTTTCGTGTAGTGGTTTTTCCACATGAGGGAAAGTTGGTTACTATTGATCAACTTTATTATACTCAAAAAGGTCGTTTAGAGTCCAATGAGTCTGTTGTGCCATTGGTTGATCAGGTCAAACCTGCTGCACAGAGCTTGGGGGCTGGAATGTACACATCACTGATGGGCACGTTTGATCTTCCAGCCCCGGTTAATTATATTGGTTCTACTAGTGTGGGGAGGTCCATAGCTACGGTTGTCGATAGGACTAATCCTTGGGTTCTCCCATCCCCCCATGAACCAAAAGTTCCCTTATCAGCAGTTGAGGTAGCTTATCAAGCTATCACGCAAGCCACTATTGATCCCATTCTAGATCCTCTAACAGTATTTGAAGATCTGGAAAAAGTATATTTGCTCGCATGGGCGGAAAACTCTTTGCAATCTATAGATTTTTTAGACATGGTTTTACCTTTGATAAAGCCATTTTGGAATCCATGAGTGGATGTGGTAAGATTTGTGAGGATCTTCATCATCGTTCCTATTTTCTTCTAGAACTAAGTAGAATAGAAAATCAAGAGTTTCGGTTGAGACTGTCAGAAGATGTTGATATACCTATCAATCGCTTTCCTAAGGAAGGAATGTTTGCGCAGGGGAATATGGCAAATATTTATGCCACTATACCTATTAACATCTCTGTGAACCCTGATGTCGTGGAAAACATATATATATAGGTGCAAATTTCTCTCCTGAAGAGATTGCCATCTACACTTCCCTATTTAAGGAATTCCGTGATGTCTTTGCCTGGTCATATGAGGAGATGCCAGGCATAGATCCATCGATTGTTGAACATGAAATTTTACATATCCTGATGCCAAACCGGTTCGACAAAAGTTAAGACCTGTTAACCCGCGCAAAGCGACGGCTGTGAAGGCTGAAGTTGAAAAGATGTTGAAAGCTGGTTTTATCTATCCCATAGCTTTGACTCAATGGGTATCCAACCGTGTTCCTATTGATAAAAACCAAGGGACTATCCGTGTTTGTACAGACTTTAGAGACCTCAATAAAGCCTGTCCTAAGGACAACTATCCCATGCCATTTATAGACCAGATTATAGATGCTTGTGCGGGAAGTGAGGTGTTTTCGTTTATGGATGGTTTCTCCGGATACAATCAAATTCAAATAAAATCAGAAGACCAACATAAAACTGCTTTCATTTGTCCCTGGGGTACCTTCGCATACAAGAAAATGCCATTCAGATTGAAAAATGTTGGGGCAACCTTTCAACGGGCTATGAACTTTGCTTTCCATGATATTAAAGCCATTGTCGAACCATATCTTGACGATCTGCCTGCACATTCTCGTAAGAGGATTCAACATCTAGATCATTTACGGTTAATATTTGAGAGATGAAGACATTATAAAATCCACTTGAATCCCCACAAGTTTTTATTCTGTGTCAAGTCAGGAAGATTGCTCGGGTTCATTGTCTCTAGTAGAGGAATCCAAGTGGATCCATTGAAAGTTGAGGCCATTGTAAATCTGCCTCCTCCTCGTTCTATCAGGAAACTTCAAAGCCTACAAGGAAAGTCCAATTTTCTTCGACGTTTTATTGTTAATTATGCCAAGATTACTAAAGGTTTCATGCGCCTGATCAAACAGGACACCCCATTTCTATGGGATGAAACCACAAAACTTGCTTTCGAGGCATTGAAAAAATATTTGTTGTCAGCACCCTTATTACGTCCACGAGATTATTCTAGGGATTTTATATTATATATGGCTGCGTCTGAGTCAACCATTGGGGTAGTACTAGTCCAGGAGGACGATAAGTTTGTAGAGCATGTCATTTATTATCTTAGTCATGCTTTGGCCGGACCTGAACTTAGATACTCCCATGTTGAGAAATTAGCCTTAGCAGCTGTTTATGCTGTTCAGAGGTTACGTCACTACATTTTACTGAGGACCACCACAGTAGTGGCGGATGTGAATCCATTCCAATATGTTTTATCTCGATGGATTGTTGGGGGACAATTCAACAAATGGATAGTCATTCTCCAAGAGTTTGACTTGGATTTCCAGTCCGCTAAGTCTAAGAAGTCCTTAGTTTTTGCTGAACTTATAGCAAAATTTCCTGTTGAAGAAGATGTAGCTGTTGAAGATGACTCATTCCCAGATGAGCACATCTTCTTGATATCCACCTCTGATCCTTGGTATGGAGATATTCTTACATATATCTAGACTTTGAAGTATCCTGCAGCTTCCTCAAGGGAGGAACGACGCAAATTATGCCTTCATGCAAAGAACTACCTCATCATAGGTGATACATTATATCGACGAGGGGTAGATTCCATTTTACATCATTTCCTTACCCATGAGGAATCGGAGATTGTCCTAAATGATTCCCATAGTGGAGCATGTGGGGGTCATTTATCTAGGTTAGCAACGGCCCAGAAGATATTGCATGCCGGTTATTTCTGGCCCAAGATCTTTAAATATTGTGTGGAGGCAATGAAGCGCTGTCATCCGTGTCAGCTTTACACCAGGAAAATGCGGTCACATCCTGCTCAGTTGGTTCTTGTTGTCTCAGTAGGCCCCTTCATGAAATGGGGGATTGATTACATGACATGCAACCTAGCCTCAGCTAGGGGGCATAAATAAATCATTGTCTCTATTGACTATTTTACAAAATGGGCAGAGGCAATGCCTACTTTTAAAGCCGACGAGGAAATGACAGCTTTCTTTGTATTCAATCAGATTATAGCGCGATTTGGTATACCCAAAGTGATTTTTACTGACCATGGCAGTCATTTTCAAAATAACATGATGACGGAACCGACTGCTATGCTCGGATTCAGACAAGAACATTCATCTTCGTACTATCTGCAAGCAAATGGTCAGGTTAAGGTTGTCAACAAAACTTTAAAAACTATCCTTAAACGTACAATTGACGCAGCCTGTTCTAACTAGCACATCATGCTATATCCTGCTCTTTGGTATTACCGAACCAATGTAAAAACTGCTACGGGTTTCTCCCCTTTCCAACTCGTTCATGGAGTGGAAGCAGTTACTCCAATTGAATGTGAAATCCCGTCTTTAAAGATAGCTATTCATGTGTTACCTGATACGATGGAGCTTGAGGAACGTCTGGTACATTTAGAACACCTGGATGAACAGCGTAAAGATGCGCTAACTGCTAATCAAGCTCATAAAAATAGGGTCAAAACTTAGTATGATAAATCGGTCAAACCTTGGGTTTTTTCTGAAGGGGAACTTGTCTTGCTTTGGGACCAAGACAAAGAACCTCTGGGGGTAGGAAAATTCAAGGCCATGTGGTTAGGACCTTATTTCGTGTCGAAATTTTTGAAGAATGGCGCATATGAGTTAGTTGGTTTTGATGGGAATAAGTTTCCTGAGCCTAGAAATGGGCTCTACCTGAAGAAGTATTATGCTTAGGATTAGCACTTTTTCTTGTATTTTTATTGTATGTATTCTTATGTACATTAGGTTGTCGGTTTTGTTTTTTATATTATCTGTCGGTTGTTGTAGATGTCTTCTGAAAGGTATATAGGGTTCGCTGATGGTGCCAGCCGCCACACTTGTAACCTAGCTTCAGCAGCATGGGTTATTTACTCTCCCTCAGGACAGCTTGTTGCCACAGGAGGCGCTTTTTTAGGTCATGCTTCTAATAATGTTGCTGACTATAGGGCTATAATTGAGCTCCTATGGGATTCTTTGTCACGTGGTATCACCCAGCTTGAATTTCGTCTAGACTCTCAGCTAGTGGTCTCCTAGCTCAATCGAGCTTATCAAGTACGAAATCCTATTCTATTACGTCAGTTCATGCAAATTCGACTACTAGAAAGAAATTTTGAGGTTATTATATTCAATCACATTCCACGAAATCAGAATCAATTGACTAATGCATATGCTAATTACATTTTAGATTGGCATCTAACACATATTTCATAAAGATATACAGCACACATATAAAAAAAAATTGTAAATAAATCATCAACAACAACCATATATATATATGTAAAATATCTGTTTATAGATAGGTCAAGTCTAATCCTCAGATCCTATCATATACAAAATATACAAAAATGTAGATCGTAGTCAATCAAAATGTCCTAGATCTACGCAGGACCACCCTGGTCACTTGGACCACCTTGGTCCCCATGGTCCCTCTGTACTTTGGCTTCCTCGGCCTCTTCGGCTTCGGAAGCCTCCACAACCTATATATATACAAGAACCGCTCTGACTACTCGTCTGAAAATATGTAACCAGACCGGTGGAACTCCAACAACGAACTCCCACATGGTAGTCAGGATATGCTCTATCCACAAGGTAGGTACTCTTTGGGTCATCCTGGCCAGCTTCCCCTCTAGCACCCTGATTAGTTCTGGGTCTTTTCCTATGACAGGATGAACAAACATGCGTGGGTGTCCCTCAGGGCGGAACAGTCCAATATCTGCATTTTGATACATTTATAGGATTAAGACTTGTACATATGTATATATCTATCATTTTAAAATTCATAAAAATTTGAAAAATGATAAAAATTAAAATTTATTTACCTAGCTCTCCCCATGCTCCTCCCGGAGGGAGGACAAAGGTCTGGGTCACCTCGGAAGTCCATGCCAGCATATGGAAACTTCTCCAGTGCCGGTAGCTGTCGTTCCCACCAGGTATAGAAATCATCATCATATACACTATGTACTATGTCTCCTCCTCCTTGACAGAGGAAGATGTCTCCCCACCTGCTCAGTCTCGGCTGACGTGGAGATCGGACCGGTAGAGGTATGGCAGGGCTCAACGCTAGTACTCTCTCAAATAAGAAGGCAACTAATATGCTCGCATAACCAAAGTTTTTCCACTTTCCTCTCTTGCAATCAGACAGTTGTCTCTTCATGATAGGGACAACTCCCGAACACCAATCATAGAGAGCACCACGAAAACAGTCCACTGCCAGCCTCATTTGGTTCCATGTAGCCAAATGTAAAGAAGAGGATCCTGAAATCCTCACGATGGTACTTGCAAGTACCTATAAAGTAAAGTCACGGATATGTATAATAGGGACATAGCTCCCTCTCTTTTGAGTACCCGGTGTGCAAAACACATCTATGTAGTTTTGAATGCTTAAAGGGTCACCGCCTCGGCCAGTGCCCTCTAAGTTAACCGATGCTCCTCAACATGACAGACCGGTAATGAAATACATGTCCTCAGTAGTAACCTCCAAGGTTTCACCCTGTAAGTTGAACATCCCCAAATCATGGTCCCAATAATTTATCATGAACTCAAGTAGGCGGACATTGGCCCACATGGGTGATGTGCAAAAGAATTTTAGTATCCCACTTGTTCGCAATCCATGTATAGTGGGAACTCTTTGGAGCGCTGCTTGGTCCATTATTTCATGCTCCCATTCCCTCCATTCCAAAACCATCTTTTCACCTAGCAAAACAAGTATTTTGATTCAGTAATTTCATAGAAAAATTCTAAAATTTTTGCTCATATTTATCTTTTTATCCTTCACACAGTACACAGACTGTCTAGTTAGACAAGTCGCATACCGTACGCGACTGTCTATATAGGCAACTCGTGTATAGAACACGTGTACACAAGTCTTCACATTGGCAACCTGCGTATGCGTCGTGACATGCTTTAGGATACTTTTAAACATGAAATTCAGACTCTAAATCAATAATTGCTAGGATCAAAATGAAGAGCTCAGGGTGTAGGCTTACCTGCAACTTGCAGAAAACGATTTCGTCGATTGGATTGTCCACAATGATCGAATAAAGGTAGAGGGAAACACTTGCTTTTTATGGCTCAAAATTTCAAATGGTGAGTTTTGTTTTTATTTTCAACTATTTATAGAGACTTTTATTTCTCTAAGTGGGTTTTTTCTATAGTTTGAAAATCCATTCAACTAATACCATATTTCTTTTTTTGCTTTGAAACAAGTTTCCCACCATTATCAAGTGTTGTTGCTTCAATAGGGTGGTTTGTCATTTCCAATAAATTTTTGGCATCTTTATTCAATCCACATTAACCTTAGCATTCAACATTTTGCCACGGACTATAGTATTCTAAACCATTAGTTCCCTATTTTTACCATTGTTCTTCCGTGGATAGGACCCTTTTTTCATGATTATCTTCCTTTCAAGCCTATGTTGTTCTTTGGTACTCATGCCGCAACTGTTTCAGGTATAGGGGTATCCTCTTAGCTATTTTTCATGCCAAATAGAGCTTCTTTTGAATCTCTTTTTACAAGATATCCCTTTATAGGACTCCCCGCCCTTATGGAGTTTCTTTAGGCCCAAGTCTGACTCCTTCAAAACAGACTTGACTGCTAAGTTAACTCGTCTGTTCAAGCTCGTTAAGAATATGTGGACGGGCATCCGAATTGGTGGTAGGTTATCTCTTTCTCGGACCATGTGGAATAATACGAGAAAGGATCCCTCTCTTTTCTTTTTGAATTGAGAAGAGTATTCTCAGGTATAGGTTTATCACTTTTCCGGACCTGAGGGACTAAATTTACGGAAAAGGAACACCCGTTATGAGCTTAGTTTTCTCTTTTTCATGCTCTGGACCTAAACATAAAAAAGATTCCGAGTGTACTTTGTGTCTTTGTCATGCTCATTAAACACTTAAGAACAAAGCAATGAGTTTACTGTTGTAATTCCCATTTCTCATAATCAAATGGATCTTTCCAAGTGATCTTGCTTTCCTTCACACTCGTAAAACTCAAGTTATTTTATGATGTTTTGGAAGGAGCGTTGGGTAGGTGGTAATTTAACCTTTTTCGGACCTCCCTGACTAAGTACGAAAAAGGTTCACCTTTTCTTCTATGGAAGTTAAGAGAGTTCTTTTGTGGTATGTTTTATAATTTTTCGGCCTCAGGAGACTAAATTGGACGAAAAAGGACCCCCCTGGAGTCTTCTTTGGAGTTTTCAAACTCTCTAAATGTGAAAACACCAACTGAGCATGTACTAGTTCGGGCTCATTAAATACATGAATCAGTGCCACTATCAAGCATTATTTTCCCATCTCTTCAATGTAATGTCCCCGGTTTTGACCCCATTTGCATGATGTATATATTGTAATTGATCGTGGTGAGGAGCTCAAGGAAAAAGCCCCACCATCGATTTGGTTGTGTGTGTATTTCGGCAATGGGGATAGTTGCCGATGGTTTATTGTGCCATTTAGCACATTATCATTCGGCATCATGTAAACAAGCGCATCAAATAAAATAAACCCACAACCAGCTACGACAGTGCAACGTTGAATGAAAAGGGCATGGTTCCAAAGGATAAGGGGGGGGGGATGTCATTGCTTGGTTATGGGGGAAAAACCCATATGTTTTTCCACCTTTGTTTGATTGGTCACTTTTCCTTGTCTCATCCAACCTTGTCAACCTCTTTAATGCTTCAACTGGTGGTTGAGGAGTTATGGCTGAGTGGTTGAGGGAAGTTATTGCCTTTGGGAGTGGGGTGGCAGGGCTGTCAGTCCCATACCCACACCCACACTCCACCCACGACTCCATTCTCACCCTGTCGGTTCGTCTTCCTCACGCAGAGGTCGGTGTTGTTCTTCTCATGCACCAGTCGGGGGCTCTCTTGGTGGTTCGTGGGCTGTTGTTCCCATTTTTGCTGGCTGCGTCCTTCACCCTCACGCACAGAGAGTGGTTCACTCTCATGCTGTCCGTTGGTCCGTGGATTCGCGTGAAGAGAGACGTGCGGTTCATCCTCGTGCAGGCTGGAATCCTCATGCAGGAATCGGGTATGTTTTTTCCATGTATTTTGCTATTGGGTGCAAGCTTTTCCTCATGCACAGACCATTGAGGTCGATTTTCCCATGAGAAAGCCGTGCTCACTATTTTCATTTTGGGGCGGTTGTCTTCCTTGCGTTTTTGTTGGCTGTGGTGTCCAATTTCGTTTTGGACCATTGTGTATTCGTGGTGATCCGTTTTCTGCTGGGGTCTGCGTTTGAGTTTCCATGGTTATGCTGGGAACGCTGTTTATTAACCTTTGTGGGTTGTGGATTGTTGTCATCACTCATGGTGGATTGGGCTGTTGAAGTACCCTGGTTTGGGTGTTGTTGCTGAGTTGTTTTGGCCACGTTAGGGCCAAGAACAACTTCGTGTTGCATTGTGGGCTCGAGCTATGCTCATCTACTATTTGGGACTGTCACCAGATCTTTTTCCTTCTTCACAAGAGCTGTGAAGGGATTGTTGCTGCGTGTATGCAGTGGTTGGCCTATGGGTTGCGTTGGCTTGGCTGATTTGTGGACAGCCTGTTAAACCCAATGGTGCTTGCCTGTTGTTTTGTGTCCCCTTGGCTATGTGTAAGCCTGTAATTGGCCCTTATCCTTGGAGGAATCATGCCCAGCTCGGGGGTGGCAGCATTGCTGAGACATTGATGAGTAAGCTGGCCTATGGTTGGGTGGAACGTTGCAGCGACGTAGCTGGTTGCGGGATTCTTCATCAAAGATAAGTGCTGCTGTCTATATTCTATCTCTGTATATATATTGATTTCAATTAATGAGTCATATTGAACATGGTGGAATGCTGGAGATGTATGCATTTTTCTTCCGCTGTATGATTGAGGATTCAGGCATTTGTGTATGCTTAGGCATCTTAATATGCATCCTGCAAGTTTTTAATTTCAGCATGGTTTTTCCTGTTCATGTTCATGGGGATATATGCCCCTGTGTTTGGTGTTTGTCGCGTCCTCTTCCCCGGTAAGAGGGACGGGGACGTGACATTCAAGCTTGTTAAAAAATGAATAAGGATCCGAGTTAACTTTCCTAGACTCGTTAAAATTTAATAGGGAAGGTAAGGAAGAAGTTTTCTCTTGTTTTCAGTAATGGCAGCATGTCCTCCTTGAACACAACACTCCTTGTCTTTTCTGATATCCATGTTTCAGTGATCACTTTTAGCTATTACTTTGATTTTCCTACTCCTCCTCTTGTTCGTTATACCTGGGGAATCTGATCATGTCTCCTACATGACAGATAAGTCTAGTTGTTCTCTTTATAAGTTAACCGCTGCCTTGGGTAATCTCTGTGTTGTGCTCATGGTTCAAGGATTTCACCCAATGTTTGATCTATATCCTGATCCCATCATGGTTATATCTGTTATCTATTATGTTTCCCTTCTGTTACCCAGTTCCTAGTCACTCTTGTGATCCGTTGGAGGATCTATTGCCTTCCTTATCACAGCATGGTTCCGTTTCAGTACTTCCTGATGACGAAGACCTAGAGTTTTGACGATCATACCTCAGGATTCACTTCCCTCATTAGTGAATTCCTTTGCTTCAGTTGTTAATTATTACTTATTGATTGACAAACTGTTGAATCCCTTCCATGTTCGACTTCAACCTACTTTTATTCACATGGCTGGGATTGTACTGGTTCTTTGGGATAGTTTATGAAGACCTTAGTTCCTCACCTATGGACTAAGTTGTGCAAGATTATGTTCTATTCATATACACAGCTTCCAACTCTTTGAAGACTCATCATTCTTGTATATTGTGGCTTTGCTCCACCTTTGTAATATACGAGGTTTCATACCCGTATCATATGATGTACTCAAATATTGTAAAGGAGCTAGTGTTCCAGTAAATTGAACATAGCATCCGCAGATATGACTTTGTATATGACATTACTATGTATTTGTTTCAAATACTATCTCTGTTCCAAAGGATTTCTGAGTTCTCCAAAGATAAATATTATAATGTATTTTGGCCATCGTTTCCCTCTGACCTCACACATTAGGGGGCATCTGTTATCCACCTGAATGGCACCTCTCCGTCTGAGTGCCAACATTCCTTATGTTGGCACACAAAAGGACATTTATGGATTGAGGGTTGCCTAAAACACTATAGATGGGCATATTATGGACTACATTTATCATCCATCCAGCTGGTTATTTTTACTTTTAAATATGTCAAGTCCTGTACGTGACTCTTCCTATATGCAAATCGCGTGTTGTATGCAAGTATCAATTATTGCATCTCGCGTACATATTTGTACGCATGTTACCCTTAGAGCAACTCGTGTGTCATAGGCGAGTTGCCAGTATTGATACCCGCATACACCTTCCTTCGACATTAAAAATAATAAATCATGATTATCTGAGATTTGTTAAGCCATTAACCATTATCATCTTAAATGTCTCAACCTCCTCAACCCTCGAAACTACCTTTTTTCACCAAGTATAAATAAAGGCCTTGGGGAGGGTGTTAATCCCATATACTTGAGAGAAAATTTATGCTAGTGGAGTTTATTCAAAATTCTTTGGAGCAGTGGAACTCAGAATCCTTTGGCTGCAGAGGAGTCCTTGTCTCAGGCGTTGGGTTGTAATCTGAACTCACTCATTATTGTTAATAAAGAGAATCCTTCTTCCATATGTGTCTTGAATGTCTTTCATGTATCATGGTTTGATGAATACTTATGATTAAGCACTCTTTATATGATTTATCTAACCTATTTTATATACATGTATCATCTCATATTTGGAGGATTTGCTCATGACAGGTGAAGGAGAAGCATCCCAGAAGGATTTGGAGGAGAAGCAGAGCAGAAGAGGACAAAGCTAGGATCAACCGTCTTGTATCGTGTGAGTCTTTTCTATCCTCCTATTTCCTTTTCTGTACTCTAGAGTCGATTTCCTACAAGTTTCATGAGTATGTTGGTAACCCCAGACCTTCGGTTATAAGGTGTTTATTCCTGTACAACAATAACTACTCACAAATGCAAGAAACTCTAGGTACGAATGTCATCCTCTTAGATGAGGGTTGGATAAAAGTCAAGAAGAAGACATAATTGAAATCTTATTTTAGGTTTACTTGTTTCCCATAATATTGAGACATGACAGGCCTTCTTGACTACAAAGAGTCGATGATAAAAATATTTTTATAAGAAATAATATTACAAAGGAATTTTGAAATGATGGAAGTTTCTAGTTGTTTGGAAACTCTTAGAATTCTAAGAAATTAATGTCATGCATATATTATAAATATTGTAGTATTTCTCATGGTATTTATCTTGTCATTGGTTTAACTACCCATCAAATATGGTTGTAATACCCCAATTTTTACCCCAATTGCATTCATCTATATATGATGTAAATAGAGTTATTAAATCATGGTGTGGAGCTCAAAGAAGAGGCCCCACCATGGATTTAGTGTTTTATTTTTTGTAAACTAAAATCGATGCCTATGGTTATTGTGCTAGTCGATGGCACAATATAATTTTCGACATCATGTAACTATGCAATGAATAAAAATACCCACAACTAACTATGTCAATGCAACATTAAAGAGATGGGGGCATGATTTCACAAGGAATGCCAAATTTCAAAGGAAAAACCCATAAAGTTGTCAACTACCAATTTTTTCTATTGTGCTCAATCATTTAGAAATTGGTTGAGGAAGTTAATGCATGGGGATGGGAAGAGTATGGGAGTCAAATTCGAATTTGGAAAGCCACCCATTTTTGGAAAATGTGTTTTTGACTTCTTGAGCAAGTAAATGCTTGGAAATGCATGCCCATCCCATTATTCACCCATACATTTTTCTCTCTCACGTAGTTGGAGCTCCTAGGCATTTTTCCCTCATGTTTCTTACATTTCCTCATCTTGACATTGCCGGGAAAACCCTTTTTTATGTTGATGAGTGAATGTGCAGCGTAGATTCACGTTTTGGGGGTCATAAAAGGTTGTTTTTCCTCCCTTAAGCAGCTTGACTTTGATGTGCATTTCCCTCATGTTTTTTTGCATTTTCCCTAATTTCTCCAAGATCGAAAACCCATTTTGCATTATTTAGTGAATGGGAAGAGGAGAAATACGTTTTGGGGGTTTATAGTGTTCGTATTTGCTCCCGTAATGCCCATGAGCATTTTTTGATTGCAGATTCACAATTTCGGTGTGAATAGAGGTCACATTAGAGGAAATTTCAACTCAAAATGGGCCTTTTAACTTTAACTCAAATTCCATGTCATCATGTGTTAGCCAATGAAATTGATTTAAATTTGAAATACCGTATAGGTCTTAAACACTTTTTAAATATAAATTAGGGGATAGGTATCATAAAAAAAACTACTCTTTTTGTTTGTATTTTCGACATATCTCCCCGGTTTTTTACTCAAATTTCGATCGGGAGAGCTTGTTGGATGCGGAATTAAATTCCCCATCCAACCAATACCCACTCAGCATACTTTTGACAGACCTAGCTACCTGAAAAACAAGAAATACCTAAAAAAATGTTATGATGACATCATCATCAAGTTTTTTCAGGTATTTCTTGTTTTTGGGGTAGCAGGGTCCATCAAAAGTATGCTAAGTGGGTTCTTGTTGGATGCGGAATTTAATTATGCATCCAAGGAGCTCTCCCGATTGAAGTTTGAGTAAAAACACGAGGAGATATGTCGAAAATACAAACAAAAAAATAGTTTTTTCTTTTCTTCCTCCAAAATTAATAAATATTATTTTATTATTTTAACTATTATTTTATTAATTTTTTTTAGGAGGCCCATTTTGAGGTGAAATTTTCTCTAATGTTTTTGCCTTCGTGAAGCCATTAAACGTTTCCTGGAATGATTTTATCACCTGGGTCGCTTTTCCCCATTTACCATTTTCGATTTTGGTTCCTAGGACGTTTTTGTCCATACCCAGAACTTGTATTTCACTGTGAAGTGCATCATCATGTTGGCTTGGTTGAGTAAGTCCAAGTAACCCATCTGTTAGATGGTTTGACTGAGTTGGGATGCATTTTCCTTGTGATGTCTTGGCTGAGTAAGCCCAAGGAATCCATATGTTAGATGGTTTAACTGTGTTTGGATGTGATTGTTGGATTGGCTCAGTAATTCCAAGGAACGCAAATGTTATTGGCTTGTTTCCTTAGTAGCTTCTGAAACCCAACTGTTTATTGGCTTGGATGGATAGTCTGTAAAACCCAAGTGTGTGTTAGCTTGACTGTGGGTGTATGGTATTGTTGTTGATGTAATTGTAACTTTGGAATGTATTAACTTGTATATCTTATGTATTGTACCCCGATGTTTATTCTTGGAAGTGTCTGTAATGTAATTGATTCATGTCATGACCCGATGTTCTGATCAGGACTTTCTATAATGTGAACAAGTCATGTCAAGTCATTGTGGGTAACCCTCCTATTGATCAATGGTTAAAGTCCCCGCAATTGTGGGGCCCTAGGGTTATTAGACTATCCTAGAGAAGTCGACCCTAGGTGAGTTATTGTAAGTTGGGGAAATAGTCCCCACCGTTTTGTTAAGCATAACCCTCCTTGTTGGTCGGAGGGGAAAAGTCCCCACAAGTTGTGGGGAATTAGGGTTATTAGGCCTCCTAGAGATGTCGACTCCAGTAAGTAATTGTTAAGTGAGGCAGACATGTTGGAGAGGACATTAAGTGAATGAAAGAATATAAATAGAGAGTGATCCTATTTATTTATCACACACACACTCACTCATTTGGGTGCATGAGTGAGAGAGAAGTTGCTCGGACAAGAGAGAGACTACTACTGTTCAGAGATCATCTTTATGTTTTCGAGTTTTACTTTTGGTGTTGATTCTATCTCAGAGGAAGTTGCAGGGTTTATGCTTTATGGTTTCCCCGAGGAAAATCCTTTGTGTCTCTTGTCTCTTGTGTTTATTTTTGTCCATGTTATTCTCTTAGTTAAAGATCCTAAGATCATAATGCTGGCTTGAATGATAAAAATCTAAGTTGGGATCAGAGCTAACTTGAGAAGAAGACATTGTGCAGCTGCAGAATCTAGGGCTTCTTACGTTTTGGGTATCTCTCCACAATCCATCAACAAAAGCATTATAGGCTGACTCTCCATTGAAGGGTGCATCTTTCTGTTGAAGCAGAATTCGATTCCGAGCATTTTCAGTTTTTGGTGCGGGAAACTAGGGTTTCCTACAGAAGAGGAATTTTTGAGTGAGCCCAGCATAGGATTTCTCTCCTCATCAAAATTGAATTTTAGAGACTTGGGTAGATATTTTTGGTTGGGTCAAACTCTAGGAAAGTCAAACCCAAATTTGACCCCGAGCTGGAAAAACCCTAAAATACTAAAACTAATAATGTTTGGTAGATTCGCTATATCTCGGGATTGGAGAAGGATCAGGAGATGAAACTTTCACATGCCGAAGATAAAATCCTGATTTATGTTGTATCCAAAATACAGCCTTAGATTCACTGTATTATAGGAGATATGATCCCTCCAAGTTAGGATTCCAACCTCTTCTAGGATTCATCCCTAAACAGGAAACCTAGGGAGAATTGCCATATCTCGGGCTACAAAGGTCCAAATAAAATTTTTGAAGATTTTCCAGAAATTCCATGGAATATACTTTGTGTGGTAGAAGTTTCATACCCCGAAGATGAAACAGTGACACATGGAAGTCCGTACAACTTTGTTGTGCTGAACAGTCCTCAAATAGGTCACCTTGGGAAAATGATGATAAGTCCCAATTGGTGAAACCAATTCCGATGAAACCTATGGTTTTTGAATAGGGACAGGTGAGGATAACTTAGTGCAAACTTTTAGACACATAGGAGCAGTAATTTTGGATATATCGCAGAAAGAGTATCAGGAATTTCTGTAGAAGAAATTGAAAAACTAGGGCTTCCTATTCCGGGAGATTCCCTCCACTATTTTCAGAAAAGGAGTACATTGGATAGCTCACCTTGAAGAGGTCTATCCTTTAATCCAATCATATCTAAAATATTCCAAGTTTTGAAAATTAGGGTTTCTCTGACAAACCCTAGATCAACGAGCTCCGGAACCAGGACGGACACCTCAAATCGGTAAGATCTAATCTTTTGTTATTTTCATCTGAGGTTCTCATTTCAAAGTGATATATCACATCAGCTTGATGACAATCTTGGTGAAGTTGACAACTTTCAAGCATGGAAGTATATGATCTCTCTAAAGAAAATGAATTGGACACCTACACAAGTAGAGAGGTTCCTGTTCCAGAGGGAGATGAGGTTAAAATCCTTACACAAGAAGAACTTGGTCAAGGCCAAGAAGATCATTGTTGATTCAATCACTGATCACCTTATACCACAAGTGTCTTCCCTAAAGACATCAAAATAGATGTTTGATTCCTTGACCAAGCTATTTAAAGGGAAGAACATAAATCGGAATATGAATTTGAGAAAACAGTTGAAGAATGTGAAGATCCAGAATGCAGAGACCATACAGTCATACTTTACAAGGGTCTCTCAAATAAAAGAACAAATTGTAGCAGTAGAAGAAGAAGGGTAGAATTAATAAGTGGTGATAGGCACCTTGAATGGCCTCCCAGGATCATGGGATTCACTCATGCAAGGAATGTGTGCTAGAAGGAAGTGATTACTTTTAGCAGACTCTGGGAAGAAGAAGAAGCTCAACTCATAATAAGAGAAAAGAAGATGGGAGCAACTGAAGATAAAGATATCACCATCCAAAGAAGATCCCTCAAGCGATGAGGAATATGAAGAACTAAACTCTTGAAGAACCTCTTATCCATCTTAGCATTTGGATAAGAAATGATGCTAATATGAATAAAGAAGATGATGAAGCTGAAGGCTCGGGAAGGAGTCTACCCATGAAACAAATAAAGATAAGTATTCAATTGTCATTTCATGATATTGTTTTTTGTTATGCATTTGTTTATATTCAGTTAATGTATTATGCATGATATAATGTTTGCATTAATGACAGTATACTACTAATATGCATGTGATGGGTAAGTAGATCATGGTGCTATACAACTCTCCATTGCTACTTATATAGAATGAAACCTCTTTGCTGACATATTGGATTAGTACACAATCTCAATGTTGTCCTGGTAGAGATGGAAGGAATCTAGAAAATTTTCCATGAGATATGGATGAATGTTGTATTGGCTAAAATAGTTGCATGATCATATATTTATGCATAAGAATTTTCCATTATGAACATGCCTTATGAAATGTTTCTAACCATACAACTAAGGCATTTGACTTGTAGGAAAGATCGCGTAAAATTGCCTACAAGCAAAGAAGGATGAGACTTGTTCCGAAGAACAAGTGACGATAGTTCAAGATGAAGAATAATATGACGAATGCAGTGACATCATTGATGCAGAACCTTCCAGCTATGAAGAAGTAACCAAGAAGAAAGGAAAGACCAGTTCAAGAACAATGATGTCTAGGATGCATTATCGATACGTGAAGGGAAGTTCGTAGCTCCATCATGCAGTAGATGAAAACATCGTGGGATACAAGGCAAGATTCGCAGCATGAGGATTCTCAAGATTGTTGTTGATGTAATTGTAACTTTGGAATGTATTCACTTGTATATCTTATGTATTGTACCACGATGTTTATTTCGGGAAGTGTCTGTCATGTAATTGAGTCATGTCATGCCCTGATGTTCTGATCGGTAGTTTCTATAATGTGAACAAGTCATGTCAAGTCATTGTGGGTAGCCCTCCTATTGATGAAGGGTTAACGTCCTTGTAGTTGTGGGGCCCTAGGGTTATTAGACTGTCCTAGAGAAGTCAACCCTAGGTGAGTTATTGTAAGTTGGGGAAATAGTCCCCACCGTTGTGTTAAGGATAACCCTCCTTGTTGGTAGGAGGGGAAAAGTCCCCACAAGTTGTGGGGCACTAGGGTTATTAGACTCTCCTAGAGATGTCGGTTCTAGTAAGTAATTGTTAAGTGGGGCTGACATGTTGGAGAGGACATTAAGTGAAAAAAAGAATATAAATAGAGAGTGAGTCTCCCTATTTATCACACACACACTCACTCATTGGGGTGCATGAATGAGAGAGAATTTGTTGGGACAAGAGAGAGACTACTACTGTTGGGAGATCATCTTTATGTTTTCAGGGTTTACTTTTGGTGTTGATTCTATCTCAAAGGAAGTTGCAGGGTTTTCTCCTTTATGGTTTCCCCGAGGAAAATTCTTTGTGTCTCTTGTCTCTTTTGTTTATTGTTGTGCATGTTATTCTCTCAGTTAAAGATCATAAGATCATAATGCTAGCTTGAATGATAAAAATCTAACAATTGCTGTGTGTAAGTATGTTGTTCCCTAGTTCCTTGTGGAATCATGCCTATCTCGGGGGTGGAAATGGTGCTGAGATATTGATGAGAACACCGGTATATGGTTGGGTGGAACGTTGCAATGACATAGCTAGTTGCGTAGAAGGTTCTTTTCAAGATAGGTATTTATTGTGTATTTGATTTCTGCAACTGTATTTGTTTTATAAATTATCATGAACATGTGGAATGTTTGAATATGAATGAATGATTTGCTTCTGTTGTATATTAGTGCATCTGTGTATGTATTTTATGTTATGTTCATGGGGCTATATTTCCCGGATTTGATAGTCGCGAAGTCGTGTTCTCTCTCAGGAATAGCCGGATGAGGGTGTTACAATGGTCACAACGATAACTATAATATTTTAAATATTTTTAGTGGAAGAGTACATTTATTTTTATTAAAAAAAATCTTGAAGATTCTGAATTACAAGAACACTACTATCCACATTATTTATTTGTGCAACTACACTCTTCTTATTTGCATCTAAAAGAATTTATTTTGTACCTATAAAAAATCACCAATGCCACAAGTCTCCCATAAGCTTTTGAACCAAATGTCATTGATATAATATATGATCATAAAAAAATATTATTATAAAATGGTTAACCATAAAATACCATCATTATATTGAATTTTAATTTTAATTCTACACTATTAATTTTTTTGTTTCCCTCTATTGGAATTATTTGAATTTTGGGGATTTTTGGGGGCATTTTTATTTCCTTCCCTCCATTGGAATTTTGGGAGGCCAATTGGAAAAATGCAGGATAGGACGAAGAGACCAAAACCAAATGTGGTTACATGGATGGAAATTATAATTGCTTAAGACAAACATGGGTTTCACTAGGATGCCTTGAAACATTTTCTAGAAATGAAACAAGACAAATTTTATTCTAATTAGTTTACATTTGCCACTGTTCATTAGGTATGTGCCCATTTTCCAGACATATTTCGAGGAAGGAAGTTCACAATAACATAGTTGGAAGTGGGTTTTAAATCCATGTCTTTGTTGGAAACATGCCTGTTGACAAAATAAACATGAAAAAATGCAAATACAAATTGAAAAAAAAAATCAAAGGTATAGGCAGGGGAAAAAGAATTTTAAGCTCCTCTTCCAATAGCAGATCCTTCAATCCTTCAATTGTATATAAAGATCCAAATCTAGATAAACCGAGGGGTATAATAACCTCTTTATCATGATGGTGTCCCCTCCGACTCTCCTTTACATGGCCGAAGGATAAACAACTTAAAATCTTTTTCAGATCCTATTGTAGGACCAGGAAAAGGAGAGGTAGGTAAAAATATCTACGCTACAACAGTTTACTCAGCTCACCCACCACTTGGCTAGGAATCCCCTCAAGTTCCTTATGATCGAAATCTAGATTCATTCTTTTGAGAGTGAAGGAAATTAACAATAACATAGTTGGAAGTGGGTTTTAGATCAATGTATTTGTGGGAAACACTTTTGTAGATATGTATGTGTGTGGAAGAATATATGATGCACAAAAAGTGTTTGAAAAAATTCTCGAGTGATATGTGATCACTTCAATTTCCATGATTCGAGGTTATGCTCAATACGGGTTTCTTGATGAGTCCTTGGATTTCTTTCACATAATTCCTAAATGAAGCGTAATATATTGGACCTCAATTTTTGCAATTTATGCCATGCACGGGCATAACAAGGAAGCATTGACATTGTTTTGTGACATTGGAGGAAATTTCAACTCAAAATAGGCCTCCTAAAAAAAATTAATAAAATAATAGTTAAAATAATAAAACAATATTTATTAATTTTGGAGGAAGAAAAGAAAAAAACTACTTTTTTGTTTATATTTTCGACATATATCCCTGTTTTTTACTCAAATTTCTATCGGGAGAGCTCGTTTGATGCAGAATGAAATTCTGCATCCAACAAGTACCCACTTGAAATACTTTTGAAGGACCCCGTTTCCCCAAAAACAAGAAATACCTGAAAAAACGTGATGATGACATGATACCTATCCCCAAATTTATATTAAAAACGTGTTTAAGACCTATACGGTATTTCAAATTTAAATCATTTTCATTGGTTAACACATATGACATGGAATTTGAATTAGAGTTAAAAGGCCCATTTTGAGTTGAAATTTCATGTAATTGATGCAAAGATCGGGCATCTAAGTTAATCAACTAATGTTTGCTAGTGTTTTTCCAGCATTCGACACCATCTGATAATCTTATCCATCATGTCTTTTCTCTATTGAGTGGAAAAATAAATACCCTAGAATCCAAGACTAGTCATAAGATAAGAGGGTCTGAGGGGTCCAAGCAGATTTTTCCATGGAAGCCGGTCTCAGAGACTCTTATCTTATAGGTGACTCTACTTTGGGTGGAACAACCACTACAACTCCAACTATGGTCTCCCCAGTTATTCCCATTATTTATTCAGGAGGATGTTCACTTCAGACCCCAAGTCTAGCATGATAATTTGTGGACTTCGGAACAAGGAACATAGATCCATGAAGTTATATTTAGGAGTGGTTTCCAAGGTACCCTATGGATGCGCCCAAAAATCGTTCATGCTCAGTAAAGTGTATTAGTCCGAATAAAAAAATATTTGTGATTACAAGACAGGGATACATGCCTATAAGTGTTGTTTTGTTTGTTCTTGTTTCCAGAATTTCAACTCCATTTTCTCTTCTTAGATACATCTTCAAACATCTTCTGAAATCCTACAAGACCGAGGGAACCAGTTGAGGAGTATGATTCAGTGTCTGATGGAGAGAGTCTTAATCAAGTTATGATAGAAGCCTCTTTGGCATGAAAATCCAATGACAATAAGGAACCAATGCTATAAAGTGGACAGTCAAGAAATCCATACAAAATAGAGCTAATTGGAGTCATATGTGATGCACCTTTAGCTATTACTCGAGGAATGAGGCCCCATGCTATATTCTCTACTTAGTTGATGTGCAAATACTAATTATGAATCAAGTTAATAAGGATTAATCCAATATCTTGGAGCCTCTACTTTCCCACCAGTAGTCATGATGTTCATTATTTAATACGTGTTGATTTTACAATTAAAAGTACACAGTCCATAATGTTATGGGAACACGTACCCTATCTCCCTTGAGTGCTCCACAGAGCTTAGTAAATTGTGTGTTGTTTGTTTACTATGAAGGAAATCATTGTCTCTTAGAGATTTGGTTGGATTTTGTTTGCTTTGTTAGGGTGGAGTAACAAATTCACTCTACCAGTTCTCCAAATTTGGTAGCTTCATTGTTGCCACAGGAGAGAAATACTCACAAGACGAGTGGTTGATATCAGAGAGAAATTGATTTACCACAAAATGTTTGCAGATTCATTTTCCCATTATTGTGAACTTGTTGATCACACTATGTTGTATTGTACAAATAAAACTTGTAATCCTACAGAGGTATTTTCTTATTCTTCTTTCATCCTTATATACATCACTAGTAGAATCTCTGTTTTCATTATGTTTGAGAACTCATCTTAGGATTAGCATCATATAAATCAAAGACTAAATATTCTACTAACCTCTTGAAGAATTTATGTTTAATGAATTTCTTGTCACCTTTAATCTTTTGGAATCCCTTGATGCAATTGTTTCCTTCAATTTTCAGCAGATAGGTATAAAAGATTGGAATGGAAAAATGCAACTAAGTCCTTAAGGTATCACTCTTTTGAGAAATCTCATCCTCTTGATTCCAAATGCAGGATCTTCTCTTTAACTCTATAATACACAGAATGATGGGAATGAAGTTGAACTAGAACAGAGGTGGAAATACATTGTGCTCTCTCTCGAAATATGTTCTCAGTAGTAAGACCTCCAAAGAAATATATAGAGAGTTGAATCTTTTCACTCAGTGCAAGAAGGGTAGGTGACACCGCATTCCTAAAAAAATTTATGGGTCTTATTGAATATAAACTGACAATAATTATAATTTATTTTTTATAGAATACTTGTCCTTTATGTGAAGTGAAACTATACAGAGACCAATTAAATTGAGTCACCATAACCATTTAAACGTCACTTATTGTTCACTTAGTAAAACCAATCAAAGTGAGTAACTTGCCAAATACCCTAGTTTGGTGTCTTAGTCAAGGATCCATATCTATGAGTACAAGATTCAACAAGATTCAACAAGATTCAACAAGATTCAATGTTCTATTCTTGCATGATTATGTTCTTTCCTCCCTTATTTTCTTTCTTGAAGCCTCTAGTATTGAACCTTGCAAAAATATACGGTTTGAAGGGGTCGAATAGGGTTTAAAGGAAAACAACCATAGGCTGGGGAGAGCAAATCTAAATCGATCTAAGATACAAATTCATGTGAGATTCTAAAATACTTTCATAATATACAAAGAAATGATGTTGAAAGTTTGAGGTATATATTAACTCTGGGAGAGACATTTGTATTGAATGTCATCGAATACAACACAATATGTCCTAAAGTTGGAAGCCGATATTAAAATCCTTGGAAGTTTCTTTGTAGATTAAATTGTTTAGATGGTTAATTCATAATGTTCCATAGATCCAAAGTGGTGGAAACAAATTTAGAAGTCGTTGGAGTACAAACATATGGTATTTCATTGGTTAGCTTATTTGCATTGGGTAGAAAGGTTGTGCTAGTCAAGTTATTTATATACAAGAATGCTTTGTTGCATAAAATTTTCTCTCCACCAAACTTCCTTATTACCATGCATGAAAGAATATACATATCTAAGAAGAGAGAGGAGATAAAGAGTCACTCCAAATGGTAGGTGATTAAGTTGTTAATCCATTACAAGACTGTGTAACTGACATTGACAGTCTTCCCCCCTAGTGGGTCTGTGTGGGTTGTTGGTGGAAATTCAACAAAGAGTTTATGAGATAGTGTAACTAACATTGAAAGTCTACCTTCCCTAGTGGGTATGTGTGGGTTGTTGGTGTAAATTCAACAAAGAGAAGAAGTGGGAACTTGGATTCAGGAAGTAGAAGGTAAGGTCTGTCCTTTGTGAATTTCTATAAAGGAATGTTGAATGTCAGAGACTGCAAGGATGCAAAGATAGTGTGGATTTCTAGGAGAATATATGCAAGTGATTGTTCCTCCACTAAGTAGAGTCTTTCACATGCAAAAACAAGCCACCAAAGGTACAGGGCTGTTATAGTTGATTTTACCACACCTGATCACATCTTTATGGCCTTCCATATCCCTCTGCATACTCCTTGGACCCCCTTTTCTCAAATTATAATTTGATGTCCGAAGAAAGTCCCCAAAAATACCTATTTATGTGTATAATGTATTTTTAGTACCCGTGTGTACATGCAACTTTTTAGCCAATACCCGCGTACATCGGGAAATGTGCATGAATAAAAAAGTTTTTGGAGTTTTCCTGAATAAATTGACTCTTGGACTTCCATATGCCTTGATAATGCTTGGACTCGACCCTCCATTGCCTATTTGGAGGGAAATATATTGTGCCTCTTGGATGCATTGAAGGAGGGGAATTTTGAGAGAAATGAAACTATAGTTCATTGTTGCCTCACTTGTTTATGCTTGAGTATGTATCCCTTTGTCCCTTTGGAGCACACAGTGCTTCTCTTCCCAATATGTCCTTTTTTTTGTAATATTTCCATTGAGATGGAGGATTGAAGTGGTGGAGGACTCGGTTTCTCCAGTTCAAAGAAGTGCCGATAGAGTTTGTCAATATTCTATCTCTGTTTTTATTATTAGAAATATCCATTTCATGTCCAATACATCTGAATAACTATTAATATTTTGTCCATGTATGTATTTATTTGCTTAGACATGATGATTTATATATTATAGAGTAGGACTAACACTTTGATATATATCATGCTTGTCTTGTTTGTTGTTGTTGAGAGAGAATTGTGAATGCAAGGGTGTTGGAAAAGCTCAACGGGGATCTACATCAACCATCCGTAATAAGGTACACTTCATATCCCTTAGTGTTAGATGCATTTATTTCTCTTTCATATTGGAATGGATTGATTTTTGGTTTCATTCAGTATGTTGTGGTCTACCCCAATCCATAGGAATTTTCTCTCTATAACAATTGTAGTTATTGATTTTATTTATTTCATAGTAGCACCTTAAGTTATTAATTTCAATCTTGCATATAAAAAACAAATTCCTTCAAACTAAGAGAACTTATGGATGCCCAACGTGTGGGCCTTTCACCTCATCTAGAATATCACGACATATAGGAAAGATTGTATATTATGAGTATAGACTGCATCTAAATATTAATCACCCATATTATGTACAAGATAACGATGAATTTGGTGGGAAGGAGTGCCTTCTCAGAGAACCTTTGAACATGAATCCCAAGAGATGGATGCATGCATATAGAAACATACATGGTAATTATCATTCCCACATTCCTAATTTTATACAATCACATCTAAAAAGAATGGATTTGGTAAATTTCTTATGATTTTCCTTTATGATAGGATCCCTTCCTCCAGGAATGACTCGGAAGACAATATTTCCATAGTTTCCATACTATGAATACCTACCTATTTTTCACACATTTGACACAATGCACATAGAGAAGAATGTATCTTCTTGTTTATATAATATGTTATTTGAGAAGAGTTAAACACATGGGAGACAAATAAATAAGTGAAAAGTGAGGATGGACCTAAAAGAAGTACGAAGAATGCCTCATCTGTTTCTAGATGATTATGGTAACTCTGTAGATGATCCATGGTCTCTCACAAAGGAGGGTAATGGGAAGATGATGAAATCCATAAAATCAGTAACTTTATTCCCTACAGGTTTTGGAGTAAATTTTAGGAGGGAATTCACAAAAGGAAATTAACTTGTTGGAATGAAGAACCATGATTGGCAACATTTCCTTAGGGTTCGTATGTGCACAGTGATTGAATTTATCTATATTATATATTATATTCCTTTAAAATTATTTTATTTTTTCATTTATTTTATATTTCACGTGTTATTAATCAACTTGAACATTCTATATGTAGTATCTATTACCCGTCATCCTTCCGAATAATATGGATGACAACATCAAGAGGACAATCTATAAGCTGGGTAATCTTTTTAGGTATAATGCATTGCTTATATAAGAAAAAATGTCTCTTCATGTGTAATGCAATATAATAGGAATTTGTTCATTTAAAATATTTTCTTCCTTTAGACAATTCTGGATTTATATTAATTATTTCTATTTTAGGTGGATCACTTCAATAGAGATACACAACAAAGACTTAAAGATGTGTAAGAAAGAAGTTTCCATTCTAATGTGTGAAATGCAAAAATATCTCCCAAAACGTTTCTTCAATGCACAAGAACACTACATTGTGCATCTATTGCATGAAATAGATATGTGTGGACCAGTTCAAACAAGAACAACGTTTCTTGTTGAGCGTTATTTAAAGGTTTAGAAAAAAATTGTGAAGCAAACGGATCGTCATGAAGGTTCCATTCTTCAAGGGTACATCTTTTTCAAATCAATAGTTTATCTCACTGAATTGTGCAAAGAATTAAATATTGAAGGGCTACAACTATGGGACTCGAATCAAAGTGAACAAGTTGAAGGGCATGTATTCACAGGAATCTCAAAATCTAGGGAAATTAAAGGTCGTTAAACTTATATCCATATATGGTACAAGTGTCTAATTTTTTATTATGGTGGTATAATATGTTTTATGTTTGTGATTATAGGTGCTACCAAAATGGAGATTTTATTACTATATGTTGCAAGAAAGAGTGAGCACACAAATGTATCGAGGGAGGACTATGAAAGGCATCATGATGCCAAAAAAATATGTTGTTACTCATATGTATCTCGAGGTCGTCGTAACTCGTATTCATATTCAACAATATTGAAAAAAATTGAAAAGGATTGGCCTCCAGCTATAAGTTTAAAATATTTTAGGGATAGAGTTGAAAGGGAATGTAGAGATAATGATGAAAGGGTTACTACATATGCATTGTACATTTTAAAGGGGCTAGAAGAGAATAAGGTGACACATTACAAGGGGATGTGGTACAACGCCCGTCATTATCGTGTTCAAAAGTTAGATGAAAATCGTCAAACATTTGATTGTGGCATTGCTACATATTTTTGAGTAAATTGTTAGTCACATGTCCGTGAGGGAAATTTAAAAACATACACCTTGTGATACTATGGATTAGTCGAATATATCTTAGAGCTTAACTTTATATCTTTCAAGGTGGTACTATTTAATGATAAGTGGTTTAAGAATATTTTGGTTTCAAATCATCCAACAACATATATGCATGAAAATGGATTTTGTATCATCAAACATAGTAGGTTTGAGAAAACATATGAAACATATGTTTTCCCTGACAAATGTCAGCATATATTTTTATGTCGTCATCCAATAGAATGATCAAAGTCATTTGTTATTGAGTGTAATCCTAGATCAATAACATACTTTCAACATTTAGATGAACACCAACCTATCCTAGAGAAAATGCCATTTGATGATATATCAGATGATGAGGTTAATGGACAAGAATACACGATTGGACCTTACAATGTATATTCAACTTATTTTGATAACGAATGAGAAATTTTATGAATAATTCTACTTAAAAAATTGTACATTAGTTTCAAATTAAGGTTGTTTTTTTTTAATTTAAATCTACTACAAGGAAAGGTTTAGGAAACTCATTGAAAGTTCTTTAATATTCTAAACTTGCGAAACCTTTTTTTTAACTTGTATTCTAAATATAATCCAGTGGGTTAAAAATCTTGTACATTTTCATTTTTAGATATTTATTTAGCATATAAGATCCAATTTTTCGTATTACATAATTAATATTTTAAAAGTACATAAATTAGGAAAAAAATATCATATTTAATTATGGTGAAATGTTTATTAATTGAAATATAGAAATATAATAAAAACATTTCATGATTTTTATGTCTATATTTTTCGTTTAGGAAGAAGCCAAGGAATTTTTTAATATAAATGTGTAAATGACTTAATTTCAAACTTACTAAGACAATATAGCATGATAAGAATGTTATATGTATTATTATTATATTGATTCACAAGGTTTTTCTTTTTACTATTTGTAGAAAGCTTAAAGATTGATTTTTTTTTCTTATAGAATTGAAGTATTTATTATAAACTTTTTTTAATGGAAATTTAGATATTGAATGATGTGTTAAAAAATTTTAATTTTCCAAAAATAATTTGTTATGTTGAAAATATTGTCCAATTTTTCCATTTGATTTAGTGTTACGGTTCTAGTAAGTATTTTAATTCATTTGCATAATATTTATGTTATAATACTTATTACTCTATTTCATATAGTTGGATGATTGATTTTTGCATGATATATAAATTGCACTTGCACTTCACTCATGGACTAGTACAATGAAGAGTATAAAACTAGCTCTGACTTTTGGGAAATGTGTTAACATTGAATTTTGTCTCTTGCTTCAATATTCGAACAAAAAAATGAGGAATGTGTACTATTCATACAAAGAGTGTAAATGACGTTATGAGAAAAACAAATTTTGGAGGCACAAATATTAAATAAAATACCTTCGAAATGAAGCAGTTTATCTACAACACCATCTTCACATTCAAATTTTATAGATGATGTATACATAACAGTAGTAATTGATCCTTGCTATAACATGGAGCCCACATTAGATACTGGTTTTGAAATGGATAGGTTAAAATTATATAAAGAGTGTTTGACTAGGGATAATGTAAACCCATTCATAAGAGATGTGATTCAAGCAGTGCACAACAAAACTATATTTGACAAAGATAATGCAAAAATTATGGAAATAGTCAGTGATGATATGCCAAGGTAAATAGTAATTTATTTTCTACTTATTAATTTTAGGTTTGTAATTACATAAAATATGAACATAATAATATATTCTACCATATTTCTTAGGATTAATATCATTGTTCCACAAGTAGGCACTAATATTGATGAAGTGAAAAATCAATCTCCTCCCTTATATGAACTAGTTATAGCATCTATTGGTGCATCTCTTGCACCTCCTTTGAAACATCCACATGGATATGTTATAGGAAAGGCGAGCAATCGTGTGCCATTTACAATCACTTTAAATGAAAAAGGGAAAGTGTTAAATAATTAAGAGGGGAGAAAACGGAGAGACATACTTCATCGTGAAGCATTGAGATTATTTGGTCCTACAATTACTAGAGATTTTCGTCATCATGGTAAAACGTGAATATTATAGATTTTTTCATAGATTGAATGCTTAATTTATGTTTTATAAATTTATATACTTGAGTTAATGGTTCATGTTTCATATTAAATTTTTTTATATATTCTACTCCTTGTTGCATTCTGTATGTTTCATATACAACATTTCATGTTGTTACTATGATACTAGAAACCTTAAAATATATCATATAGATAATTAGCTTTTTATATTTATTTTGTAGATAAATCCAAGAAGGATGAGTTGGTATCTCATATACATAAAGTTTTTGCAGTTGTACCTCCCAAGGAAATTATCCATAGTGTTGTTGAATATATGAAAAATACTAGAAATGATTTGAGAATGGAATTGGTTAGAAACGGAAATATAGTCAAAGCACATTTCATATGAGAAGCAAAGTGGAAAAAAATATTGGAGCAAGTGGTTATTAAAAAAAAAGGAAATGTGGAACCTTGGTTGGAAAGGACAAATATATACATATGGTACAATCCTCTAGGTTGGCCACATGCAATCGTTTAGGGAAAGGTGGTGTGTTGTCTGTGGAAGCAAAATTTGTAAGTTTACTACACTACTATGTTTCTCAAGAAAACTCTATTTTTCTTATAATCATCCTTTTAACTATTTTATTATTTTTTTAAATTGTAGTTGCAAGTATTCAATACTAAAATGTCTGAAGATGATAAAGAATTTGCTTCATGCTATGGTGTATCTTCTCTCATCCATCAAAAGATTAAAGAAGGATTTCATTGTATTGTTGGTTATGGGGTAATTTTTCACCTAGAAATTCTTTTATCTAAATAAAGGTTCATGATATGAAACAAAATATAAGTAAATGAAACTTTCATTGAATACAATTTGAAGGTATGTTGATCTTATCTTGTATGTTTCTTAGGAAATTGTTTGAGATGATGAAATAATTTAAAAGGAAAATGAATTTTGACTCATGCTTCAAACTTATCATATGCTCACATGTTGAATCCACATGGATTCAAAGTTTAGTTCATTTCAATTATTTTGACAGTTAATATCATACGTTAGTTATGAAATGTCATTAAATGCATAACCTCTTTATGGTTTTCTACCATTAAGTTCAAGCTATTATTTATGTTTTTTTTGCATTATTTTTTTGTATTTTTATTGTTCACAAAGAGAAGTCATCATGTCTATAATTTTGTTTACTATTTTGGCAATGCATGTGATGGAAAGATTTGTGAAAAAATTAATGATGAACAATATGAGTAGGATTCAAATAAATTATTAGTTCTCTTTTATTTTTCTGAAAAAACAAATTTTTAAAAAGTCTTCCATTATATTATTATTATGGTAATCATTGTTTTATAATTAACAATTATAAATTTTGTTGTAACAACATTATGTTTTTTTATTATGTTTATTTAATGCATTGAATTATTCTTTTTTTAAATGATTGATTTAACCAATTAAACTATATTGAAATGTTTTAATAAACATATTTATCCTTGTTGCACCGAGAGGCGCTTTCTACAGCTCAAATGGGAGAGATGTGTTCGCTCACTTGGCACATGTTGGCTCAAAAATAATAATAATAATAAAAAGTAAAAAATAAAAAAGAACTTATAACATTTCGGCTTATGGTTAAAAAATTTAAAAGAAAATATTATACTCATATAAATATACAATCATATTAGGGAAATACTCACAATCTTACAAACAATAGTAAAAATTTAGTAGTAAAATTCAATTGACTCGAGAGTAATAAAAAGAAAAATTATAAAACCAAGAACATATAAAATTCAATTTTAAATTAGCTAAATTGTAAAGTAAAACACATTTATGTAATTATATATCAAAATTCAATTTAAATTTTCCTTGACTTTAAATCTAAGCACACATAATGTTAGGAATAAAATATGTGATAGAAAATAAATTTCAAAATAATAGCGATTACAATAACAACACTAGATTTATCTTGGAAAACCTGGTATGGAAAAACCAACCTTCAATAATAGATTTATTATTGGTTGGCCAAGGCTACCAACATTATAATGGAATATTACAACCATATTTATAATGTTCTTTTAATGCAAATACAACTACAAAGAAACCATAGGCCATTAAAACTATGTGCCTTAAACCACTACATCCTTCCTCATTCCCAAGTCAAGGTTAACCCTAACATGTAAATGTTCATGTTTAGCTAGAGAGAAAAACAAGTCATTTCTCAAAAACATTTGGATAAATGTTTAAAATCTTATTTGATGGTAAAATGTTTTTCAAATTCCAATTTATTCTAGAAATCTAAATTTTTAAATTTTGTATGGATTATTTTACTCATTAATTACTCTTAATATTCATTATTAGTTTTAAAGAAAGACAAGTAAATAAACTTTTGAAAAACTATTTGATTATATGATTATTAATGTTACTGAGCTCATTCTTTTACTAATATTTACCCTATTTTGAAATTACTTAAGTAAGTTTGTCATTTCCCTCCCAAGTAGGAATACTTATTAGATATTTTTGTAAATTAAAAAGGGTTTGCATCTCAAGAGAACTTGATCCCTCTCGGCACTTAATAGAGCCATAGTTAACATGGATCTATACTCATTTATATATATATATCAAAAACATATAGATAAGGTATATTATATTTTTTCTAAAAAAGAAAATTCAAAACATAATATTCCATATTTTATAATTTTTCTTTAAAAACAATTTTCGAAACATAGTCTTCCATTATATTAATTTTACGAGAATTTCATTGTTTTATAATTATAAATTTTGTTGAAACAACATTATGGTTTTTATTATGTCTATTTAATGTATTAAGTTATATATTTTTTAAGTCATGGATTAAAAAGCAAAGAAACTATTATAAATTGCTTTAATAAACATATTTTAACCTCCTTAATATATATTAACAATATATATATAGGTTTTATATTTTTTGTTCACCATTTATTATTTTATGGTGCTTTGCAGCACACACATATATGTGTTTTTTTTTCATCATTTATTATTTTATGGTGATTTGCATTATATACAATTTGGATTATAATAATAATAATATTTTTGGTGTTTTGGACCATAAAATTTAAATCCACCTAGGGTTGGTTTTGGTGGTTTGCACCATACACCATGTAATGTTGCATATTCATATAGCATCAAAATCAATTTTTTAACAAACACCACTTTTGCACCATAATTTTTAGCACCATATTCGTATCCACATATTAACACCACGTTGGCACCACTATTTGAAAATTGAGGATTTCCCAAATCCTTTACAAATAGTGGTGCTAATGTGAGGCTAACATTCCCTTTTTCTTCTCGTGTTGATTCTAAACTATATATTTGATAAATTCTATTTGTAATGAATTGATGTGTTAGTTGGAAAAAGGGGCGAGATCCCTTGACCGCATGGCACACACCGAGGCCTATGTTATGTTATATGGTGCAGCCAACACAATACAACACAAGAACAAATATTTCATGGAGTCAACAAACCATATCAACGTCAACAACACCACAATGAAACTGTCGTGGAGCCAACAATGCAACATATGCCCACCAAGAACCAACACCACCGCTATATGAATTGCTAATTGTCACTGTAATGAAACGCAAAAAATTCATGTCATTTTAAAAGGGGATAAGACCGTGAGTTTGACAACAAGACCTCTTCCCCTAACTTCAATGTGTTACCATTGGGATATGGTCCTGTCACTTGATGGATATCATGATTGATAGCTTAAGAATTTACTTGGATGTGGTCATCCCGACATGGGGTACGTGGCCACACTATTGAGGGTTAAAAACCTTACAAAAATCATCTCTTTTCATAGAAACGAAGGATACTTCGTTGCACAGTTTGCACATATCCCGAGGTAAGTACATGCAATTAATGGGTGCACTTCTTGAGCTAGGGCTTTGTATAGTTGGAGGTAGAGGTTTTCTTGATTTACGGGTTAAAGGATGCCTCATGCAAAGATAGTCAATTTTATATATATATATATATATATATATATATATATATTTTGAGAGGATTGCAGTGGTGTTGTATGTTTCTATTNACAAAGGTGTTTCTAGAACTCATGTATGTAATATATTGAAGGCTTAATAAGATCGGCCTTCTCATCGGAAGTGGCCCAGAGATGTGTCCCAGGAGGGGTGAACTATGTTATCATCTGATGTCTGTTAATTTCATGGTTTGCATAGTATTTATTTTCTTATGTGATTGAATTAAGCATTTAAAAACTACATTGTGAAAGCCTTTTTATGATATTTCACATGCAAATTTCACATGCAATTTATATGGTAAAAAAATCATGAAATTTTTAGATAATTTTTCTCTTATTCCCTCTGGTTGTTGAGGTGTCAACCTCTGAGGTGTCAATTCTTTTTGTATGTGTTGGAAGTCGTATTTCTTGCAATCATTGCCATATCTTTACTTTCAACCTTCATTTTCATCACGAAAGGCTTCTATAGGGATGATGGTTCGAAGAGACGCACCTCATGTTCAATGTTATCCTTGAAGGTTCCAGTAAAGAGATCTAAAAAATTATCTTCTGAAAAATTCCTCACTCCGGAACTTAGCTACTTAAATTGCTTGATGTTCTCTGTAACTTGACCATTTTGCTTGAGATTTAGCAATTAGCTAAAGGATGTGTTTCTATTTATATCCCCATGATGTGAAATCAATTCTTTTGTGAATATAGAACAAGAGATAATAGAGTCCTTTTTACAGTTACAAATCCATTGGTACCATACAAATTGATCAGGTTCTAAATATATTGATGCAATAGTTACCTTTTGTAAAGTTGGTGCCTGGTGTATATCAAAGAATCGCTCCATTTAAAAAATCCATGTGACTGGATCCTTGGCATCAAATATTCTCATGTCCATCTTGGGGATAAAGTAGCTCCTTGGACCTGCATTGAACCTATGATGTTGCAGTGAATCATGAAATTTTGGGGACTCAAACTTCTTACTATTCAATTGTTTTTCTGTTTTAGCAAGATGTGTCTAGAATAAGTCCCTTTTTTCCTCCTTATCCTCTTCTTGACGAGATACATGAGGAACAAAGATATGTTTTATATCCTTCATCAATTCCTTTAATTCTTGAAGATATTATTTTCTAGCTATCCCTTTAAGATCCTCCTTATTAGTCATCCCTTTGAGATCCTCTTTAGTAGCCATCTTATTTTCCAAATTAATTAGGTCAACCATTTTCACATTTCCTTTAATCATATCTCCCAACTTGGACACTCTAAAATATATGTCTTCCATTTCATCATATGTCAAGGTGAATCCTATAGGGGTTTGGGTGGAGCGTTATTTTTCCACTTCCTTTTGGTGGAATTTTGAACAATATATATCACACCCTATGGTTTACCACAAATATATCCTTCTACTCAAAGCTATTCAAATTCAAAATGACATACCTTTTTCAAACCATGCTTAGAAGACTGTTTTAGTCTAGACTTGTAACTGAGGTAAAATTTGAGTCTCAACTCCTCTGGGTCTGAAACTTCAGCCTATGTTACCCTGATTTGTCCTCTTTCCAATGTCATAGGTATGACCTAATTTGGATGTGCCAAAAAAAAAATTCCATTATCCCAAAGCTTCTTATTTTTTACCTATCCAGAAGAGAAAACTTGTATCATATGCCATGTTTCGAATATTTAGTTATGTAGTTGAAAATCCTACCAAATTTACCTTGCTCTGTTTTATTTTGGATTCAAATAGTCTCACTCAATTTGGATCTCATATGCCTCATAAGTATTACCTTTTTTTCCCTATAACACTTGTTTTAGAATAGGATTTGGACTAGTAAAAAACCATAAATTCATCTATAATTATCTCCAAAATTTTCGACTAGAGATTGATATTCTTGTTTTAGAAGATGGTTTTCAACATGGATATCTGAATCCTTGTATAAGAAAATTTGTAGCGAAAATTCCATGATGAATCATTTTGTAGAAGCCAGACCATAGAAAAGAGCTATGATTCCAAATGTTATGAAACCAAGTCCAAGAAATAGAACAAAAAGAGTAGAACTAAGATAAGAAATGAGTAATCCACACCTTAAAAATGAATAGCAAAGATAAATAGCAATCCTGTTCAAGGGAGGAACCTCGTTACACAATGTATTGAGTAAAAAAGACAAGACAAGATACAATGATGACTAAAATGAAAAAGTCTCCATATATATATATGAGACCAAGGTGTACAATAAGAACTTATAGACCCACTAATAGACCCAACAAAACATGAATAAGATTTAATACACCACAACATAGGGGGTAATGAGCCACACTATAGCGGGAAATGTGTCCAAACTTTAGGTCTTAACACTCATGAGAGTGACTTGGACTCAAATGATGACATTCCCTTTGATGGTCCCAATTCCTTCATGCAGCAAATGGGTGCATAAGACACACCAGAGGAGATAAATATTGGATGTCGATTTTGTGTTGATTTGATGTTGATTGTTAGTTGTTAGTATACATCATCATTAGCAAGTCCAAGATATAAGAGGGGAAGAGGATGTAATTCAGATATTAAATAATGATTAGTGGGTAGATTGTAGTTATTTGGTTTCATTCGTGTTCCCTATAGTTGAGGTCATTCTCTACACTAACATTGATTCTCCTAGTCTTGGAGAAATATATGAGACATTTGACAACATGTTGGGTAAGGTAAGGGCATCCATTTGTCAAAAATATCCCTCCTTATAGTTATACACAAACCAAATAAACCAATTATTGAAAGTAGGTTGAATAGAATGACACGCCTTTGCACAGGGAAGAATATGTAATAAACCCAAAATGGTTCATTTGTATGCCTATTAGAATTGTTGGAAAACACTTCGGAGATAGTGGATTTTGTTTGCAGGTATCAGAGGTAACTTCAACAAGCATGCTACCAAGTAATATAATAATAACCTAGGCTAAGATGACCCCATTGGTTAGTCAAACATGCATGGAGATGATGCCCTAGAGATTAAACATCTTTTATTAGTTTGTTATCTCAAATTTGTAGTTCCTTTGTAGATTAAAGGAATTGGTCCACCTATAGATTCATCCACTCTATAAAGAGGAATAGACTTACCTCTAGTAGATATGAGAAGTTATTTGTAATGCATAGTTCCCTACTTGTTGAACATAAGCAGACAAAATATTATCATATGGGACCAACTTTACAATGGGATGTAGATCCATAGGATGATTCACAATTTAGAAAAATAGGATCACAGAGCAATAACAATAAACAATAAACAAGATTAAAATATTAAAATGCATCAGAAAAGAGACATAGATATAACATGGTTCACCCAAGATGGGATATGTCCACACATAAATTACCATTACTTTATTATTATATCATCCAACAAAATGAAGGGATACAACCTGTAGAAAACTCGTTACACTTCCTCTTCACTCTCTCACAGTCTCTCTCACAAAATCACAAAGATCATTTTACAATGCTACAATACAATACTACACAGTCGTATTACAGTTCCTTTCTTTTATAAAGGGAATACCATGGGAAAATACCACGGGTTTCCCAAAACCATGGGCTCGTAAATCAGCCATTATTGACCAAGTCGTGACTATGAAGTTACAACATTTTACAAGGATTTCTTTCCTAAATTTTCTCTACGGAAGCGTTGTCCCAAACCCATTCTTAGGAGGGGGCTTTGAAAATAGTCTTTGGCCCCCCTAGACCCCCCTGACGATTATAGTGGGGATGGAATCCCCCCCACACTCCCCCATTAGGTGTTGGGATCCAAAAACAGTTGAAATGACATGTTTCAAAATCAGGAAGATCGGGCTCCACAACCAACAATCTCCCAGTTGGAGAATAATCACAACAACTCCAGTATTGCTACACATGTTGGACTATGCTATAAACCTTAGAGCTGGAAAATTCCTCATATTCACATTCATACTTGAGAGATAGAAGAAACCGAGCAGAAACTCGGTTTATATATAGTTAGTACCTTTGTTAACATGTCTATAAGATTTTGGCTAATATGTACTTTTTCAAACTTTAACAGTTCATCTTCCAAAATAGATCTTATGAAATGGTACTCAATATGTATATGTTTAGTATTTGAATGGAAGGATGTGTTATTTGCAAGATGAATGGAGATATGAATATCACTATACAACCTACTATTCTCTTGCTTCTTACACAATTCCTCCATGAACCTATGCAACCAAATCAACTGCTTACTATACTATGTAGTAACAACATAGCATGATTCTGTTGTTGAAACTGAAACAAAATTTTACAGTTTCAAAATCCAACTTATTGTTGTTCCACCTACAGTAAAGGCATACCATGTGGTGCTCCTCCTGTTGTCTTTATCTACAACCATTTTTGAATCAAAATATCCCTCTAGAACAATGTCTGAACCTCAAAAACATAATGCATGAGAAGTGGTACCTATCAAATACTTGAGAATCGATTGTACTTTTGTCTAATGCTATTTACCTGGATTGTTCATATACCTACTCACAACTCCCATTGCATGTGTAATAGTTGGTCTTGTGCACACCATGGAATACATCAAGTTGCCAACTACTGATGAATAGGGAACCTTAGACATGTATTTTATCTCCTCTTGTGTCTTAGGACGCATATCCTCACTTTATTTGAAATGGCTGGCCAAATGTGTACTAACTGTTTTTGCATTTTCTAATTCTAAACATCTCTAACACCTTTTCTATGTACCCACCTTAAGACAACGTCAATTTAGAATTTTTATATCTCTTGTTGTTCTCATACCAAAAATTTTCTTTCCAACACCGAAATCCTTCATCGCAAATTATTTATATAGTTTCCTTTTGAGAACATTTATATATGGTATGTTAGACGCCGCAACAAGCATGCCATCCACATAAAATAACAGGATATTATATCTTCCATTATATAGCCTCTTGAAAAAAACTTAGTGGTCAGAATGGCATCTACTATAATCATGTTATGTCATAAGCTTATAAAATTTCAAATACCACTATCTTGGAGCTTGTTTCAGGCCATGCAAGCTCTTATTCAACTTGCAAACCAAATTCTCCTTCCCTCTGACCTAATAACCTTGTGGCTTCTGCATATAGATCTCTTCCTGCAAATCCAAATGGAGAAAGGCTATTTTAAATCTAATTGTTCAAGATGCAATATTCTACTGCCACTAGAATTAAAATAGTTCTAATTGAAGCAATTTTAACAACAGGATAGAATATTTCATCAAAATATATAGCTTTATTTTGTGCAAATCCCTTTACCAAAAGTATATCCTTATACAGTTTCTTGCCTCCTTCTTTTTCCTTCAACTTGTAAACCCATTTATCCTGCAATGCTCTTTTACCTACAGGAAAATTAACCAAATCCCATGTCTGGTTTATTACTAATGAGTCCATCTCCTCATCCATGCCTTACACCCACTTATTTTTAGTTTGTACTTGCATTTCCTCTTCATAACATTATGGTTCATCAAAATCAAGCATCATGAAATCATATAGTGAAGGAGAGAATCGTTCATAGGGTCTACTTAAACTGTTATATCTTCTTACTCTTGCAATAGTTTGAGGTACTAGTTGCTACTCTTTACTTTCTAGTTCCTTTGGAACTTCATTTTCTTTTACTTCATCAAGCATTGTGTACTCTGTGTTTTCCTTTTCCTCTTTCTTTCCCTGCAACTAATCTGTGTACATAAACTTTTCATTGAATACTACATCTATACTCCTAATTATTTTGTGATATTCATAATCCAATAAGTGATAACTAAAAACATCAACCTCGTATTCAATAAAGGTACATTTATTATATTTAGACTCAATCTTTGTTCTATTCTCTTTATCAATATGGACAAAAGATTCACAACCAAAAGTTCCCATAATTGAGTAATTTACCTTTTTACTTGTCCATGCCTCCTTTGGAATTCCACCATCCCAAACACTTGAATTACCTATGTTTATTAAATAAAAAGTAGTATCTACAACATCATCCCAAAATTCTAGGGGAAACCCTACATTCCATCTCATACACCTTGCATGCTCCATGATCACCCTATTCATCCTTTCTGACACACCATTTTGTTGTAGTGTTCCTGGACTGTCTTCTCTCTGCGAATTCCATTATATGAATAGTAACGATCAAACTTTTTGCTGAAGTATTTTCCTCCATTATCATATTTGATACATTTCAAACTTTTTCCTATATAATTCTCAACCAAGTCTTTCCACTTCTTAAAAGTAGTGAACACATCAAAAAAAATTCTAATTCAATAAACCCATTTTTTCTAGTTGCATCATCAATAAAAGTAACATAATAATGAGAGGCATAAAAACATTGTAAATGAGTTGTTCCCCATACATTTTTTTTGTATAAGCTCTAACTTTTCACTCTTCTTCTGATTCCCAACCTTGAGAAATGTGACTCTCTTCAAATCTAGAAGCAGCTTCCTTGAGTGGAGAATCTGCATCCCCTTCTCACTCATGGGGCCAAGCCTATGATTCCACAATGCTGCACCTATTTATGTGCAAGCTATAGAGATAGAATAATCATTATTATGAGTACATAAATACAACATACCTATCCTATCTCCTGTTTCTATTACCAGTGATCCTTCACTGATCTTCTACCATGTTTTTCCAAACATAGACAAACAACTGCTATCTCCCAACTCCCCATTGAGATTATATTTATGAACTCCCCGTTGAGATTATATTTTTTTTCATAGAAGGAATATTCCTTAAATATTTTAGCAGTGATTCATTTCCATTATTTAACTTAATATGTACCTTACCCATTCCAGCAATTTTACATGGTTCATCATCCCCCATAAAACATGTCGAAAATAATCTGGAACATAATCATGAAATAATTTATTATGGGTTGTAGCATGACATGAATCCCATGAATCTACAACCCAGTAATCAGTAGTATTATCTAATGCAAGAATCAAAACATATTATAACACATTAGCTACTACATTTTCTTCCTAAGTAGTACCTTGCTTCCCTTCTGCTTTCTTCTTTGGAGATCTGCATTCTTTCTTCAGATGTCCTCTCTTACCACAGTTCTAGCACTCTATCTTTCCCAGTATGGACTTTTATATTCCCTTTCTAGACTTACTACAATTAGTTGGGCTCCTTCCTCTCTCCCATTTGCTTCCCCTGCTCTCCATGGTTAAAGAATTACTTGATCTCTAACCTATGTTTTTTCTTCACATTTCCTCACTAAGAATAACACCAATAACATTATCAAATTTAAGAGTGTTTGAACAAGGAGAATAGTTACTTATAGCCATTCCAACTTTCTGTAAACGAGCACAAGATTAGAAGAGCCCTAATATCATCATCAAAGTTCGCTTTTATAGAACTTAGTTGACTAGTAATCATATTGAATTCATTTTAATGATCAATAAAAGATCCACCTTTTGACATCTTCATATTAAATAAACATTTCATTAAAAATATCTTGTTAGAACCCGAGGGTTTTTCATAGAGTTTATGCAATGCACTCATCACACCATTCATTGTATTTTATTTTAAAATATTGAAAGACACCAAAAAATCCAGGCAAAATTGTATTGTTCCGAGTGCCTTTCTGTCAAGAACCTCCCATTCTTCATCCTCCATACCCATCGATTATTTTATTTTTCCTCCCAATGTTAGGTATAGATCCTTCTAGTACACAAATTCCTGAATTTGCATATTCCATAACTGGTAGTTTTCCCATTTAAATTTCTTGACCCTAAACTTTCCTCATTCTTCTAGTTATCCCACTAAAACCAAGAAACCTTCTTTCATGTGGGTTTACCGTCCAAATAGACCTTTTGGGTCTAATACCAATTGTTAGAAAAACAAGATCACGAAACAATAGCAATAAATAGTAAAAAAGATGCAAATATTTAAACACGTCACAAGAGATAGACATATATAACATGGTTCACCCAATATGGGATACATCCATATAGAAATTTCTAGTCCTTTATTATTATATTGTCTATCAAAATGAAGGGATACAACTTGTATAAAACCTACTACACTTCCTCTTCACTCTCTCACAATGTCTCTCACACAATCACATAGATCGTTTTATGATGCTACAATACAATACTACAAAACTGTATTACAATGTATTTCTGTTATAAAGGGAATATCATGGGAAAATATCACGGGATACCCAAAACCATGGTCATGTAAATCACCCATTATTGGCCAAGTCATGACTCTGAAATTACAACATTTTACAAGACATTTTTTCCTAAATTTTTACTACGGGGGCATTTCCCATGAACCCCCTCTAAGGGCGGCTCCAAAAATAGCCATTGCTCCCCATAGGCCCCCTTGATGACTATAGTGGGGGGGGATCCCCCCCGCACCCCCTTGTCATGTGTTAGGATATAAACACAGGCAAAATAACATATCTGAATTAGGAAGATCAGACTCCACAACCAACCACACAAATATATGAGGAGGATGGATCATATGAGATGAAGCATGTTTTTTATTGGTGTGCCATTGGATACTTTCGAGAGTGACTTAGGCTAATATTATGACATTTCAATTGATGCTCCTCATGCCTTAATGCAATGGATGGATGCAGAGGACCAAGTAATGGAGCCGGCTCCTTAATGTTTTTTTATTTTATTTTCTTCCAATTGTTAGTTTTTAGTCTAAAACGTAATTAACGAGTCAAATATAGGAGAGGGGAAGAGGATCAAGCTTCAGATATTAAATAATGATTTGTGGGTAAACTGCAGTTATTTGGCCTTATTCTTGTGCCATGTAATTGAGGTCATTTGCTACACTAACTCTAATTCTCCTAGACTTAGAGAAACATATGAGACTGTTGAAAACATGTTAGATAAGGTAGGGGTATCCATTCATCAGAAAGATCCATCCTTATCGTTATACACAAACCAATTCCACCCATTATTGAACGTAGGTGGAATCTAATGAACACACCTTTGCACATGGAAACCTATCAAATAAACCCCAAATGGTACATTTCTAGGCCTGGTATAATTTCTTCCATTGAGGATAAGGAGATCAAGAAGGGTTTTCAAGCTACCATTACAAAGATGTACAATGTACATTAGGGGAAAACACTTCGAATATAGTGGATTTAGTTTGCAGGTCTCAGAGGTCACTTTAAAAATCCTGATGCTAAGGAAACCTGTAACAACTTAGGTTAGGATGACCCCAACCCATTGGTTGGTGAGACATGCATGGGGATGATGCTCTAGGGATCAAACATCTTATTATTTATTTGTTGTCTCAAATTTTTAGTTCCTCTATACTTGAGAGGAATTGGTCCATATATATCTTCATCCACTCTATCAACATGAATAGACTTAATTCTAGGAGAGCTGAGAATCTATTTTCAATGCATAGTTCCCTACATCTTGCATACATGAAGAAACCAAGGTATCGGATGGGACCAACTTTATGATAGGATGTAGTTCCATTGGATGATGCACAAATATATGAGGAGGATGTACTATATGAGATGAAGCATGCTATGGTTGGTGTGCCATTGGTTACTCATGACAGTTACTTAAATTGAGATGATGGCATTCCCATTGATGGTCCCAATGCCTTCATGGAGCAGATGGATGCAAAGGACCATTCAATGGAGATGACTCCTTGATTCTTGTTTTGTGTCCATTTCATTCATCTACATTTAGTTTTCAGTGTCGATTATTATTTGTTATTTTTTACTGTAGATATTATCATCTTGATCATTGATGAGTGATTATGACTCTTTCCTATTTTTTGACTTTTTGGGCAATCTTAATTTACTATTCATGTTTCACAGTTTCAGTCTCTATTTTAGGCTTAGTAGTTAGTATGTTAGTATTTAATCATGCAATAGCATTGATTCAATTTTTCAATTAGAATGAATCAAATATGAATATAAAGATTCAAATGACAAAATTGAATATGACCATGATGAATTGTCAAGTAGTGTAATATGTTTGTAAATTATTAATATCATAATTTGCTAGATTCTAATTTACAATACACAAAGTAGAAATTGGAATTGTATTATTAATTTGTTAGATTCTCATTTACATTGTTGGGATTTATCATTTATCATATATATATATA